>VXAL01011258.1:109143-131691 GCA_013399475.1 Chauna torquata
TATAATATATACTATAATAAATAATAGAATTTCTGGCCATAAAGAAAAACATGCCAAAAGAATACATCTTATTTATCTAAAGAGTTGTAGAAGTGTTAAGTTTGGAAGGGACCTCTGGAGATTGTTTAGTCCAAGTGCCCTGCTCAAAGCAGAGTAAATTTAGAGTAGGTTGCTCTGGACCATGTGCAGTTGGGTTTTGAGTATCTCCAGGGATGGAGTCTCCACAACTTCTCTGGACAACATGTTCCATTCTTTGACTACCCTTGCAATAAAAAAAAGTTTTTTTCTTATGTTTGAATGGAATTTCCTGTATTTCAATTACAGTCTGTTGCCACCTGTCCTTTCACTGGGCATCACTGAGAGAAGTCCGGCTCTGTCTTCTTTACACCCTCCATCAGGTATTCAAACACCATTTTAAGATCCCTCTGAGCATTCTCCAAAATCTCCCAGACTCTCCTTGTATGTCTGATGCCGTGATCCCTTGGTCTTCTTGGGAGGTAGACCCTCTCCAGCAGGTCCATGTCTCTGTTCTATTGGAGAGTCCAGACTGGACACAAAACTCCAAACAGGTCTTGTGCTCAGTGGAAGTGAAGGACTACCTCCCTCAATCTGCTGGTAACAATTTTCCTAATGCAGCCCAGGATGTTGTTGAGTTTCTTTGCCACAAGAGCATGTTGCTGGCTCATGGGCGACTTTTTGTCCAGGAGGACAAAATGCCGCATGACCTTTTCTGCAAAGCTGATTTCCATCCAGTTAGTCCCCAACAAGTATTGGTGCATGGTCCCAGATGCAGGACCTTGGGCTTCCCTTTGTTGAACTTAGTGAGATTCCTCTCTGTCCATTGTCCCAGCCTGTCCAGGTCTTTCTGACTGGCAGCACTGTCATCTGCTGTAACAGCCATTCCTCCCAGTTTTGTGTCATCTACAGATCTGCTGAGAGTAATCTCAGTCTCATCATCCAGTACTGCTCTCATATCGATCTTATTGGTGCACCACTAGTGCCCGCAGCTGATCACAAGCATTTAAGCCTGGCAGTTCAGCCAATTTTCAGTCCATTTCACCATCTGTACTTTATCATGTGTTGTATCAGGATATTAGAGGAGACAGTGTCAAAAGCCCTACTCCAGCCAAGATAAGTAGGAATTAATGAATGGTTTTCTAGGTAGGAGGAGGTTATTACAGGCTTTAGGGATTAGGAGGTTGGACTAAATGTCCTCCCAAGGTCTCTTGTAACCTGAATTATTCTGTAATTTCAGTTGGAGTCTATGCTCCAAAACATATCTGTAAGAGACCACAATAAGGGCATTAATGTGCAGATAGATTTTTTGTTGATGTTACAGGGTTACTCACAGTAGCAAGGACGAGGGCCAACAGCAAAGATGTGCAGAAGGACCTTCTGATATTGAGTGAATAGATAATAAAAAGGCAAATGAATTCAGTCCAGATAAATGTTAAGCAATATACATATGAGGAAGAAAATAGTTATTTTGAATAGAGATGCTAAAGTGTATATTTCTACTCAGGGTTGAAATTTGAATTATAATAGATAGTTAGAGTTATAATAGATAGTTCCATGGTAACATCAGTTCTGTGCTGAATGGCAATTACAGCAGAGAGCTGACTCTCTGTGTCTTTGTTCCTCATCTGCATGAAGTGGATGGAAACGTCTGTACATCACATACATCTTATGATATTAAGTTGAAGCATACTTGTTACCTAGACGCTTTGATAATAGAAGTACATTGAACTGATGAGGTATTTTGTTTAACTAATCTAACTGATTTATTTCATTTGTTTTAAATTTTTTTTTTTTTAATTGGGTTGATAAGCAGCTTGTATAAAGGAATCTGTTAATCATTGGAATAATAGCAGCACTTTCTTAGGGGAAAGTACTGCCCCCTTGAAAACAGTCCTTTAACTTGAGATTCAATTCAAATAAAAACTTAGCATACTAGGTCAAAATTTTCAGATCTGGATACTTAAAATCTAGTCCCTCTTCCCTTTCTTTTAAGTATTTTCTCTTTCCTCTGTAGGTTTTTCTTCCTTTTATCTTGTTTCCTTCTCTCAGATTGTTCTCTCTGTTTTCATGTTCTCCTGCTCCTCAAGCTCAGACCTGCCCCTGTGTCACTAATTATTTTAAATCAATCCAGTCAATAATAATCTAAGACAGGGTAGTCCACTTTGTGGAGATGCTTTTCTTAGAGGGGAGTGTTTACAAAAAGGCCTTTTCCCAGTTACGTTTTAGAATGTTTTGTTTCTGATGCAAACCCCAGCCTGCTAAGACCATGGAGAAAACCTTCATATCATGGAGCAGTTATAACGGAAACCAAGACATTTACCTGCATTTATCCATTTAGCAATGATCTGACCCTCCAGAGCTACTTTACTTTCCATTGNAAAAAAAAGTTTTTTTCTTATGTTTGAATGGAATTTCCTGTATTTCAATTACAGTCTGTTGCCACCTGTCCTTTCACTGGGCATCACTGAGAGAAGTCCGGCTCTGTCTTCTTTACACCCTCCATCAGGTATTCAAACACCATTTTAAGATCCCTCTGAGCATTCTCCAAAATCTCCCAGACTCTCCTTGTATGTCTGATGCCGTGATCCCTTGGTCTTCTTGGGAGGTAGACCCTCTCCAGCAGGTCCATGTCTCTGTTCTATTGGAGAGTCCAGACTGGACACAAAACTCCAAACAGGTCTTGTGCTCAGTGGAAGTGAAGGACTACCTCCCTCAATCTGCTGGTAACAATTTTCCTAATGCAGCCCAGGATGTTGTTGAGTTTCTTTGCCACAAGAGCATGTTGCTGGCTCATGGGCGACTTTTTGTCCAGGAGGACAAAATGCCGCATGACCTTTTCTGCAAAGCTGATTTCCATCCAGTTAGTCCCCAACAAGTATTGGTGCATGGTCCCAGATGCAGGACCTTGGGCTTCCCTTTGTTGAACTTAGTGAGATTCCTCTCTGTCCATTGTCCCAGCCTGTCCAGGTCTTTCTGACTGGCAGCACTGTCATCTGCTGTAACAGCCATTCCTCCCAGTTTTGTGTCATCTACAGATCTGCTGAGAGTAATCTCAGTCTCATCATCCAGTACTGCTCTCATATCGATCTTATTGGTGCACCACTAGTGCCCGCAGCTGATCACAAGCATTTAAGCCTGGCAGTTCAGCCAATTTTCAGTCCATTTCACCATCTGTACTTTATCATGTGTTGTATCAGGATATTAGAGGAGACAGTGTCAAAAGCCCTACTCCAGCCAAGATAAGTAGGAATTAATGAATGGTTTTCTAGGTAGGAGGAGGTTATTACAGGCTTTAGGGATTAGGAGGTTGGACTAAATGTCCTCCCAAGGTCTCTTGTAACCTGAATTATTCTGTAATTTCAGTTGGAGTCTATGCTCCAAAACATATCTGTAAGAGACCACAATAAGGGCATTAATGTGCAGATAGATTTTTTGTTGATGTTACAGGGTTACTCACAGTAGCAAGGACGAGGGCCAACAGCAAAGATGTGCAGAAGGACCTTCTGATATTGAGTGAATAGATAATAAAAAGGCAAATGAATTCAGTCCAGATAAATGTTAAGCAATATACATATGAGGAAGAAAATAGTTATTTTGAATAGAGATGCTAAAGTGTATATTTCTACTCAGGGTTGAAATTTGAATTATAATAGATAGTTAGAGTTATAATAGATAGTTCCATGGTAACATCAGTTCTGTGCTGAATGGCAATTACAGCAGAGAGCTGACTCTCTGTGTCTTTGTTCCTCATCTGCATGAAGTGGATGGAAACGTCTGTACATCACATACATCTTATGATATTAAGTTGAAGCATACTTGTTACCTAGACGCTTTGATAATAGAAGTACATTGAACTGATGAGGTATTTTGTTTAACTAATCTAACTGATTTATTTCATTTGTTTTAAATTTTTTTTTTTTTAATTGGGTTGATAAGCAGCTTGTATAAAGGAATCTGTTAATCATTGGAATAATAGCAGCACTTTCTTAGGGGAAAGTACTGCCCCCTTGAAAACAGTCCTTTAACTTGAGATTCAATTCAAATAAAAACTTAGCATACTAGGTCAAAATTTTCAGATCTGGATACTTAAAATCTAGTCCCTCTTCCCTTTCTTTTAAGTATTTTCTCTTTCCTCTGTAGGTTTTTCTTCCTTTTATCTTGTTTCCTTCTCTCAGATTGTTCTCTCTGTTTTCATGTTCTCCTGCTCCTCAAGCTCAGACCTGCCCCTGTGTCACTAATTATTTTAAATCAATCCAGTCAATAATAATCTAAGACAGGGTAGTCCACTTTGTGGAGATGCTTTTCTTAGAGGGGAGTGTTTACAAAAAGGCCTTTTCCCAGTTACGTTTTAGAATGTTTTGTTTCTGATGCAAACCCCAGCCTGCTAAGACCATGGAGAAAACCTTCATATCATGGAGCAGTTATAACGGAAACCAAGACATTTACCTGCATTTATCCATTTAGCAATGATCTGACCCTCCAGAGCTACTTTACTTTCCATTGCAAGGAGTCACCACTAATAAAACTGGAGAGATTTCACAGCTGTGAATGAAGTGAGAACTTGGGCTCCAGCTTGGTTACTGAACGGACTGGGAAAATTCTGGGGCAGTGTACTTCTCACTGAGAGAACCTGGATGTCTCTAGTGAATGGCCTTGAGTTGTAGGTAAAACGAAAAGCAAGACTACTTCTACTCAAAAGGGAAGCCCAAGCAGCACGAAATGGATTTGGCATTGCCAGCATAAGAAGAAGTTAGTATCCTTCAGTCTGTGTCTCATGGACTTCTTCACGGCTTGCTGGGTAACAGGAGATGGCCAGCAAATGACCAGGACAGCAGCTTTAAAAACAGAAAAATGTTATATTAAATTACCTCTTGAGACCGTGTCAAGTCCTAGCATCACCAGTTTTTTTTTTTTTTTTCCAGTAAGTATGACAGTTTCTCAAACAAATGGGTAAATTTTGCTGAAAAACATGATGACTCCTTCATGCACATGCACACTTCGTCTGTGCATCCCACCGCACTGTGAACCATAAGCGTTGCCTCATTCTTAAAGGGGCAAGCCAACCCTGACAAAGAATTTACTGTTGTTTTAATAAGTGAGTAGAATTTTACTTTCTTTGTCATGGTGAAAATGCTTGGTTGAGGAAAGAATAGTGGCTTTCTTCCTCCATTATACACTGGATACCCTTTCTGATACCCAGCTCTGAAATGTGCTCTCCACACGTGAAATGTGTAGAGAGTATTTCCCAGCTATTTGTCTTAGCATTGAGCTATTATTTATTTCGAAGGTGCAGAGGTATAATATGCCTCTTGGTAGCTATGAGCTGATTTATCTTTGGAGACTCTAAAACTGTTGTGGAGTTTGGATTTGTTCTGGCAATGTGTAAAGACAACGGGGTGTTAGTTTACTGAAAGAGTACATGGTGTATGCAGTTATATTCATGACTGCTGCTTTTTTTATGTATAGCTCCAATGCATATGAGGGCCTAGAGACCCTTGGCATAAGTGATGAAAGATATTAGTGAAACATCTCAGTGCTCCAAATTACCATGTTTATTACATCACTGAAAGCAAAATTGTAAAGTTCCTGCAATTAAAATCAAAATTCATTATTGACTGGGATGATGCATTTGAACAACATGTCAAGTTTGGAAAGTAGGGATTTCTTTTGCAGAGGAAAATGCAGACCTAAAGAGGCACCAAATGGAAAGAGATAAAGCTTACTTCTAATTTCTAGCAAATATATGTCCAAACCATGACAGTCAGTAGCACCAGTTGTCATGCCTGTAGACAGCTGCAGTAGAGATGCAAAAGGATGAATAGACATGAAGAACGAATTGATTTCTACTGCCCTTACTTTTGGGAAAGGAGAATGAGAAGGAAAGCTTGGGACAGAGGAAACATCAACAAATGACTGAAGGATCTCATTCCGGATAGAGAAGGCTAGATGCTGAAACACAGAAAATAGGATCAAAATGAGAAGGATATAGTGGTATTATTTCATTTATATACTTATTTCCTGTTACTGGGTGAAATGTTTGTGGTAATTTTCTTGTCCTTTTCTGCTTCATAAAGAAAAGTGTCATTAATCTGAGTTAGGAAAAAAGTTAAAACATTTCAAAGTATGGTTGGCTTGTAAAATATTTGTTAGGATTATTGCTTTGAACAGTGAGTTCACAGTATGCTATTGGAGTTTTACATCTTTATAACTAAATGTAAAAACTGCTGTAAAAGAGAGCAGGAAATAACATAAAATTCCACAGGCTTCATACAAAATTCTTGATTAATTTCTCCTCTAGGATTTAAAAATAATGTGTACACTAAATTTTTAGAAGATATTAGAATGTAATATATGCTAATCTATTTTCCCTACTCCTCTGGAGAAAACTCAGCCAGTTTACTGTAGGCTTCAAATTTGGCAGACCTGCCCACTTTGAAAAACCTTCTTATTCAGAGGGGACCTTTGCATGCCCATATGCATGTGACTGTGCACAAGTCCCACTGCTAATAGTTGGTTCCACTCGTCCTCCATTTGGGAGAAGAAGTGGGAGCTAGAAATAATAGCTGTGTCTTTTTATTGGTAACTTCAAAAGAATTTGTTAAAATTATAGAAATGTCATCGGATAATCTTAGGAGACAAGACTCTAGTGTAGCCTTTGATTTCAGCTGTGCTAAGTATTCTGATTACAAATGTTTCTGTAAGCAGTTGGCTAAAACAAAGTAATGTTTCCACTAGTGGCTCAGTATGGAGCAAATGTTCGCTAAATGTGTTCAAAGATGAATTATCCAGGAGTTTTCGACCTCCTTACAAGGCACCTTACAGCTCCTCCTGGTGGTGAAGCATTGCAAAATGAAGACAAGATTTTAAGACAGTATCCTTTGTACTGGAACAGCACAGATAATCAAGTGCAATATAAAAAAGGTAATCAAACGATTCCTAACCTGTCAAATCCCTAAAGTAACTGACTGGGATAAATAAGTGTTGTATATGCTTTCTTTTCTGTAGAATCGCTTTCAGACTGCAAGCTGCAAAGAATGGAAACGTGATCTTACAGAAAATGCAGGGCTAAATGCAACCCCAGTAAGTAAATGAAGAAAGATCAGAACCATTAGCAATTGGTCACATTTAAAGCATAAATTCTAATGATGCTTTCTGAAAACATATTTCTGTGCCCAGAACTTACGAGTCTTTGGTAACCTGGGACGTAGCAGCATAGATATATATTTTTAATAACATTATCCTCCCTCTTACTGGAAAGCATGGATTGTTATGCTTAAACAGTGCTTTCTTAGTAATTAAAAAGAGATTCTTAACATAGCTGAGGAAATATAACATCTACCCATAGTTTAATAAACAAGCACGTTATCTTTTCTTCTTGGAAAAAGGCTGCTAGATATAATGCAAGTTCATTGTAGGGAATTAAATGTCAAGTTTAGGCAACCTACTAATTCTCCTCCCACCAATCCACATCAAAATGATCTTTAGTGCCCCAACTGATCTTCTGAACAGTGTAAGTTTATAGCTAACGTGGCTCTATATTCTAGGTCTTACAGTGCAAGCCAGTCAGTTAGGTATTTGCAACTGATACAGTAGGCCAATACTGCAGAATCTCCAAAATCCTGCTTTATTTTTGCATAGAGTCCAAGCTGGTATAGGTAGGTTTTGCACAGTAGGAGCTGTCTGGAATGAAATAGCAGCTTTTTGGAGCAGAAGAATTGCTAATGACTTTCACTAATACCAGTTGGTGCACTTTCAGGGGCATACAGATGACTTGTGAATTTCTGCAAATTCTGAAACAGAGCTGGGAAAACTCCAGACTTGCTCAAGTCCTGAAGAGGTCTGTTGATAACTTCATACACTTGCAAAAACTGCAGTGTTTTCGTTTTTCCCCTGCACTGTTGATGGAAGTTGTAAACCTGAGTCATGGAAAGGCTGGTCAATGTTTTGCACATATTCATTCCAAGGACACATGCTATCTTATTAGCACTTTGGTTTGGGTTTTCTCCCCACTCCCTCCTTTTCTAGTATGTTGTGCAGGACTTCATCACTTTATTCACCCAGTGGAGTACAGGGATATTTGTGTCTTCACAATTACCAATCTATTTGTACCTATTGAGAGCAAAATAACAGCACTGCATCTCTACTCCACAGATAATTTGAAGAGCTAGGTTTCCTCACAGTGATCTTTAACTAGCTTGAAGCAGAGGAACTGATACTATTATAGATACCCTTGTTATGCTTATCCTTGTAATACCTTTTTTAACTGTCTTTTTTGGTCAAGCATTTGATAAAATGCAGTTTATTGATGAAGCTATGAAAAAAAAAGTGTTCATCTATTATTTTGTGATCTGCAGCTGTGTTCTTAAAACAAACACTTTTGTAAGCCTCTGTTGTACCTGTCAGTACGTTATTGCTATGCCCCAGTATGTATGGATTACCACATCAGTTCTAGCTTTTTGCAACATTTTGCTTTGCCAAAGACCACGCACTTTCCACAAAATCTGCAAATTACTATTAGCTCTGTTTGTTCTTTGGCTCACAGTTATGCAAGCAATAACAGCAGCCTGGCCTGGGGTTGGTTTTAGCAGAATTTGCATCCTTGCTACTCCTTTTCCAGAAGTTGCTTCATTTATTATTATTATTATTATTATTTTATCATGATCTTTAGAAACTGAGCTTACTGTGTGTGGACAGCTCTAGGAGCAAAGAACGGGACACTGGAGCAACAGCTGAGGTGGGTCCAAATAACCTGTCTTGTCTGACTGACTGTAACATTCTTTCCTGAGCGCTCTGCACCCCTTCCTTTCAGATGAGATAAAAAAATGTGTAAAGTTGTAGTAGATATATTACTATGACATTTATCTTTTTTTTCAAGGCAGTTCTGGAAGCTGTCTTTGTTTTGCTTCTAAACAACGTATGGCAGGACTAGTTTCACAGGCTGACATCTGACTGATTACTTCTTGCTGGATCTGTCCAGTTGTTCTGGAGTATTTTGAGTGAGATCTCAATATCCACTTGATCTCTTTGAATCCCAGGCCTCTGTTATCTGGAAGACTTCAGGTAAGTCATTCAATCATATTGTGTTTATCACGTCTGTATACAAGTGCTTTAGTTGTCAGAAATTTTGTGATACTTAGCCCTCTCATACAAATAAATCCTTCTAAAAAGCCCCCATTAGGTTTCCATTACTACTCATCTCTACTACTCTACATCCTACTTATCTCATGGGTAGGCAAAGAATTCTTCAATAAACATATGACTTGTGAAAATGAGTAACTCTGAAAGATGGTATTAACCTTTTCTTGGTAGATGTCATCGTATGTACTGCTGATAGGTTGAAGCACCCACTTCCAGTGGACACTATCAGTGATGTAATTAATTCATGATTCCTCTGTCCCTTAAAGCATTTGTTTCTCATCTGACAAAAGATATATTCTACTTCTGTGTTATTGTTTCATGTGGAATTTGTTTGTCACTTCCTAGAAATTTCTTCCTAGCTGAAATTAAAGCTGCCTTGCTCTTTTGACACAATAATATTCAAACACTTTTTTCACTGAGAACAGGGTTGTAGTACTTTATTGAATCTGTTAAATTTCAATCTAGCTTAGGTGTTCAGGCAACACGTGGATTTACAATATGATTGAAGCTCAAGAGCTCTCGGGAGAGCTTTCTGTGAATGAATACTTTGGAGAAACACTAGGTGGACACCTGGATCTTCTGAATCTATGTGAATTTTGTATTATTTGTTCTCATTTAGAATGGCACGCACTAGATCTTCCCTCTTTGCTACTTCCATACCTTCAAATGTATTCAGTACTATTGTAAACAGCATAAATTACTTGCTCGTAACATGGAAATGGGTGCAGTACTTGTAGGTGCAGGAGCAGAAGTGAGTTTGCAGCACTCAGTGTTGATTTTGTTGACCTTCTTGGAACAGCTGCTCACATGAAAGGCTACCCCTAATACCATAAGACTTTGATAACCTATATAAACAGACTTGGCACCACTGGTGATTCATTGGATTTTTATCACTTTGAGGGACTAGATGTTGGCTGGGAAAAGGCAGCATAGTCTTCTGTGTCATGCGATGTCCTGGTATGGCTATGGGGTCAAATAGAAGACTGTCACTGCATTAGTCTCTTTCCCCTTGTGAGTCCTCAGCTGAAATATGTGGAGTACTACAAGGTAGTAGAGATGTAAGGGATTCTAAACTTAGTGTAAAACAAATAAGAAAACTCAGTAAGATGATGCACAAAAATCCTTCATTGTTTGCAGGATCACTTAAAAATGAGCTTGAATTTTCTAGCTGTTTCTTAAAGTTTTTCACAAGTGGTAAATAAAAGAAAGTGATGTCTTAAGGTGAAGTGGTTATTACGAACATTGCAGATAAACTAGCAGAGTGGGGAACAAATTATTGAATGATAAAAGAGAAACAGACTCTGAAAGGCAGACCTCACATGTTTTGAACATGCAGGCTGGAAGAACTTTACAGTTGCTCTTCAGACATAATGCTAGTTCCTTAGTTCTTTGGTTTTTAATAGTATTGCATGATGTTAAGTAAATGTGGTGAATGTGCTTCAGGAGTGTATTACAGACATATTTGTGTTTTAATTCAGTTTACAGGCCTAAATAGCTGAAATTTTAACAGATTCATGTAGCATAAACCCAGGATTTGGAGCATGAGAGATTCTCAAGAAAAATACACACAAAATACAAAATATTATATGTCAAGTTTCAACAAAGGTTGATTTTTATGCTTTCAGTTGCTTAAAATTGAGGAATTCATTCACATAGCTGAAAGGAGAGACTAATTTGTTCAAATCTTGCCCAGAATAGAGTCACTGCAGGAACAAAAAGGTGTTCCACCCAAAGCACTACTGCAATGAAATAGTCCTGGTATATAGATACAAAATAAGAACATAAAGTTCATTCAGTATTCATCAGTATTCCTGAAATCCTGTGATACTTTGATTATGCTTGAATAAATTACATAGCTGTAATCTGTGTTCTTAAACACTACAGCTGTTGGGATGAGTTAGTGTCAATACTGAATTGTCTGAAAAACATGGATCAACTGTCTGGTGGTTGGACCACTTCTGTATTGACCTGAGTAGCGTCATCTCCAGAGGCAAGAGGTATATATTTTTTTGCCTCACCTCCAAAAGTAGTGGCATTTTAGGCAGCATTTGCTAAGCTTTGGAAGGAACTCAGCTTATCAACTAGTTATAAAAGGAGCAATATGTGTACTCATGAAAAGAAAGACGGAAAAAAGAAACGAAACCTTCAAAGACAGACCATTTTTAATTTCTTCAGCATCCTTGAAGTGTGCGCCTACACTTGTGGGTGTTTTGTAATTTTTTTTAAAGGCAAAGTTTATTCTGCATGATTCTATGTCATTGAAAGCACAACAAAACGCTGGTGTTCTGGTGTTCCAAAGCTTTCAAAAATAAAATGTAACCTTTCTCTGGGTCCCAGTGCATAATATGAAAATTTATATACAAACATGCTGATTCTTCAGTGGTAGTTAATAAGAACTTTCTTCCTCTCTCATAAAGAACAATATCATGTTCTTTCTGATTTGTCTTTCTATTATTTTTTGAAAAAAAAGCACTCACTGCAACAAAGATAATTTTACTCCCTCTGGTAATAGCGCCCATAACTTGGTCATATTTTGTGCCTCTGTCTCTCTTCAGAAAGCTGATTTTATCTGTAGATTACATATTGGGCATTATTTGTCCTAGACAAATTTGAAGAAGAGCATTTATAACAATATTCTGCTTACTATAGCTGAAACCATAATCTTTGGGAAGAAGTCTATGGAGCAGTTTCTGGAGTTTGGTTGAGTTGAGTAAAAAGGGTCTAAAATGTATTCTACATATATACAAAATTAGAAAAATAGGGATGAACATATGTTACTTAGTACTCTGGTAAAGCTTGGGAACTTCATTCCCTATTGTGCTGGGTAATGTTCAAAAAAAAAACACACACACACAAAAAAACAAAACAACAACAACAACAAAACAAAAACAAAAACCCCCAAATGAAAAATGAACAAAAGACTTTTCTGCCACAAAGCTTGCAATTTCACAATTTAAGAGACAACAGGGTAGAGAAAGACAGTGAAGCATAAAGAAATGAACAGCTGCCTCTGAATTCATAGGAGACAGGTACTGTTGTCATTGCTGGGTTTTTAAAAGAAAGTAGATAAGAGTATAGATTCAAAATCCCCCAGTGCCCTATCAAATAAAGAATAAATGTGTTTATGTGACATATCAGGACTGATAAGTGTATCCTGTAAAAGCTGATATAAATTCTCCTTAATAATGAAATACATACATGCATGCAGTGCAGACTTAGCCATTTCTTACATTTTTGAGAAGGAAAATAAAATAAACACATTTTCTGCTGCACAATGAGCCTTCCTCTGCAAGCGTTCCGTGTCCTGGGACTTCAACCTCACAGGAGTGACCTCTACTGTGTGTGTTGTAGGACTGAGTACATCAGCCCCTAGAACGCTATGGTCTGAGACGATGCGGTTTGTTGATGAGATTGATGGCAGCCTTGTCTGTAGTGACCACAAAACAGTGATGCTCAGGGTCCTGAGGGGAGTGAGGTAGGCAAAGAATAGGGCACAGACCCGGGGCTTCAGAACAGTAGATTGGCTTATTCAGGGAACTGGTGGGTGGGATCCTGTGGGAGGCAGCTCTGAAGGGCAAAGAAGCTCAAGAGAGCTGACACACATAGAATATATTGTCTTTAAGAAGTAAAGAGTTGTCCATGCCAGTACTCAGGAAAATGAGTACGCACATCACAAGACTGGCTTAACCAAATAGGGAACTCATGACTGAGCTCCAATAGAAAAAGAAGAGGTATAAATGGCAGAAGCCGGAACAGACTACAGAGAAGGACTGGTGGAGTTGCCCAGGTAAGTGGGGTGACACCAGGAAAGCAAAAGTTCAACTGGAGTTGAAACTGGCAATAAACATCAAGGGATCTTTTCCCACTACATGGGCTGTAAAAGAACAAATGAGGAAAATGTAGGCCCACGGCCTATATGGGCTGGGTGACTTAGTGACAGCAGATATGAAGAAGACAGAGGTACTCAACACTTTCTTTACCTCTGACTTTACCAGTATTTCTCAGGTCTTTGTGCCTAGAGACAGGTTCAAACAGGAGAGAACTAGTAGTGGAAGAAGATCAAGTTAGGGTTCTCTTGAGAAATCGTAACCCATACAAGTTCATGGGACCAGATGAGTCAGCCTCGGTTGTGTCTCTAGGAAATTCATGGCACAAGTCCTCTTGGAAGCCAGTTTTCAGCCCATGAAGGAGAAGGAGGTCACTGAGAACAGACAGCATGGGTTTGCCAGGGGTAATATGCTGGATCAACCAGATTCATTTTGTAATGAAATGACTAGATCTATGGATGAGGAAGGAGAAGTGGATGTTGTCTACTTTGACTTCAGCAGGGTGACAAGGTCTCATACTGCATCCTTCTGCCCAGGCTGGGGTGTTACAGTCTAGCTGGAAGAAAAACTGTCGTTTCTAGTAGTTTAAGTTCATTTCTTCAATTGATTTGGGGTGTTTTTAGTAGTGCAGCTTCTACAAATAGTCTTTAAGCTGTTCCATATTCCAGCTGTTCCTACCACTACAGTTAACATGAGGAAACTTTTTTTTTTTCTATAAATGTCCCTTTTCAGACGTAATGATATGAAATAAATTACTCTGTCTTGGCTAGCAACTTATAATATATGCCTCACCCCCTGCCTCACTTAGGGTAGATACTTCCTCTAATTTTTTTCCCCTGTTGCCTCTTTTCTGAAGTATGTGTCATTATTATATTCTCTGCCTCCTCACAGTGTTGATTCATGCAACACTTTTATCACATTGACAATATGCTCTTCTGTGAATTGCCTTCTAGTTTCAGAATCACTTTTGTTCCTGAGTTGCCAATTGCAGTGTTTATATATCATTCCTGGATAAATAAATAATCTAATTTTCCCAGTCCTTAGAGTTTAAAAGAATAGTTGTGTTGCTTAAACAGCGATTAGGCTTACCTTCTGAGGTTACTCCTACACCAATTTTTCCACTGATGCAGTGCTACTGACTTAGACACCTTGATTTTTATGTACGCAAGTATTCCATCATCTGTATAGGCAGAAACATCTATTAAAAGAATCTGAGAGGGGTTAAATAAATGGAGAGAGCTGAAAACTGGAAGAATAGTGTTGGATTTTTCTCTCTTGCTATTGAAAATAACACTGTGCAGTGCTGTCTTAAAATACTTTTGCTGAGCAGGTACAAAATAGTGTTTAGTTTTTCCTTTCTTCTCTGAGATGAGAAGAACATCTGCAGTTTCTGGAAGTACTCTCTGCAAAGATGTATTAACAAAATATTTTGGAGTACATAATAGTCATATAACAAGCAGATGATTCCATGGCCAGGTCAGCTTGGAGGGAACTTCATGAGTGTAGGTTTTAAATGAGCTGGCCATTGGGGTTCTCATCGATTTTTAACACAGTACTGCAAATACCTGTATGATTGCTTTAATTTAGATTTGTTTTCACTGGTTAGAATCATTGCATATTCAAGATTTGGTGCAATTATGAGTTTTTTTGTTTGTTTGTTTGTTTTATTTTCCACTACTTAATAAATAGGCATCTGAATACTCATTTCCCTTTGCAGTTTTCCTTTATCTTAATTCACATACTGTAAAGGAACAAAATATTCATGAATATCTTAATAACACTGGTTATAAATTAAGACTGACTTATATTTTTAGTGTACTGGAGGCACTTGCAATAATTTACACATTATAGAACAGGATTGTTTTTTGAAGAAAACAGTTTGCTTGTGACAATCCTTCACTGTAAAGAAAACACAGAGTTCGTATAATTTACAAATGCCTATTTAAATGGTTTCAGCTTTAAAGGGTTTTCACGTTTCATTTTCAATCTGAACTGTATCAGCACCCACATTCACAAACGTCAGCATGAATTTGTCTCCTAAATTAATTTAATTATCTAAATATCAAAAGTAATTTCACACCTGCAATTCTTATCTAATTCGCAAGACAACATAACTATCCTGGCCACAGTTTTCCAAACAAGCTGTGGCTCTTTTGTCCAGCTAAAAATACTGTTTCGCAGAGTTTTTCTAGTTTTTCCTTCTCTTGTCTTAGCAGGCTTGGAGGCCATACAATAATGTTGCTTTTAGTACCTGAAAAATGTGTTTAAAAAATACCCGTATCACAGCATAAAAAGGAAAGACTACTTTACTATCTCATATTATATGAATACCCCATTTGAAAAAAATGGTTGGCAGACAGAATAAAAATTGTACTAATTTTTTGCTGCATCCTGAAAGACCAAGTGCAGAGATGTATCACATCAGTGTCATAATGTATCATTTTAATTGAAGTGCTCAGCTATGATGTGGTTCTGTTATGACTGCACTATAAAAGGCTTTACTGGTACCTTCCTATTTTTAACTTTCACTGACATTTGAAGAAAAGTCAAGTTTTTTTTTTAAAAAACAACATTTTAATAAAGCAAAAATGAAAAGAAGGCCTTGACTATTTTCAGTTTGTCTTTAGATTTTTGGGAGGAGGAAAGGAAGTATAAAAACTGGATTTAATTAGATAAAAAGTGTTGTTTAAATAAGAATGAAAGAAGCACCACGTTTTATCTGCTTTTATTATCAATGAGCAAGCACTGAGTTTTAAATGAGGGAAAGGCACGCACTTCTTTCTAGTCTTGTCCCAAGAACAAATACGTATAAACTGGCTATCAATAGAATAAGCTTGAGGTAAGCAGGAATGCCTTAACAGCACAATTGAACATGTTAACTTCCAATATTCCATCTAGACATGTGTTTGTCTGCTAGAGAGGAGAGATTACTGCCCTCTTCCTATCTTGAAAAACAATGCTCCCCTCTCCTCATCTACTTTCCTCTCTCCCTTCTGCATGCCCCAGAGCTTCGCTGCTGCTTTAGCTGCTGCAGTAAGAACTTGTCCTTCCTGTTTCAATCTATCTTAATCATCATGCAAAGGAGTAACAACAGAAACCGGTTACCTCTGAACTCATTGTGAATGGCTCAAGTTTTTGTTCAAATGAAATGTGCAAGACTTTCAGTAATTTAAAGTCTTCTTCCACGTAGGAAGACACTTGTGAGGGGACTAAGAACTTATTTTTCCTGAAAAATGTTATTAGAATCATGAGAATTGAGAAGAGTTCAAAAGCCTTTATATGAGTCTGCGATGTAGTAAAACGAGGCTGGATACGAGAATGATTAGGATTTGTACCAGGAGAAGATGCTAAAAAAGCTGTGGGACAAGTGCTGCAAATAGGCCAATGTAGATACAGTCCTATTTTCCCCTGAATTCTCATAGATTTTCCTTGAAACATCTACTGTTGTCAACTTACTGCGATGGTACAGATTCTATTCAAAAATCCATTTGTATCTGTCTCAGAGCAATGTCCATACCTTGCCTATATCAATTGCCTATAGCAATGCAGCAATCTCCAAACTAGTCCCCTGAGCCACTCTGCCCATAGGCTGTATCTCAGTGTATAGCCCAGACACTAGCTGAGATCTGAAAATGCTGTAACTGCACTGGCAGAGGTTTTGCACCAAGGTTTTTTACTGTCTTCGGTGGTCTTTTGGCTCATGTTCTGAGAGACTGAAGTTGAAAAATGTCCTTCCTTATTTTACCTACTCAGCATCATTTTTTATTACCCACCCTAAATATTCTGCAAAATTCTTGAGGTTGTTCCCATGACAGTGGTGAGTGCTACTCCCAGAAACAACAAGGAAGTCTCTTTAACACACCAACGCAAAAGTTGTTCATAAAAAGTGGGATTCAGCCACTCTTACTGAAGGTACAGCTTGATGATGGAGCTGCATCTGACAGGCACAAAAGAAGTGATGGGTAAGGGATCCAGACCAGTTCTCGTAGTGGTGATGGGGCATAAGACAGGGCTTAGCTGTTTCGTAGTCTTTTTGTTTTTTGTTTTTATCAGGGTGCACTTTGATGCTATATATGCTTTTGAAGAAGGAACTTTTAGCTGTTCTTTTTATTATGGTTTATGAGTATTTTTCATCTGAAGACAACTAAAAGATGAGTCCTTAAGACTGCATTTCAGAGGAGTTCTTCCACCTAATTGAGGTGCCATTATCTGAAATGAAATCCAATCTAATATACCTACTCCCTAAGACAGATTTCATGCAAAGTCGGAGTCAGGCTGTATAAATCTTTATTGCTCCCACTACAGAGTTGCTTGGATTTTACACTGGTGGGAGATCTTGTTCCCAAGTAGCTGCTCCTTCAAGACACTGTGCTGGTGTCTGTGGGGGAGATTCTACCAGACGCTCGCCTATCGACTGCTAGCAACATAGTGTTACGGAGGTTGAAAGTGCTCTGAATTATAGCAGAGCTCACAGACATTTACTTGTTTCCCTTTTGTGCCTGGCCGTGGTTCTCTTCTGTCCCTGCCCAGATCCCCAGTCGCCTGGCTTTTAACAGACTTGTCCTCTTCGCAGGCCTACTGGTTCCTAGAGTCCCTCGTTGTACTCTGCAGCACATACATGAGAAGGTGGGAGGCAGAAATGAGGAGTCAGTCCAATGTGTAGGAACTCAGTAAGTAAAAATTGGCAGTAAATGCCCACAGAGAGATTCAGGAGCTGCAAAAGATGCAAGCAGACAGCTTTCTGCCTGGTTTTCTAAGTTTTGAAGCTCCTGCTGAGGGAGTTTCCATGGGTTTCAAGGCTGGAATGTTTCCAGGGAAGTAAACTCCTCGCATTCACACCAGCTTCCTCCTGTGGTAGCTTCAGCCTGGTAGATTGGTCTCTCCTCCACTCGTACATGCCAAAGATCATCTGATCTTTCCTGCATTACATCAGGGCTGGCTAGGAGGCACGTGAAATGTGATGCCTGTTACAACACTCTTCGCTGAACTGTCCTTGGCAGCTGCTCTGAGTGCTGCGTAATTTCTACGTACCTCAGAGGAAAAAGAGTAAAAGAGAGAGAAAGAAAAAGAGAGGCTGTTATTCTGCCAGGATTTCTAGGAAGAAAACTGTAGTATGAATCAAGGGGGAAAACTTTTGTTTTAAATAAAAGTTGTAAAGGCATTGATATTGGACTCAAAAGGCATGATTACAGTCTCGCCTATTCATTTTACACCGCCTCCAGTTGAATTACTCATCACTGGTGCTGGTAGAAGCATAATCAGGGCCAAGAACTCGTGAGCCAGCTGGCTTTATTGCACATGACCCCTTAGTTTCAATCTGATGACTTTGTTGTTTAGCTTTCCAGGTGTATTAATATTTCGGATAAATTTAAGGCCCAGTTCTTTGACTTACTCTTAACTCCAGAAGAATTATATAAATGCAGCTAAACAGAACTTGACTTGTACTTAGTTCAGCTACTGAAATCTGTAATAAATGTATTTTATATTAACAGTTTTATGAACAACTAATAGACCTGTTTGTGCTCTTTCATCCTTTTTGAGCAAATGAGGAACAGAATATTGCAATTGCTAAGCTACCTTGCTTTCAGTCAATTTCATATATATTTAAGATATAGTAAATTTGGTTACTTTTTCAAATGCATGTTATTTTGTCTCCCCAACCATTAGTGCCGTGAATGCCTTCAAGAAAAAGATCATTAACTTCAATTACTGAAAGTCATGTGTACTAATATTTTGTAAACTACAGGACTAATTTGAGAGGACATTGTTCTGAAAACATTCTTCACAGATTGGAACAAATCTTCTACCTATAATTATAAAACCTGACGTTCGGTAATAAGGAGGTATCTTCATCAAGTCCCTTGAGTATTTTTAAAGATAAATCCATAGACTTGTATAAGATCAAAAATCTGTTACACCTAAGTTTTGCTGGAAATTTTACTCTACTAGCTAAAGTTAAGGTGTTATTTTTGATGCAACCCCACTTAAACTAATAAGGTTGGTGATAATATACTGTTTGCATGGATAAAAATATATAGTTACATTTTAAGAGGAATTATTGGAAACCGTGGTGTTTAGTATATGTGTTGTTTGACCGTTTGTATTTCTACTTAATATTTACTTATAAAAGAGCAAAAGAGTAATAAATTACACTTTTTTCTTTGGATTAGAACAAAAATTCACTGTATTGTTTTCAGTCTTGATCTAGTTGTGCTCCTGATAGACAAGGTAGACTTTTTTCAGATGTGCTTCATTTTGTCCTGATTACGCTTTTGTTGAAATCAATGGATGTGAGTGGGATCAGCAATTGCTTTTGACAGTCCTTCGAGTAGATCTTAAAGTTCATTGCACAGGCTTGGTATTCTGTGGTTTACGGTATATATATATTACTCAGTGCACCACAAGATTGGTATGATTGCTTTTTCTGGACTGTTTACTGTTGCTTTGGTTTCGCTGTTACTGGTAAGTTGCAGGAGTTTTTATTTGCATTTACTGTTATTGGAGGCAATGTTTTCCTGAATTAGTGAGTTCAAATTATAAGCATGATAGGAGAATTAGGTGGAATGTTATTTTATAATTAAAGGAAACTCAAATGCAGTAGCAACTGTATGTGCAAAGAGCTGCTGTCAGTCAGGCAGCGTTTTGCATCCAAAGTTTTTTCATCAATAAGAACATTAGTGCACACCTGAAATAGAAAATCAGCAAGGAGACCTAAAACTGGATATGAATGCAACACTTTTCAGCCACAGTGTCCTCCACAGTATTTTTCCATCATTCTCACATCATCAAAAAGTATTTGTTGTGTTTTGTACTCAACAGTATTTGGCTGGGTTTTGGGATGAGTTATGTGTACCTCAAGGCTTTCTGGATGTATATAGCATAGAAGAGGTGCTAATCTGATGCACACAGCACGTTTTTTCATGAAGTCTTAGGGCAGAAACAAAGTGAACAAACAAAACTTGCAGTGCTCCAGCACCATCAAACAGACCAACACAAATTAATAGACTACAAGTCCTTTTATGTTCAGGTCTCTTACAGTGGACAGAAGGTAAAGAGGTATGTGCCTAGAGGTATGCCCAACACCACCTTTCATGCAGGAATCACTCATACTATTCCATGCATTCTATTCAGTCATGGCAGAGACTAGCAGGAGGTATGAAATACCTTTTTGGGTGGTTTTTTTTTTGGAAATGTTGTATATTTCCATTGGAAAATAAAAATTATCTCCAAACAAATCATTTTTCTAGTTTTTCAAGAAAGAACTTTATCAGAGATTTTGTTCCCAATGCTTACCTTAACATTTGATAGGATCACTCACAATACTACTTACACATTTAAAAAAATGGGAAAATGACAATAAATACTTCATGTTCATATATACAATACACATTCTTAGACAAATATGTAGTCAAAAATGTGTAAGTCACTTGAGTGGGAACAAAGAAGTTAAAAACAAAAACAAAACCAAACCAAAACCAAAACCAAAACAAAATGTGATGCCTTGACTTGCACAGCAGCACAGTGCCAGTTCATATTTAGAAAAGTTTCAGGACATCTGTTGTTAACCAAAAAATTGAAGTAGAGAATATTCTGACAAAGAAGTAAGAAAAGCAAAAGGAAAATGACAAATTTAATCTAGCTTATTCAGGAATTACTTCTGCAACAGAAACACTTCAGAACAGTGTATGAAATTAATGTAAATTAGACAGTTGAACTGCGTATTAAAAACCTGAGAGGTCTTAGACATTCTTGATTCCCCCTGCCTGTTACAACCAGGCTTCAAAGTAAAGAATCCCATCCTGTAGTTCTAAGCTTATATCCAAGGCCATTTTCTGAAAAGCAGAAAGGATTCCTAATCTCTGGCTGTAAGTACTTTCATATACTCCACTTAGTAGTTCCCCAAGATCCCAGTCACATCTGAGTCTTGATGCTGGTTCTCAAAAAACCTAAGAACTAGATTTTCTCCCTGCTCTAAAGTGTCTAGGCAGATAAGCAGAAAATGAAGTGAGGTCAACATAAAGTTCATTTTGTACATAATGGATGTGAGTTGTTATGCTTGTTTATGCACCTATTTTATGTGCTTTCTAGTGGTGTCAGTCAATAGCATCACACTAAATGTCCATTTCCAACCCGGATGATCTATGGCCAACACCATGTCCTGTTGCTGGTAGTGTGTTGGTAACAGGCAATAATTGGTTGTGTCCTGTTTGTTAATGCAGATGTCGAGCAGTATCAAAGATCAACACTTTAGAACACAACATCATTAGCAACTGTGGATTTGGAGCTCTTTAAGGCTGGCAGTCTAGCTAGTGTTCCCCCCACACAAGCCATACCTTCCCAGGGAGGCTGAAAAGACACTTTGGGAAACTGACAAAAGACTTAATAAAGTCAAGGTAAATGACATCCACTTCCATCCCCTTGTTTACTGACCCAGTCACCTCATCACCTTCATCTCCTTCATGTGTCCAGAAGTGATGTTCAGGAAGATTTGCTCCATAACCTTCTCAGGGATTGAGATGAGACTGTTTGGCTTGTAGCTTCTCAGATCCTTCTTCATGAAATGGGAGCGATGTTTGCCAAAACAGCCTCCTGCCATGCCGGCTTGACTTACTGCACATCAGAAAGGACTGTTGTCTCTGTTTTGATTTTCCCCAGGAAGTAAGCCACTCTTCTGTTGTCTTTCTTGTTAGGAAACATAGGAGATACTATTTTGACATTAAATGAGGTCAGTATGAGGAAGCCTATAGTCCTATTAAAATCAGTGAGGTTGCTCACATGCTTAAAATTGGACAGGGCATTAAATATGTGTTCAGTTGAGACCTTAGTGTTGGAGCACTCTACTTCCATTTCTAAATGGTAGCAAAACAGATGTTAACTACAATTGAAACGTCTAATCTTGTATCTTATTTTCAGGAGTCAGCAAGTAAATCAGAAAATCAAACCCAAACATTTGCCAAATTTTGAGGAATATTCATCTTTGGATCTGGGCTTTGTTCCTAATGTCTGTCACTAGTCAAGAGAATGACTGGTAGTACTTCATTTCTGAAAGATATAGCAGTGGGAAAATTAATTTTAAGCTGTTTCAGACAATCCACTAGGCTTTTCCTAACTGGATTATTCGTATCAGAGGGCATCAGGCCTTCTGGAAATCATACAACCAATATTTCACCCCAGGTAATTTCAGTGGGAATAGCACAAGGTTTTATACCATCTAATTCCAAATTTAATACATTCTTCTTCATTGCTGATGGTACTTCCTGAAGTTTCTAAGTGCTTCAAGAGCATAGCTTCATAGCTACATGAAGCTCCTGAATAAAAAGATCAGCAATACTCCTTAGCAAATAAGAGTTACTTATTTCATTTTATAAAATCTCATTCTTTCAAGGCTTCAGAGCATAAAAAGAAAATGCAAATGAAGGAGCCCTTAACCGATAAGGGAAACGTATACTATCAAGGATGAACACTGTATATTTTACATGCAGTTAATTTAAGGTATGTGCAGTCATTGGTCTTCTCCCTGGGTGCTGTCTAATGACTATGGAATTAAAATGCAATCAGGACTTCA
>VXAL01011258.1:131707-143495 GCA_013399475.1 Chauna torquata
GGGGGTGGGGCGCGGGGCTGGCTTACTTTTTCATTCTGCATCCTATATTGATCACAGATTTCACACTTGGATACCTTTTATCTTCAAAGGAAACATTCCCTGAACCTTATGTAAGGCATCACTGTTTTGGAGCTTTGCCATTTGTAAAATTGTTTCCATCTTCCCTGGATTTGGTCAAACTTGTTTGGCAATGAGCATTTGGTTTATGTACTTATCCCATTCATTTCAGCTTAGTAGGTCTGTCTCCTCATTTTCTCTCCTTCTCTTAAGAGTAGTGCAGAAATTTCCATTGCAGAGCCCTGCATTGGGATACTGATTATATACTTTCACAATCATATTGCCTCCTGATCCTGTTGTGTGAGAAGTGATGTTTTGGGACTTAACTACAAAATGAGATAGCTTAGGTGTATATTTTTCAATACAGGAGCTGATGATGCTGAGTTTTATATCTGCTATGTCAGGTTAAACCTGCCAAAGGTGTTGGTTTTCATCCAAACCTGAAAATATTTGAAGTTTACCTGATTATCTGGAATGTTGTCATATTAAAATCTTTGTACCATATTGTGATCATCTCCACATTTACAGTAGGAAAACAAATTCATACCTAAGTATGGCTTATGTCTTTATCATTACTATGTTTATCGTTACTTTAGAAATCACCGTTCTTATGAGTCTTGCAAAAAATCACTCCTCCTTGAAAACTTGTATCTCCTTCTCTCAGTACCGTTACTTTGACCAGAGAGGCTACAAAAATCTTCCTCCCAAATCTGTACTCTTAAGTGTTATGGCTTTATTCTGTTTTGTTTCACATGTCTGTAACACAATGGGAATAGTCTTGACAGGTAGCTGATTCCTCCTAAAGAAAAACACTTTTCCCAGAAGAAACTTCTTAACAAAACAAAATTATACTTTAAATTTGTCTGACTCTATTTTGCAGTATTATTCACACTCCTATTGGAATACTTTGTGGATCTCTAATTATCTAGTTACCAACTTAGATTCTGGCTGCATACCTACATCTCTCAAAGAAATTTGGAAGAGTGGGAAACATTTTTCTATGTCACATTCCAGAGGACTTCCGTTGCTTCATTGTCACCAAAAGCCTGATTTTATTTAAAAAAAAAAAAAAATCAGGAATTTTCCAGTGATGCAACTCCTCCCTGCCCATCCCCCGCCCCATGCCAGTTCTGTGACTCCAAGCACTTCATTTGGCAGAAGCTGTTTGTCAACATATTTGTGATGCACCCAAGACAGTGTTCATCAGGCATTCAAGGCTTCTGGACTATGAAGGACCAGCCCTAGCCCACTGGAGCTCGGCATGGGATGGTCCTTACAGTCTTTCCATGGGGACAGAGTGGGGAGCAACCTGGATGGGATGCTGCTGTGCCAAATACTCATCTGCAGTAATGAGCCACAAGGCAGCCTGAATAGGGTGCCTGGGGATAATGGCTGGTTTATTCCAGACTTCTTGTGACGTAGATCCTCGTTATTGTGTAAAGTTGAGAATAAACGACATTTTCCCATCTGAGGTAAACATCTCATTGTTCTACCTTCTGGTTCTTTTTTTTGTTCTTTTTTTTTAATGTTTTCCGATAGTCCAGATTCAGTATTGAGGACCAGCCCCATAACTGTACACAGGAGCAAAGCAGACAGGCTCATCTGGAAGCCTGCACAAACGGCAGACTACATGAAATTCCCAGATACTTTTCAGTGGTACAAACTCTGCATTCTCCCTGAATATACTTGCAGGAAACTGTGTGGTGATGATCCATGTAGGAGGCTCCTCCAGCAGCAGGTGGAGCTGTACGTTACGCTTTATCTGCATGGCCCAAAGCGGGTCTGTCGACATCAAGTTATTGCAGACAAGCGCCAAAATGATATCGAGCTTGTTTTTGGACCCACAGACATGTATGTAAATACCTTTGCAAAACAGGAAGGTGTCTGTTGGGCCCTGCTGAAGAAATTGTCTCTAGAAGAATGGTTAAAGGAAACAACGTTAGAAATATGGTCAAAAGAAGAAACAGAAAGGAACAGTGAAATCGGTGAGATGTAGCAAAAAAACTGGGAGAAATATGCACAAAATATTTGATTTAAATATATGTATATCAATACTGTTGCCAGTAGAATAGCCTGGTAAACCTGGAGCTGCACAGAACTTTTCCTGTAATACTTGTGTGAGAGAGATTGAGGCATATATACTTCTATAGCAGTGGGAAAAGCTTATCCTACTTCTCTGTCCACTTTTTTTCTTTGTATTCCTCTTCTTCAGAGGATTTGTGTGTTTTCCTTCCTATAAAGTAGTGCCTCTTTGAGTGCAGACAGTTCTGTTCAATCCAAATCCATCAGAAGATAAACTAGCTGTCTGTTATTCCTTTGTTATTCCATGAGTAGCTGCCGTCAGGCACACGTAACCAATCCCAACCATCTGTCTGCTGTTCAGAAATATCTTCCAAAGGTTTTTCCCAACCCTCCTCCTTTCTTTTCTAGTTCATTTGGAAACTTCATTATTAGTAGCTAAAATCCCTTTCAGTGCAGAAGTTGTTCTTTTTGTTAACTTCAGTTCTCATTCTCCCTCCAAACTGATTTTTTGCCCTTATCTTCTCTCCCCTCACGCTAAAACGTGTTTTTACAGTAAAGAACTCACTATAACACAACCCCACTACAGATCATATCCTATGGCAATATGGTTTTCTTCAGGGTTGTGTGTAAAGAAAACAGACAACAGAACACTTAAAGAAGAAAACTTTAATGTTAGTAAGGCAGATCTCTGGGATGGATGAATCAATGCAGCTCTACAGAAGTTAGTGGAGATTCACTGCCCATGTAATTCTGAATGAAGTCTGCTTCCTCTAGCAATGGGTGTTACAGGCTGATCTATTTCATCGCTGTCACTATGTTATCAAGTTGTCTCCTTGATAAATTAATAATGTGGTTTTTAAAGAGCTAATTGATATTACTGTACAAGAGCCACAATTTAATTAGGAAAACTGGAATTGCTTCAAGAAAGATTCTAATTCACGCATTTAAAACATGAACTTAGGAACTATTGCACTTATAGGGTATACATTTCATTTGAACTTCTTAAAAAAAATGCTTTTTTTCCTTTTTTTCCTACTGAATTCATACTTTTATGTTTCTTTTTTCTTGTTCCTCTTCCCTTTTCCTTGAAGTGTTTTTGGCTTTATACCGAGGCTGCCTCAGCTAGACAATGAGACGAGGGCTGATATTGTTGCCTTTCCATCCCTCAAAATCTTTAAAAGATAGAATGATTTTGACATAAAAGCAAATCAGAAATTCTACTGTTGATTTCAGAGGCCTGATTGTAAAAATATATTCACTAACGTAACTTAGAACTTCAGTATAGGTAGAGAGAACTCACACTTAAACATGCATTTAAGTGCCCAGAGTGAGCCGTCAGGATACATCGTTCACCCATGTTTTCAGAGTCCTATAGATAAAGACCTTTGTTTCTGCTTCCTAATTGGGACTTCTCTTGTTAACATACAAGGTATTCCCCAATCTAACTTCATTCATCCATAGATAGCTCTTGAAACAGCTTATACTATTATGCGGAGGGAGTAATTTACTACAGTCACTTACTGTAGTGTATAAGTGTCAAGGGAGAGGGGAAACATCCTTTGTTTAATTTTGCATTGATATCTGTAGTGGCTGCAGTAAGGAAATACAGCCCATTGTAGGCTCCCAGGCCGTACTGAACTGCAGGCCTGTTGGGCATAACAATGCTTTATAATGGAGCTTCCCAGCAGGCTCCACAGTCTGATTAAAATGTTACTGCTTCTCTCTGTGTTATAACATAAATTGGGGAATTCCCCCTTGGTCGGAGTGCCAGGAGCCTTTGCAAATTGTGTTTGACAACTGGCCCACAGGAACCGTTCAGCCAGAATAATTTGAAATGCCAACTTCTGTGCAACTTTGGAACACTTCCTAACTGAACTTTTTGGGCTGGGCAAAATACAGAATCACTAGCTGTGCTCTATGTGTGCTCCAATATAGTTTATTTGCAACAAAGAAGTGCAGAGCCCTTTTTTTGAAAATCGGGAGGGACAGGAGGGGCTTTGGTTTTCACTTGGAATGAACAATGCTAACTAGACACACAGTCAGAATCTCAATGTGCTGAAACAATGCAACATATTCCCAGATCTCCTCATGGTTTCAGTGGTTGTGGTGAGACCCGGGGACTGAAACTGACTGCATTAATATCTCCACATGTAAAGTGTACTTGCTTGAAATTGTGCTTTCAATAACATAGTGGAATTAAAGTAATTAAATATTCATTTCCTTATTGTTGGAATGCTTCATGCATTAGTGCATTTGGGAGTTTGGGGAAAAGGTCTCCTTTTTCAAAGAAAAATGTAAGACAAAAGAGAAGAATAAAAGAGGGTTGGATGTCAGCTGGTCTATGACTAATTCCTAGTATAGTGTTGTCCAACCAGTAGGAATCTTCATCACTTATGTCATCCTTACTGATAGTTTCAGAAAAGAGGCAAAAGAAAGAGTTGACATGGGGAATGTGCTGTATTCTTGTCCCTATAAGAAGGGAAGAAGAGGCTATTTCTCAAAGAAAGAAAGGAGGGGTAAGATGTTGAGTGACTGAGACTTAAAAGGACCTGCTGATATAAGGGTATATAAGGTCTTGAAGGAAGAAGAAAGAGGATGAAAAGTAAAATAAACAGTAATAAAGGTATCAGTTAAATCACATGTTCTGGAAAATGCTGCACTCTAAAACTAAGCTGGTTTTAGGAATGACAGTGGAATAGCCTTTACTTTTCATGTTTGTTGATGGTAAACCCTTTACAGATTCACAGAACATGGCGTTTTTCCTGATCATTTATTTTAGGTAGAACCTGTAACAAAAGTCCATGATTTACCTGTTGCATTACCTAACATAAGGGATGTGATGATTAACATATATTAAAATAAAAATGACCCATATTGTCGAAGTCAAAACCCACTCAGGGATGGTATGGGCAAAAGGCCATCTTCCTGCTCCCTCAAACTATCAGTACAGTATTCCTGTAAGAAGCAATCACTACATGGTGGAGTGGTAACTGCCTGCAAAACGTAAACATGGTGCTGCCAGTTTGTATTTGCTCTGGAGCGCAACTGTATTGCAATCAGAGGTGTGATTGTAGGAGGTATCATAACAATACCCAGTAGTGTCCACCTAGCTTGGAAGGCAGCCTGGAATCATGGCACAGTTTGGACCCCCAAACTGAGTACTTACGTTCCTGGACAGCATGGATTAGATGTTAAAACTTCTCTCTTGTTGATAAGTAAAGTAGATTAAATTAGCATCAGTGGGCCCCTGCAGAGCAGTCATGCCAACTGACTGTCACGAAGATGTATTTCAAGATTATATGGTTGTACTTAATCTCTGGGGTTTTCAGTTCAGCACTTCTCTCAGGCTGAACTGCTTTTTTTAGTTTTTGTTTGCTTTTTTTTTTTTAAGATGGCAATTGATAGTCTGTGAAGATCTCACCAGTCAGGCACACTGCACTTGCATTTTTCATACCTGCTGACACAGTCTTAATGACTTTGCCCAGAACCTGGCCCCACTCCTTCCTTGCATGGACACACAAATGATTTGTGCAAACTCCCCTCGTGACGTGGTAACCTTTGACATTACTGCTGTGTTACCTCCACCCAATGTCTTGGCATGATCTGTTTGGGTTTCTCCTTTCCATTGGCAAAATTTTGGAAGACAACTTTCTTTTCTGTTACTGTTTGGAGGCAGGTAGAATCAACTGTGCCAAACTAGCAACAGATACCAAACGAGTGTGTTCTCTAAGGTGCTACCTCAGCGGAGGAGCCACTTTGCCTCTCAGTGCTGGGTGCTGTCATTATTTTTCACCTAGCAGCTCGTTATGTCGTTTGGCAGGTTTTTTTGGTGTCGCTGTGATCTCAAAAGGGTTAACAGAAAGTCAGCGGCGATGCTGTAATCCTCCAGGACTACCAGCACGCTGCACTGTTGTTGTGTCAGACCAGGGGGTTTTGAGGGAAGCTGCGTTAGCTCCTGCAGCTGCCTCAGTCACGTCTGTCATTTTGGGTCTCTGTTCCTAACAACATGGCTGACGTAGCAGGTAAAACAGATGACTACCACAGTGTACGAAACCATATTCTTTTACTCCCCACCGCATCCAGGAAATGCGCTGCTTCTGAGGAAGGGCCATCGCCTCCTCAGAAAACGAGTGCTGTGTGTCGAGAACGTGCGTCCTGGCTGGGGGGGAAATGCAAAAACATGTCTTTGACAAACAACCCTTGTCCTGATGGCAGTGATGAAAACAATGCAGGTAAACCCAACTGCCCTCTGCCCTACTTCTCGTGTGCCGTCAGCAATGAATTCTCCAGCAAAATAACCAGAGGGAGCACTTTTTCCACAACATTGCTATTTTCTAAAATCTGCATTGGGCTCGTCCTTACATTGACATTGCAACCATCTGGTATGGAATCTCACTTCATGAGATGTGAAGTGGGGCAAATCCACCCTGTAGCTTCTAAAGAAGTACTCTTAGTTTTCCCTTTTATTTTCAGAAAAACTCATGCTTTAAATTGGCAAGACCAAAAGTGATTTGGAAATATCAGAGCTGGACCTAACTTCAACGGTTTGCAATCATGTAATATCAGTTCAAATTCTTTTACTTGAACGTATGTTAGTGAAACATCTGACATATTTAGCCACACAAAATCCTTGCAGGGTAGAAAATAATAATAATAAATAAAAATAAAATAAAAAAGTAAAATAAAATAAAATAAAAATGTTGTTATTTTCTAGGTGGAGAACTGAGGCACAGAAAGGGTGAATCCAAAGTCACAAAAAAGTCAGTGGATAGGCTATTGCTCTAATCTCTGGTTTAGCCTCCTCTGCCTGTCTCTCCTAAGGTACTGACAGCCATGAGAGTAAAAGCTGTATTTTTTTGGTAACATGTTTTTTTTCCTTTGTAAATCTATGTTGCACCAAATGTACTAAGCTTCGGGATAATCACTGAGCAAGGCAAGCAGCAGGCCAAGGGCAAAGCTGAAAGAGTGACCTATATATTCCGGGATTCATCATATGCATGTAATGATTCAGAGTGTTTGAGGGCACCTCAGAACAAGAGGTCTGGTAGGAAGTGTTCTGTTTGCATTCCTTCCTCTGGAAGACTCAGCATAGGAGATAGGAAACTTCTGCCACGTCTTCCAGTCTTACTGGGAGACACACAAAACACAAAGATGTCTCTACTGGATGAGACTGCAAGGCCAGCTTCCTGCCTGTTATAGTGGCCAGTAATGGACGTTTAGGGAAACACAGTGAAAAAGGCAAGTATGCTCTTCCCATGGTATACTTTTCCATCTTCTAGCGATAGGTGGTGAGGGATTTTTAGATTTGTGGTTTACATCCAGACTGTCACATTTAACAGGGCTCAGGAGACCTTTCTTTTATGAATTGGTCTAGTCCCTTTTTATCCATTTTTCCTTTTGACCTGCACAACTTCCTGTGTCAATGAGTTCCACTGCTTCATTCTGCAGTCTGTGGAAAAACACTTCCTTTTGTGTTTTTTTTTTTAATCCTGAGGCTTGTTAATTTCCACTAGGGGCTTCTTGGTTCCTTCTTTTCTGAGAAACAGTGAATGGTTTCCAAAAGTTTTTGTGTCCAAAGAAGGGCTGGTGAAGGGTCTGGAGAACAAGTCTTACCAGGAGTGGCTGAGGGAGCTGGGGTTATTTAGCCTGGAGAAAAGGAGGCTTGGGGAGATCTTATCACTCTCTACAGCTACCTTAAAGGAGCGTGTAGGGAGGTGGGGTCAGTCTCTTCTCCTAAGCGCCAACTGAGAAGACAAGAGGAAATGGCCTCAAGTTACGCCAGGGGAGTTTAGGTTGGATATTAGGAAAAATTTCTTCACTGAAAGGGTTGTGAAGCATTGGAACAGGCTGCCCAGGGAAGTGGTTGAGTCACCATCCCCTAGGGGTCTTCAAAAAAAAAAAAAAAGAAAGAAAGAAAGAAAGCTGTTCTGCTTGTCAGGGATTCTTTATATATCTAGTAATCACCCTAAGTTGTATTTTCTCCAGTCTGAAGGGCCTTAGTCTCTTTCCCTCTGTCTGAGGGAAACTTTCCATTATTTTGATCATTTTCTACTCCTTTTCTGGTTCTGCTATAACATTTATGAGTTAGAATGGCCAGAAGTACATTCAGTATTCAGGCTATGAGTGCACCATGGATTAATGTGGTGGCATAAAACTGTTTTCTGTTACATTTTTTACTCCCTTCTTGGTAATTCTCCACTTTCTATTTATTTTTCTGACTAATGCTAAGGATTCATGTAACATTTTCTGAGAAATATTCACAGAGGAAGGAAGAAGAACACTTCCTATGGTCTGTACCACCTAAAGACAAAATAAACCCATTTAAACACGAGAAGAAAACGTCAATATGCTTTTCATGGCTTTAGGCCTTTCACTGCTGGCTGAAGCAAACTCACCCTCCTCATCATTCCAGGATTTGGAGGGGTATGATGGAGTGTGAGATATTGCAGATCAAGAAAGTCACACAGGGTGAATGCAGATGGAATGAATGTCATTGTAGCTCAAGAATTTCACTTGAAGGTCAGGAACATGAAGAAAATGTAGATTGAGTGTGGAACAGAAGAGCTATGGTTTCTTAGTCTCACTTGGAGGTAGAAGAAACCGGCTTAGGTCACTGCATTTTCTGTGGTGAGATTGGGCAGGGATTCAATAGATTACAGGGCTGTGGTATGGGGAAAGCAAAGGTAGCTGTATTGATCGTTTATCTGACACTGATTATGAACAAGAGTTGGGAAATTCTCCAGTGTCAAACAAAAAGCTTGGATACTTCACAGCTGCCTGGAAGCTTAAGTTATTAACCATACTATTAAAATACAATTGAAATACCAGATAGGATTCCAGTGATTTGGATTTATCAATACTGATGGGATTTGTGAACTAAACTGGTGTCCCCGTCCAACTGTAATTTAAAAGCAGGGCCTTCTTCTGTCTGTTTCCCAGGGTAACAGCAACATGAGACACATTCATTCAGATTCACGGCTGCACAGATGATCTACTTGGCTATCATAAGGTGATCATGAAGCAGGACGTCCTTGGCTGGTGTGTAGGTCACATCATTACCTCTCTTCTAGCTTCCTTAAAAGTTCTTGGAGGTACATGGCAAAGTGCTGCAGTGTGCCCACGACACGCTGCATGCAACCCCGAGGCAGCAAGCGCAGGGTAGGCCATGCTTTCCTTTGCCTTAGGATACAGCAGCTCATCAGCCAGCCAAGGGCAATGGAAGCAGAAAGGCAACATAAAGCCATCTTTGTTTTCCTGTTCTGCCCTACTGAGTCCTGCTTTGGGGGAGGGAGGACCTGTGCCAGAGGAAGACCAAAGGTTTCCTCCTGCAGATTTGTCAATGCCCTTTTTTATTAATTTCCAAGGAACACAGAGATGAGCATTTCCTGCACTCAGCAGCATCCCCTGGCTGCCTTACGAATGAGTCACGTAATGCAGCTGCCTGAGCTTACTTGCAAGGTGTGGCAGCGTTGCCATCAGGACATCCAGACACTCTCTGTAGCTCTCCTGTAATTTATGCGTCAAACCTGCAGTAAATCTACAATTCTTTTCACCATTAATAACTGTCTTGGGGGAAAAAAAGACATTAAATGAGAAGTCATTATTGCTCATTTGTATGTGTGTGGAGCTGTTCAGCTGGGCTGCGTGCTCAGACAACAAACATTTGAAATGCAGTAGGCAAGCACCCCTGGCCTCACAGCATTTTTAAAATGAGCTCTAAATTCCACTCTCAGTTATTGTGGTGCTGCACCATCTCCATCATGTAAATTGGGATGAGAGAGCAGAATCCAGCCTTTAAAATAACATACGATAGCCCTGTTTCTACAAAGATGACTCATGCAGCAGGGCAGCAACCATTACGCAGGAAAAGTTGAGGTGGTGTTTGTGAACTGACCCAGCTCTTGCCAGCTTGAAATGCTGTCAACAAAAGGGTTTCATTGACAGCAGAGGGATCTAATGGAGACTGGCTGATAGGGGAGGTTTTGTCACATTTGAGAAGAAATTTATCTTTGTAAAGAAATGCACGATTTGTCATGTTTGTAGAAGTACAAAAAGGACTATTTGCCCAGCAGCAGGAAACTCACACTCCCCTCTTCAGAGCACCCAGGTCATCTAAAAGCCCTTGGTCCCCTAAGCTTGACCTACAGCTGTAGCTGCAGCAAAGCTGAAGAACTGAGGTGAATTAACGCTGGTTTCTCCTTCAGGGAAGAGCATTGACCTCCTCAGACATTCTTGGCCAAATCATCCCTGGTGTAACAGTGCTGGAGTTACATTGGGCTTAATTTTGGCACAGATATCTGCAGTGGCTTTCACAGCAACAAAACTGTGCCTTTCTTTCTGAAGTAAGGGTGGTGAAATAAATCAGGTCAAAGGAGACTAAACACTGGGTAAAACCCTTGATCCCAGTTAGGAGTTTTGCCTGCTCAGGGACAGGGTTTGGCTGGCTATGGTAATCATGGGGTGGTTACTATGTACTCCAGACATTGCATAACTGCCCATTTAATTTACTGCGAATGTTATTCAAAACTGAGGATTTAATTCCTTTGAACATTAAAGTGTACAGCTCAGTTAACCTCTTCTTCATAAGTCACTATGTATTATTTCCACAGAAGTAAGGGTTATAATCTTTTTCTTGTTCTTTTTTTTTTTTCCTGTTTTAAACTACAAGTTCAGTAGATCTTTTTCCCTCTTAACTATTATTAGATTTTTCTTCTCAACATGCTTGTGATGTGCGTGTACACCCTCAACCACTGTAAAATTTCCCAAGTCTACCATCAACTCTTCAAAAATCTCCAGGTATCAAGTTAAATATCTCGGTTTGTTCTTAGAGTACAAGTTCTTGATCACATGTCAAAAGTCAGTGTATAATCATTCCATTAGAGCAGGAACAGTTTTTAAAATTCTGACTCTTAAATTTTTTTACACTGCCTGTGTTGTGCTGCATTCCAGATTGAAACACTTGATAATGCAGTCAAATTTGGTAAAAATCAATCATCACACATTTTACTCCATATTCAGTTAATTATTACTTGATTATTGTAGTTATAAACAGTTTTTTAAAAATCTTTTTTTTTAAGAAAAAAATTCTTTTTTAAAAGGTACTTGGGTATTTTCACTATATACTTTTTTTTAAAAACCCACTCTGTCCCCATTCTTCAATATTTTATTTTCTTGCATGCACTGCAGGATCCCATTCTTTGCTTTTGCGGTTCGCTCAGTTGAGTTCTGGCCACTGGACCAAGAAGTGTAAAGACGCATAGTTGCAGCACAGCTCATTTATTTTTCCACTGCGTTTGTTTACTTTACCATTGCCTCTTTGCTCTTGACTCACAGAGGTACAGATTCTACCTCGAAGAACAGCACCAGGAGGTAAACTGTCTTTAGTTTAAAAGTAGACAGATGGCTTTTAGTGTTGTTCCTACTGGGATCTGAAGGTCAAACAGGATTGCGTCTTACCTCTGCTGATCTGTTCCAGCTCTTCAGTTTCATAAAAAAATATGTTGATTATTCAAAAGAAGGAATTTGGTTCAACTGAGCTCTCTTATCATATCATATATGGAAGGTTAACTCTTAGTAGCAGTAGGAACTTCCTTGTCATTAAAGTCGTTAAATGGCTTCTGAATACACGGAAGTTGCAGATCTGTTGGAAAAGAAAGCATTTACATAGAATTTACTGAAAAATATAATCTGCCATTATTTTCCAAAAAAA
>VXAL01011258.1:143516-247671 GCA_013399475.1 Chauna torquata
AAGGAAACAACAAGTCACATTCAGAAACAGCAATATAACCTACTTCAGTGATGTCAAAATAGTTTGGTTTGGATTTGTCTGGATTTCATAATAATTGATGTGTTAAGATTTTTAGGATTTGTTAAGGTACTCTTTTTATTTCACTAGTATTTATGTTTCTTAAACACTTTGTAAAGAAAGAAGAATGGCTTGTTTTTGCTAATGCACATAGTAATTGGAATATTATTCTATCAACATTTGTCTCCCTTTGCCAGAGCAATTACAACATTGTAAACTACATCACTTTAAAGCCTTTCCAATAGGACTGAGTGAATCTTGTAGCTAGCATTCCCTTCAGAGAAGGCAGTAGGAGTAACACTAACATGTTTCATGAACTTGCAAACTGTTCATTAAAGTAAGGCAATGTTTTATTTCAACATCGTTGACACAAAACGTCGTAATTTTTCTCTTGAAAATCTAGTACATTTTTTGAAAAATACAAATTTTTTTTTTAAGTGGTTAATTCTGAAACAAAATATTGTGTGCCCTAAAGGAATCTTTTACTTTTTGACTGAATGAAATACTGTTTTGAAAGTCCTTTTGGGCTAACTCATAATTAAATGTCTTTGATTTTTTGCTTGTTTGTTTTTCCTTTTCAGAAGTACCTGTGACATGAGAAAATAAGCTGTTGGCAAAATTATGCTCTTTGGATTGCCATTGTCATGTAAAATGGACTCCTTAAAAATAAAACTGAGAGTCTTGTGTAGATCAGTGACTTTTTTTCTTCCCATTGCAGTGTTCAATGCTTAGCACTTACATACCCATCTTTCGTCTTCAAATGTGTTGCCTGAACATACAAATGGAACTAATCTAAATCCTCTGCACAACCACAGCTGTATCATGTGGGACTGTGGAAAGGAGGAGGGAATGACCCTACAGCCTTGTTACTTCTCCCAGTAAACCCAGACCTGAAACTGGTGCAACTTTTGTGTAAAGACCTAAAAACTGTTAATGAATGTACTGACTCATCTGTTCTGGAATCAAGCCTTCAAATCAGTTTTGGTGCCCAATAGTGCCAGGAAAAGAACTTTGACTATTGCAAAGCAATGCCCAAGCTGTTTCTTCCAGAGCCCAAACAAACTGAAAAGCATTTCTGTGAAAAAGCAGAAGGAGAATTCTGGGTAATGATGGATGAATAAATATGCTCAGCATCCTGCTTTCCTTCAGAATTGCTACGTACAGTACACTGTAGTGAATATTTACATTTCAATACCCAGTATGCTTCCTCTGCTTTTTCAAAGCTGTCTTGATTGAGCCCTGAAGCTGCCCAAAGAGGGTTTGGGCTTTACTAGGGATGCAAGTATGATTTAAACCAGGGAGGTTTGCTTTTTTCCCATGTCCCAAAACTGTCAGGAATGTAACAGTATAACTCCTTTGCTAAATGAGTAGTCAAAAATGTCTCTTTCTTGACAAATCTTCACCTGAAAGCCATGGTGCAATAACACTACTTGAAGTTACTTAACTTATTAAAAAGAAATGTGACTTCATGTGACAGATATGAGTTGATACTTTAATAATATATGCTACCAGATGCAAAATGGTGAAACATCTCTACTGCCACGTTTTTCATTCTATTGAAAAAATATATCCTTCTACTAGAGTGATCTCTTGCTTGTTTATCAAGGTGTTAGTCAACTAACTGACTAGAAGGAGAAGGGACAGCTAGGACTAGGCAATATCTTGGATTGGGTTTGTTTGCAGAGGCTTACAATCTTGCATGCAGAACATCATATTTGCTTAAAAATGTTTGTAAATGTTGAAAATATTTATTGTAATACCCTCCCAAATAATCTGACTTATACGTCTTCTAAGTAGTCAGTGACAGAAGGTGTGTGGATATGCATTTGTCACTGCTTAGACTGATCGGATGCTGTTAACGCTTCTGTGTTACAGAAGCACTCGTATTACATGTTGGCCTAGACACTGTGCGTATATACAGGATATATGCATTCCTCTGGGAAAAAAAGCACATTTGTCCTGAAGAATTTATGATCTGGGAAGATGAATTTAACATTGTAAAAAATAGCATGAAGATGGTGTTAGACCATGACAACAAAGGGAAAAACATGTAAACCCATCAGTCCTATCCCATCATGATTTAGATGAGTTAGAATAATGCAATGTTTTAAACATGTTTTACTTAAAAAAAAAAAAAAGAAACACAGCAAGACCTTCAGCTCTGCATCCATGCCTGCAGCTCTGCATCCAGGAAGAATCATGAGCCATCACTCCCTGCAACAGCACAAACACGTCGGAACCAGTGCAGAACTCCAAGGGGGAGCACAGGTTGCATGAGGAATAACCTGGAAGAGGCACCATAAAGTTAGTTTTATGCACATGGATGAAATGTGCATAACATAAATGCACCTGTGATGGCTCTATAAATTGTTCTTTTAATAAAGACCTGGTTTATTTTGATAACTATGAAACCCTTTCATGTTATTACTTAGTATAGGCAATATTAAAGAGGATGAATCTCTCCTACATCCGATAGTCATAGTGCCCCATGAGAAAGACAGATAATTGTGAAAACTGATCTGAGATTGAAGACTTCTGAAGACACCATGGTTTAGTTTGGAAGTAACAAGGGAAGCCAGCCTAAACATTGTATAAAATACTAAATTCCCTGATAAATTTTAGCTCAGAGTGAGCAGGCATATAAAATGTTGGGGCTGAATCCAGAATTTTTTCAAGCAAAGGGAAAGATTCTCATTGTCTTCACTGGTCACTGGATTATGATTTTAATAGACTGTAAGAATTTGGAAAAAAAAAAAAAAAGATAAGCTTTTCATTACATTCATTAGATTTCCATTATCAGTTACTGAGATCACTTAAATATCTCTGCATCCACCACCCTTTTTAAAAAACGGCTATAAAATCTAAGATTTCCCTTTCTTTTCTTTGTACCTATCTGTTTGATCTGTTAGCATTTCAAGGAAGTTTATTATTTTGCATAGGTCCAATATAAAGCTCAGCAAGACTTTTATGCTGTCCGTGGCATTGCAACATTCTGCTTCATTCATTCAACATACTGCTGTTCTACTCTGTACAGAGATATAGTGCTCAATAATAAAGAAGGGAAACAATGTCTAAGGGATCCCTTAGGCAAGGGAGTGAGAAGTAGGTAAGTGCTATATTCCTCACAGTAGCAGTAGTTGACTTTAGGGTGGGCCATTAATTTCACTGAAATAGCCTGTGTATTGAAATAAAATCCTTCACAAATGTTTGAAGGCTAAGAAATCCTCTTCTTTCTGAATATGTGTTCTCAGATTTTAATAGCAAGGTTTACAATTACTTAGTCATATAGTTCTACCAGGAGTCCAGTGTTGTGCAGAGATGAAAGAAATCCCAGATCTCTGTGCCAAATAATTTTTAATATTTTTAAGAACTTTGTTTATCCATTTTTAATACTTGCAGAGAAATTCCAATTGATAAAAACAAAATTCCATGTTTTATTTCAAATGTTAAGGCAACAAATTTCTGAAAAAAGCAAAATAAAATGATCTTTGTGCTGTCTAGGCTTGTTAGGAATAAAAATGGATGATTGTCAAACGTTCATCAGTGTTCGCTGGTTTCCATGGAATCTTTTTCTGTAAGAAGCAAAATTTTTGGTGTCCTGAACATAGTGGCACCATTTCACTTCTCAACAAAAGACATTGCATTTCTGCTTTGCAGTGCAATTGGAGAAAGCACAGTATGTTGCATGGAGATTGTTTTATTTTAAATTGTTGTTAAATCTGTCTCTGATACTCAGAACCAATGAAATATTGTGTTCTTCTAAATTTAATAATCATTTAGGTGGAACTTTCCTGCTAGTATTGCTCTTAACAGAGGGTATAATTTCTTTAGCCTTGTTTCCTATATGAACTTCTTGGTAATAACATGAAAGAACTCAGTGCCTGTAAAACCACGTTGGCCCCTTTATTATGAGAATTATTTATAAAGATGTAGCAATGGAAGCTCCACAGTTCTCTTTGCAGCTGAAGCCTTCCCTGGTGCAATCTCTTCTCTTCCTTTTGAGTTTCAGAAAAGCTGCAACAATCCTGTTCTTCGAACTGCATGTTTACATTTGTATTGAAAATTAAATAACATTTGAGGATTTTTTTCTGCAAAAATATGGAAGTCATTCATTCAACTTTGGCAAAGGCACTCTGCTTTGTATCGATGTACAAAAGGGTACAATTCAGCCCAGGTTAGAAACGCCCTGCACGTGCTGACTGGATCTGTTCTGCTGAAGAAAGGTTTTTGTTTGTTTCTTTCTTTTTATCCTAAATAAAAACTTAAAGGATGGCAATTATAAAGGAATAGGTCAATACTTTATAACAACAGGGCCTACTTTCCAGAGCTGGTAACTATGTTTATTTCTAATCAAGACCATTTAGCTCTTCTGAAAATTGGTCGTTATCGCTAGCCATCTAAGCACACGGGACTGATTTACAGACCTATTTTATTAAGTATCTGGAGTTTCTATTGATTTCCTGTCTGAAAATCAGGCATTTTTTATTTAGCTGCTAATTGAAGCTAAGCCACTAACTTAAAGATCTCTAGTTTGAAAATCTGGCTCTGACTCTTAAATACAAATGCATGTAAAGCTGTAGTAAAAATGGAGAAACTGGAGTATCCTAGATTATTTCACTGTTTGTCTCAAATGTTTCCTTTTGAACTCTTTCAGTCACTTTCCTGCAGTGTTTTAAACAGGTACACGTGTTGGGTTATACAAAATACAGCAAAAAATATCAGGAATGCTTTCCAAGGCACAAAACATTTTCTGAAAGTTTGAAAGTATCAACTTATTTGAAAATATGTTAAAAGAGAATGGTTTTATATGATACAGACGCTGCTCTGGAGGCTTGTTAATAAGCCATTAATGTCCCAAGATGTTCTTCACCACAATTTACATGCAAACTTTTCAAAATATTTGTACCTGCTTCCTAAATATTGAAGAGTCAAGGCAAACATTCTCAGGAACACAAATGCTGAACAAAGTGTGTTGTCTTGAGTATCTGCTCCTAGAAATAAACAAATGATTTACGTTAAAAGACTGGTCTCCATGTGGTTTATTTGCCAAGTAGTAAATACTTATTTTAAGACTTCTTTAATTTGAACTGTGTGTTTTAGATACATAATGGTATTAAATGGAAAGACCTATGCTAACACAACATTCAGGCTGAAATAATTCAATTGGTACATGCAAAAATTAGTGTTTCCCATAATGTCAGCATATACAATGTTCATGATACAGTAGCCATATGCCTTATGGAATAGATTTAACGACAGTGGTGAGCAAGACATTTAATCCAAAAGAGAGAGAAAAAAGTAGCTGTTGACATGACCTAATCCTGCAGTAAGATACTTATGCTTGACTGCATATTAGTTGTTCCTGATCACTTAAGTGGAGCTATACAATGACACGGAGAGGCATTTATCAGGATACAGCACTGGAGTTTGTCTCTCTTCTCTAGATAGGTAACTATTTCTTATTTCCATCTTTACATATATTAATATTCAGATCAATCCTATGTCGTAGAGAGATGCCGTTATCCTTGTAGTCAGGTATAAGATTACAGTTGAAAAACTAAGAAACAGGAAGACTTTAAGAGGGGAAGAAGGAGAATTCATCTTACATCTGAAAATTGGCTGTCTCTTTAGGTTGGTCATCTAGGCTTGCATCATGTTTCGAATAGCTTAGGTACTCATCTCATCCTGTGGCAGGCAGCCTGAACTTTGTGGAGGGGCTGGTCTTTCTTCCTCTACTTTAAAGAAGAACTTAGATGACTTTTGTAGACTAGATACTGAAATTGTCAAAGGTTTTAAAGTAGTTGAGAAGAATTCTTTTGAAGTGACTGATCTAAGGCTGCAGAGAAAATTTTGTGGTGCAGTCTTGTCTCCTAGAAGTTCGTGTTCTCCCCCTTGGATGTGATGATCTGTCTTAAGGATGGCCACCTTAAGTGATGTTCCTGTCACTGACATTTAGCATTTCCTGAGACTGTCTGTGGTTGTAACTATGCAAATTTAATTGAGGATTTAATAATAGACTAACCACATGTGTGTGGGGGAGAAGGACATGTAGATTTGTTTTTCTTCTTAAAGCTAGATACTCTTAAAAAGAAAATGATTTATCCAAAATTTCTTCAGCTTGAAGAACTAGCTGGTCTGGTGCTTTCATTTTTCCAGAAAATTTGAAAGCTTAGTAGCTATTCAGCTATAAGTGTTATATTTCTGGTTCACATATGGGCTAAAGGAAAATTTTTTTTCAAAAGCTCTAGGTGTTTGTCTTGCCCTACTCATACTGAAAAAGAGTGCCAAGTAACTTCAATGACAGAAACATTAATTCATTGTCGATAAGGACTTTCAGATGTTCCCTGCTTCTGATTTATACGTGTAAGTTGTGTACCAGTGCAACTATTAGTTTAGAATGGTGTGGGGTTTGGGAAAGATATTTTTGTGTGTTTGCTTTTTCAGCATAGATAGACTGATTGGACCTCTAATATAAAGAAACCTATCTCACTGTAGTGTATTCTCCTCCTTTCTAGGAATAAATTGTACTAATGTAAATAACAGTATTTTGTGCTAACTACCTTTAATACAGCTTCTGTGTCTAGACAAGGCTTTTGCAAACCACATATACAGGTTTAGCAAACAATAAGTCCACTGTAGTTTTCTGTGCTACCTTTGCAACAGCAGATTTTTAGGCTATCATGTCTCTGGTTAAAAATCAAATATTATTTTTGAAACAAACAAACAAACAAACAATGATAACTGTCTTTGTTAAATACAGAACACCTGATCTAAAGCCCACTGCAGTTATTGCAGATATTTCCCTTAATTCCCCTGGGCTTTGGATTAGGTTGTAGGTTCTGTAAGTTTCAAGAAACACTCTGTTCAGAAATGGTTGAGTAAAATAACTCACAAATACCAATATGTTTTACTGAAGCTTCCTTTTTCAGCACATTTGAACGCTTTCTCATAGCTATTCTCTACAAAAATAGACCACCATCAGGCAGAAATTAAGATTAGGAAGTTTCACTTCAAGAAGCGAGCGTCTTTAGAAAGTTGTGAACACATTAAGGTAGTGTCATAACATGGAAACTATCTTGCAATCTGAACCACTGTGGTCACTGATGTTACCTGCTATAATTAACTTAGCAAAGCGAGTTGAAATGCTTGTTCATTTGGACACTTCACAAAAACAGACTTAAACATCAATTTAAATAGGCAAAATAACTTTGCATTCTCTTTTCATGAGAATGTCAACATTACAAAACTGATGCACTGCAGCATTTTTTAAATTCCATTTTGCATCTGCAAAGTCATATCCTTTATTAAAGACTAATCGCTTGCCAATTTGATTTGAAGAACATATAAGAACAAATGAGCATCTGGGAAGAAAATATATAAATGTTGAGTTAGAGTAACCAAATAAATCCCCAAAATAATAGAGGAATCATTTGGCTATGGAAAGTATCCGCAACCTGAGATCATGCATGTCGTAATTTATTGTGGAAAAAATATATCCTAAAAAACCATCAAGCAGCATGTCTTAATTCCAGTGTCTATCCGTGTATGTCTGTCAATGTATGTGTATGACTCCTGTAATAGCAATCATGAAATATCACCAACTGGAGCACTTTGGGACCGTATCATCATTCAGATTTAGACAAAATTCATAGCACTGTAATGTGGTCATTGCTAGTTTAAGTAGACGTCTTTCAGATATATTCCAAAGAGGGTTAGCTGAAACACTAGTATTTTTCCACAAGGTAAAGAAAAGATTACTTAAGGTGGTATGTACCAAACACAAAAAATATTGTGGTGGCAAAGCAAAAAGCAGCAGCAGAGGAAGTAACAGTTAACATTTGGCTAACCAAGTTGCTTAGCCTAGTGAAGTCTGAATGGCAGAGTTCCCCTGTAATAGCACCCATGTGTGATGTACATTAGTATTGTTGAGTAGTTTAGCCAGCAAGCTATTTCAGAGAAAGCTAGCAAGGATCTCTCTTAGCAACCAAGGGTGCAGTTTCACATTACACCTAATACAGTGTGACTGCAGGCTGCTAAGAATACGAGCAGTCCCCATCCATTACCCACAGCTGTAACTTCCCACACTCTTCCTTCCTCTGAGTTTAGCGATTGTGTAGCCATAGGGCAAAATGGTTCAGCTTTCTCATTTGACGGAAAACAAATCTTTACCTTTCTTTCTCTCTCTCTCTCTTTTTTTTTTTTCCCCAGTGATGGACGGATATTTGTCAGATCAGCAAACTGAACCAGCTCCGCTTGCAGCTGTGTGACTACAGGATCCAGTGTAAATGCAAGGGGTGGAAACTCACAGCTGGGCCAGGAGAATTGTTTGAAGTGGTCCCAGATAACATACCAGATCTGCCAGTTTAGGGAGGAATCAAGTTCAAAACTAGCTTGCAGCTATACCGCAATCAGTAGCTATCATTAGATGACATCAGATAAAGCTGTATTATACTCAAGTTTAAGGCCTATATTATACTCTTTTCAGCACATTTTCACATCAGGCTACTACATGCTGCTTTGATTCCAGAGAACGTTCTCACATGAGAGGGCTTGTTATCATATTCTTCATCCCCAAAAGGGGACTGAAACACAGACTTAATGCTTTCTTCCATCAGGGTTCCAGAAACATGGTTAGCCTGGCTTCTCTGATTCATCTGTGATCAGTGAGTCAGAGTGGCTTTGCAAAGTGGATATTTTCTAAACGATCCAAGTTTCCTAGTTTTTAAAATGCAAAATAATTGAGATCATTGAAAAAATCTTGATCCTTCCAAATATGGCTAGCTCAGAAGATCTGCTGGATTTATGATCTTGTGCAATACTTCTGTTCCAATATGAAGTTTGAAATATGGCCTGAGCATGACAGTTTTCTTCTTAATACTACTGAAAATTCCTGAGGGTGACAACATACTTCTAAGAAAGGACAAAAGATTTGTCCAAATTGAGAACCTTTTAAGGGAGACATCAAAACAGAAACACAGAATTCTTCAGGCAAAGAGGCAAATTGGATGTCTGGTAGGATAAAGGAAATATTCCCATTTTTACAGCTGGAAGAATGCAAGAGAATAGGAATTTACAGAGGAAGCCTGCAGGAGAAGCAGGAATTGAATCCAGTCATTCTGAATGCCAGCCCAGAGGTTTATCTTTCCTTTGTATTTGAGATAAAAAGGAACAGAAAAAATCTTCAGTTTTGTTTAAGTTTCTGAGATTTCAAAATGTTTCCCATTCCATACAAGGCAAGAGCTTTTGAATTTTTTTTTTGAAAAAGCCAGTAAAATCCTGACGTCTTTCTTCTGGCCTATTGGATTATAGTTACTTGTATGAAGTGAAACAGTTTCTCCAGGAAAGCCTGACCTCTGATTTCCTCTCTCTGCTGGTTTGCACTTAAATGTCTTGCTGTGACCATCAGGGTCTTTTATGGTCTACCCCTACTCTATTTACCATCTCTCAGGCTGTATTTAGAAGTGTGACGGAGGTGCCATGTTCATATGGCACAGACCATTAAGCAATATACTCTTGACAGGTATTCTACTGATGTAAATCAGCTGTAGAAGGGACTTGGAACTTTTATAGCTCATATCCCACTCCAGCAGTCCCATCACTAGACCATATGCTACGCTAAGGTAAATGAATCTGTGCCTTCCCTTTCAATTGAGATGTCATCCTTGTCAAAACTAAGAGTAGTCTCAGTTGCCACAGTGGGGACGATGAAAGTGAGTAGTTTCAGAGGAAAGTTTCAGATACATTATTTTAAAATGAAAAGCTTTAGTCAGAAGATGTCCAACAAGCTATAAGCATTGTGAAAATGCTAATAAGCATTTCTTCATTTTTGATAAAAAGACATTGATACTGATACTGGGTGTAGGGCATGGGGAGACAGTCAGAGAGCTGCCTAATTCATCAGAATAGGTTATAGCTGTGCAGAGTCCACATCCAGCCTGGGATAAGCAGAGAGCAAAAGACTACACCCTGTCCCTCTTCGGTGTCCTTCATCCAGGGAGTTGCCACTTAAGTGCTCCTTCACTTCAGAGGAATTATAGCTGTTCAGGGATGTGAAATAGCTGTGAACAAGAAAGGAATGTGATACAAATTGTTTTGTGCAGAATTCGAACTTAGCTTGTCACTGCCTCTGCATGTGCTTCTGCAATTGCCGTTTGTGTAGTTCCACAATGAAACATCTAAATTATGCATTTTTACATTCCCTGGATAGCTAAACCCTGCCACTGACTTCAGCTGAAATAATTTTGACCTCATGAATACATTACAAATTGTTTGTTAGAGGACCACCAGGGGCTGCGGAAGCAGATGGCTGCTCACACTGGAGCTTTAAGGAGGAGATGGTATGATTTGCAAATATCATTGCTCCCTGCCTTCTTCTATTTAGGGAACCACTCTGAAAAGCTGTCCCGTCTCTCCTCCTACCCTCTCACCCCCGACCAAAAAAATACCAAGAGAACTTCACACAGTGCCTGCACTATCAATTGTTGCAGGGGGAAAGAAAACATAGAAAAGGAAAATAACAAAAGCAAGCCCAGTTACCAGAAAAGACTGATGAGTTAACATATCAAAAAAACAGATCTCTAAAATCCTCCACAGAGGTGAGGATTTGTATGGTTAAATCTGATGGAAGGATTTAATGGGCAGGGTCACTGGCCTAAAACAATAAGAAGGGTGGAAAATCTTGCAGTGAGGAACAAAGCTGCAAAATAAATCAAGATTTGATCAAGAATAAAACCAGAAGGAGTTTGTAGAGAAAAATAATGAAAGAAAAAATAATATAAGAGCAGGGAGAGAAAGTTCACAAGAGGTGTAAAGAAGGGAGTTCCTTTTAAATACTTCAGGCAAGATCTGCACTTCTTTGTGCAACTGGAAACAAATCCAGCAATCACTGCAGACTGAGCCCAGAAAGCTCTCTGTACCCCTGCCAACAAATTCATAATGTGAAGATGGTGCTTTTCTAAATAGAAGGATGAGATGCTGAAGAAGACTGTAAAATTTTAGGGGGAGGACATGAAACAGAAATGTTTCAGGATCCATCACTGGCTACTTTAAGGGAGAAGGAAGAAGTGAGCAGTATTAAGGCCTGCTTTAGAACAGCAGATATAAAATACAGAGTTTTCCTTTCAAATACCTTTTTATATATCAAGGACTCATCATAAAAGAGAAAAAGGAAGAGATTAAATCCCTGAAGAACTGATTGTGGTTGGAAAACAGTCTAGAAATGCAACCTGAGTCCTATATAGAAATGAAGAGACAACACCATTATATTGCACAGCAAACTCTTATTGCCAACATAAAGATGAAATTAAAGGACAGGGATAAGAAGACCACAAATAAAAAAAAATCACGAGCATGTGAGTATTCCAGAAGATTTGATTAAGACTTCAAAATAATATGAAGGAGAGAGTAAGAAGTGGAAGGTGGAACATCACAGGAAATAATAGAAGTGGAGTTGAAGTCCTGGAAATGGATGTGGGAAAAGGGGTGTTCTGAGGCAGAAAGGAAAGCACGGGGAAAGAGAAGGTGCAATTGTAGCAGAGGAGAAGTGAGCCAGGATGCCAGCCTTTGACAAATATATCATGGGGCCACAACTTCATCCATGTTCCCAGTCAAGAACCTTCCACTGCTCCCCTGAGGGGTGGCTAACCACCCCTCTCCAGAGGAGGACCAGGGGAATTGAATTTTCATACTTTTTCTGCAGTAAGGAATATTGGGGTTTCTAGAAGGGTAACAAGGGGAAGTAGTTAAACAGTCAGGGAATGCTGATGGGAAAATAATTTCTGGCTAATTGTGACTTCCGTCAGCAGTTTTAGGGCTGTAATATATACTAGGAAATGCTCTGAGATCAAAAAAACATGAAATCCCAGTACATTGAGAAGACCTAGAAAAACAATGGATTTTCAGTGTCTCTTACAAAAAATGAAGTTAATTTTAAAATGGATAAGGTAGCAGTCCATGGTGATTTAAAGGCTGAATTTTACACAAGCTGTAAAGAGATTTTTCGCTCCTGTATTAATAGGCATTTAATGTGATCGAGCCAGGAGGACATGATGCTTCCCCCAGGGAGGAAACAGGGAGAATGGTAGCATGTAAAGGGAAGAGAGAGTACAGCAACTACTTGTATAAACTACTTGTATAGATCTGTATCTTTAATAAATAGTAAAGTGAAGTGCCAAGACATTGGTAGATTGAGAAATGAGTATACTGCAAGTGACTATACAGTACCACGTATTTTTTGTCTTCTTTGTTAAGATTGCTATAGATAGATGGACTGTGTACAGCCAAAAGAGTGTCTCAAACAGCTGTAGAGCACTGCACAAAAACAACACTTCTCTGCACACCCTCAAATAATTGTTTGATCAAATGGAAGGGAATATATGGAAGATATGTTAAAAAAAATGGCTTGGGAAATACATTACAGTTTTCTGTTTCGTGCAAGAACTCTGTAACTTTGGAAGAGCAAACAGATCTTACCATAGATTGATTTAGTTTAACAGGAAGAATTATGTAAAACAACTGTACCAAAGTATGCATTTTTGCTGTTGTACTTTCTTTGTTAGATCAGGTTTTTCTCTTATGGCAAAAGGCAGTAAATATAAATATGATGAGGCAAAAATGCAGGCTATATACATGTCCAAGAAGCTGAATCTGGAGTGTTAACTATTAAGTTGGAGATATTCAAATTGATGACAATAATAATCAACCATTAAATATATCCTACAACGTCAGTACGACAGTATCTGAGATACTAATTTGTGCCCTGTTGTGCACAACCTGCCACAGCACTTGCTTTGCTGTGCCGCTGGCCATCCATCCGTTGTCCTCGGGAGGGCTGGGATATTCCTATGCTGGGACATTACTGTCTGCTCCAGCAGTGGGGAAGGAGGCTGGCTGGGCCAGGCTGCACTTCCCCTCCACTCTCCTGACTTGTGGCTCTGCCTCTTCTCCTGGGAAGGCATCATAACACAGCAGAGGTTTTGTGTGTGCAGCTGCTGGATACATGAAGAAAATGGCAGAGGGAAAAGACTGCTCCAGGGAACGGGTTGTTTTGTGCCCCAGGTGAAGGGAAAGAGAGGATGAAGTCACTGCACGCTCCTGTAGCTTGAGGAGAACCTCAGCCAGCCCCGGGTCTGGGTCTGAGGGCTAAGGAGAGACGAGGAGAAGACCCCTTTCCACCACCTCTGGAACTCCAGAGGTGCTCTTATCCACAAAGTTTGAAAATACTATGATATTGTTTTGGGCGGGAAGTATTACAAAGGACTCAAATAACCTTGCAGCACTTAATTGAACGTTGCCCTGAGGAAAGTTGACTACTGGATAGGACAAAAGATGTCAGGTCAAATTGCTAGAGAAGAAGCAAGGAAGAACAGTAACAGATACTGAGATATAACAGATCACATTCCTGACTACTGAGGTAAGTAAAAGTTCACTGTGCAGTTTGCCTATGCTCCTAACCATTTTCTTAGATTAACTTTTTTTTTTTTTAAAACATAGCTTTTTTTCTAGATGATGTGCTTATATGATAAGGACTGCTGCTTACTACTCCACTTCTAGACCTGTAATACCTTCAACTCCAAGTAATTCCTGTGCACTCGCTTCTGTTTGGCTGTCATTGTGAACTGTTTGTATTTTAGTCTCCTAATGATTTTTTAAAATGTCAACACACATTTCTTCTTTGCACCCTCTTGAGAGTTTCCTCTTGTAATTTACCAGACCCTGCTTAGGAGGGTGTAAATAGCTGGCAATGGCAAGTGACAGCAAAAATGCAGTTAGCAGCAACTATCCTGGAGAATGGTAAAGCCTTGGGCCCATTCCAAACATGCAGACAGGTAGCTGAAGTACCAGCTAGTCATACCCTTTAGAAAAAGATTGTGCACTGTTGAGCAAAAACTATATATGAGCACTGCAGATTGGGACAGGTTCTTGGAATAGTTTCCTGTGGAAAAATTGACTGCTAGTGCACACTGTCTTCCATCCAAAGTATCCATGGCAATATAAAATATGCTGTAGGTTTAGTATGGAGAGAGAAGTTGAGGCTGGAGTGAAGACAGTTTAAACAGGAAACCCACATTTCAAAATGCTGTGTATGTAAAACAACTCCTTTTCCACTGGTTTCTGTTGCAGAGGCTGCTGTTGTTTAGTTTGACTTCTTATTATTTGCTTTTATAATAGCCTATATATTTACAAAGGATCAGTCTACATACAAGCCTCATTTTATGTCCATTTGCTACCATTTGCACCACATTACAAACTCATTTACAAAGGGAATGTGAAAACAAATGTGAGCCCTATGGAAAGCCTCACTGAGCCTGTGTGTGATTGCAGCCGTATGTAACAGCTCATAAATGGTGTCGGCTAGAGACTAGGCTTAAGTACTACAGCACAGGAGCTTGTCATTTCCTTAACCAGATTGCAGCATCTGTATTTCCCTTGCCCTTTTCCTGGTGCTGTTAAGCCAGAGAATTCTTTCTAGAGCAGTCATCTTAAAAGCCAAATAGCTCCTTTGGAACAGTTCATAATGCTGTCATCTTTAAAATATGCCGTTGTGCTGTGAAGCGCTCTTAAGAGCTGCAGTGTTGCCTGCTTGCATACTACACTGAGATACAGAGGAAAATCAAAACCAGTGTCTCCAAAACAGTCACTCCGGCAGGTGAGCTGTCATAAACGCAGAAGTTCAGCAAATAAGAAATTCTTATGTTCACAACCAGCATGCTGAAACCTACCATGTCCCAGTCTGTCCACATCTCCAGATATATCCATTACTTGTGTCAGCCCTTCAAGCTCCATTTCACCACAGTCAGGTATGCACTGCTGAAGATAATACTACCATTTTCATATATAGGGGTGAATACAAAATGGAGGAAAGTGCCTGTGTTCATAGAATCATGGAATCATTTAGGCTGGAAAAGACCTCCAAGATCATCCAGCCCAACCTTTAACCTAGCACTGCCAAGTCCACCATTAAACCAAGTCACTAAGCTCTGAATCCAAACACCTTTTGAAGACCTCCAAGGATGGTGACTCAACCACTTCCCTGGGCAGCCTGTTCCAATATTTCACAACCCTTTCAGTGAAGAAATTTTTCCTAATATCCAACCTAATATTAGAGATAGTAATAGAGATAATTAGAGATAATAATTAGAGATAAATAGGGATCCAGCCACACTTGTCAAGACTGAAGTCCTTTCTTCCAGCTTATTCACTTAGACACAGGAGCATTGCATCTGAGGCATCAATCAACTTGCAAACAAACAGCTTCAGAATACAAACATCAGAAACAGCCTTCCATGTAAACCACATTGCTCCCTTTTGGGTGTAACCATTCCTTTTTTTGTTTAAATCTCAAACATGGTTCATGAAATGTGAGTTCTAGAAGGTACCCGTGTGGCTGAGCAGCATAGACCACTTGGAGCATCAAAAATGGCAGGAAAACCTGATTTAGCAGTTAAGAGAAGGAGACCTAGTGTTACATGCGTCTCACTCACTAGGAGCAATCATCTGGAAGAGAAAAAGCAAAGCCAAGAGAACAACTAGAGCAATTAAATTAAACACTTGTTCTCTGGTACATTGTTTAACCAACCACCTTGCTTGTGTGAATCTCCATGTACATTTTCTCTACTGCTTCTACAACACATAGGAAACACCTCCAAAGTACTTAAAGTGTACAAAAGAGCTCCTATTAACTCCATTGGATTGATACTTGAGGCCTTGAGTGAAAAATAGATTTACACAGTCAAGTCAGGGATAATAAGCATAACACTGGCTTTACTCTTAACAAATGCCCTGTGAGCATCAGTAGCCATCATGCCTGAGACCATCACATGGGTCTTGACCCCCAGTTTAATGACAGGTACTTGCAATTATTAACAATCCTCCCATCAAGCAACCTGCTAAGTTTTCATCTGATGCTTTTCTTGTATTCACAAAATGCAAAGTCAGTTTTGTGGTTTTGTGGCTCAATATAAGTTCTCTGTTTTGCAGCCTTTTGTGTTGGGCTCTTTGTTTTCCAGTCAGAAATTTCAATAGGCCCAGTCCTGACAGAGAATGAAGGCAAAACTCCCACTGTCTTCAATGCTAAAATATGACTTAGCGCTTACAAAAACTGAAGAAAAGAAAATGTATTTCCAGTTATAAAAAGAATCAAGCAGGGAAACTCCCTTTATTTTCCATTTTTGCTCATAGATGAGCATGTAGAATAATCTCTAATTGACTGCTACATACAGAAAGGCAAAAAAAGAACTCTGCCAGAGGATAATATTATACATAAATTTCCACTAAGTATTTGCATAAGGTCTTTCACATAATAGTCTCTAATATGGCTAGGAAAAGTCATAAATCTTTCATTTTCATTCTTCTGGCTGAATTGTTTTCTCTTTTGTTCTTATTGCTCTGAATTTTTTTTAAAAGATAGTCTTCTCATCTATCACACTGTACCTAGTAAAGTTTGAATTTTGCCATTTTTTTTTTTAAATTTGTCTACAGTTTTTGACAATTCATACAAGTTGTATCTTCACCTCTTTCAGCAATTGGGATGAGAAATATGGTAACTGGGCTGCCTTATGGGAATTATTGTGCCTGTTGAATTCAATTGAAACAAAATAGCAAGTTTCTTATATTGCTTCTCAATTGTCTCTAAAATCAAGATATACTGAGGTGTGTGAAAATATTTGTGGGTGAGAGGAACATGCAAGGGCTGGCTAAACTTCTTTGAACTTCAGTCTCATGGTGTTTTGAGGTTAATGTTAAGGGTTAGGCCAGTTCTTGTATTATTCAAATCAGTTTGCCTGTCTTTAATACAGCTCTCGAAGCAGATGATTTAGTGTGATATGATGACTGTCTAAAATTATTTCAGGATATCAGAGATTTAATTCTCTGTGAAAGCAGACAAAAGGATATGCACTTGATGTTTGGAAGTGTGATTTTTTAAAACAATTTCATTTGAAAGTAGGACACTACTTTTTGAGAAGATTAATTAATTTATAATGGGAAAGATAATATCCCATGAGCCAAACCGATGTCAAGCATTGCATTACAAATCCAAGAGTCACAACTCTGAGACAGAACAGATAATCCTGGGATATGAGAAAATAGAGTTGGAACAGATGTATGGCACCCTATGGGAGAAAGACAGCCATTTGTGAGCCAAAGAAGTACATGTGTTTAAACCCTTTCTTGCTTTTTTTTTTTTCCCTGCATTTTGATTGCTACTTTTGCTAAATCAAGTCAGTTTCAAAACAGTCCTTACCTCCTGCTTGATTAAACAAAGACAGAAGGTATGATAACAGTTTATCAAAGACAGAGGTGTAACCACAGTGAACTGATGTGGGAGACTGGTTTTAGAAATTGTAGTTTTGAAGATGCAAACATCTCCAAAGTTGAAAAGCAAGCAGGAAGAGAGTAGTCATTGAAGGGAAATTAGAATAGTCATAGTATTTTCATGTTTTATCACAGTGGGACCTTTTAACAATCTTCTTTCAGACCATAGACAATATTCTGAATTTTAAATGACACCTGCTTTGCATGGTATGGTTGCAGGTTAAAATGTTCTGTGATAAAATGAAAGGTTTTACAGTTTTTACAATAAATTCCCACGTTCATTCTTCACATTATCATCTTAAACTTAGCAAATACAGGTCCTGCTTTAGTAAATATTTACTCCTACAAGCAGTTTGACATAGATAAATGTGTCCAGCTCTCCCATACATTTAGTGCTGGTGATACTCTGAATGAATTATTTTAAATGGCGAGACTGGAAAATTTCTTTAAACTAAATACATTTCGGGCGGGAAAATGCAAAAGGAGAAGTTGTGCTTTCAACTCACAAAAAAAAAAAAAAAAGAAAACCAGAAGACAGCATAGTTACTCCTCAGAAGGCATATCCATAGCTGTATTAACAAGATTTGAGACAACTACCACATGTTTAATATCTTGAGAAATCTAAGCATGGTCTTCCTGCTTTTTGTGCCAGAGGGAGTGACATAACAGGAACCATGTACATAGCTTTCCATTTTAAACCTAATTTCCATTCTCTTTGTTTATGGTTAAGGTCACACGCTCTGGCAGTCACAAAAATAGTGAAATTACATTAATCTGTAAATCAAAATACTTCAGGCTCAGGATGAATTATTTGTAGTTCTCTTTACTGTTGTCAACCTCCCTAATATTTGCAGGGGGTACTTGTTTCCTCTTCCCAGTCCCCTCTGCTTCTCTTCCAAATCACATAATTAAACTGTGAACACCAGCAAGCAAGGACAAGGAGGGAGCACAATGCAAATGTCCCATCATCGATAGCAGTCATCTTAATGAAATAACATACTTTTGGACTGCATATATACAGCCTACCTAAGAATGGCTGGTTTTGCTCTCCGGGAACATTGGTGCTTGAAAAAAGGAAAAGTCTTTAACCAGCTTTAGGGGTTAAAAGAAAGCACACAAAGAGCTATACGAGTTTTCAGCAAAATACACCAGGAGTGAACATCAAAGCTATACAGGGTCCGTGTATAAACTCCTCAAAATCGTGGAGAAGAAATATTAAAGTCTTGCTTTACATAGTGATAGGGAAAAGCCCTAGAGTTTTTGGATTTACACATTCACACCTCTGTGGATCAAGCCAGTAAACTGTATACTATGAAGAGCATTATAGTACATTGTTGAAAAGCAGGAAGAAAGTTTAAAAGAAGCTATTAGCATGGGGGTGTTAGAAGGATTGTTTTATGAAGAAAGTCAGAAATGTGTACACATGTGCATAGGTATGCACCCACAGGGTTGTTCTGAAACATCCACCCAGTCTTCTGAACTCAGGATACAACGACTGGAGTGTATACTTGTCACTGTTTTCACAGTGACTATTAAATTAAGCAATCACTTTTGGCCAGACTTTGCCCTTTCATGGCACTGTTCATCTATCTAATCATGTAACTAATATTGCCTAAATGCTTGACTGAGATCCCCAGAGAAAGACTACCTCTGTAAGGGTTGTGCTGAGCCTCATGCAGTGGATTCCCAACACCTTAGGCATCTGTGTGCTACCAGAAAGATAAAAATAATACTATGAAAGAAAGCCTGCACTAATATCTAAACTCCCCACAGCTCCCCCTGAATCTTACCAATACAAAGACCTATCATCTGCCTTTACCTGCTTTACTTTACCTTTACTGACTTCCTATTCTGTTAAAGTGGTTGCAGAACAAAACCAAACCACAGCACAACTTGAAATGTCACCTCTGTGTAGACAATCTTACATTTTCTAACACATTATAAAAAGAATTAAAGGAAGAGCATCAATATTTGCATGAATTTTGGGGATACAAAAGGAAAGAAATTCCACAGGGCTGCAGAGCAGATGATTGTATAACCAGGAGCAACTGACTCATGCTACAAAAAGAAAATTTAAGCTACATGTTAGGAAAAGTTTTTGTCCGTGATGGTTTTGGAGCTTTAAAATAGTCCCTGGTAAGAACAAATGCTGACCTTGGATGTTCAATTTCCTTAAACAAGGAAAGGGTGAGCTCTGCACTCCTCCTCTGTCCTCTTTGCTCTTTGAAAAGTCCCTTCCCTCCGGCTGAGGAAGAAAGCCTGAAAAGGCCAGAGGGGAGCAATGGCCAAGTAGGGATGGAGTGGGAAAAATGAATACCATCCCTGAGCCACAATACCATAGGCATTCCTGCTAGGGCTGTAATTTGTGTTGCTGAAAAGCTTTCTGCTGAGAAAACGTCTTCATCAAGCTCACAATAATATCTGATATGACACACTCTCAATCTACCTGCCTATACCAAAATGTTCTCATTGTTGATACTATTGCCCGACTCATCTCAAAGTATTTAACATGATTTTAAAGTATTTAGACATTACAGTCCCTGCCTTCTCGATAGTTCTTTTGCTTAAACTTACCCTCACCAAGAGGAAAGACTCTCACCTTCTTTCAAGGACTTCTACAAGTGGCCTCCATACCATGCAAATTGGTGGAATTTATGCTACAGGATACATAGATAAATACTAGAGGGGTGTCACGTCTCATAAATCTTACAAAACACCCCAAAGGTGTCAGTAAGGTCACATTTTCAAGATTCTCTGGTTATTGGTGAACTGTATTGCATTTTCAAGAGTCATTCAACAGAGACTTTCACAAAAGATTCCTGTGGAAATTAGGCTCCCACTGCATAGAAAGGAAGGCCTTTTTGTGTATTAATAGCTAATAGGAAATAAAAGCAGATGTTTGGAATGGTCTGACATTTCCAATGGAGTTTCTCAGGCATCTGTGTTGGGACCACTCAGGTTCTGGAAAGACCTGGGAAAGGAGTCAAATAGTGAGCAAAAATGCTCATAGAAGAACCTTGCAATATCACATTACCGGTTTGTGGCACCTGAGGGGAAACATCAGCAGAAATATCATTCTTTGTTTGCTCTGTTTCTTTTAATATTTCTGAAATATCTGCTACTGTCTGTTGTCACAGCTATTGAAATAAATGGCCTTTGACACACTAGTCATGTTCATCTGAGTCAATTTGGAAACATATGGTCCTTTTTCTTTGTTGTGTATGATCAGTGTTTTTGATTCACCGTGATCTTGAGATACAAGCCCCTTCACTTCAGGGTTCTTCACGAAGATTTCCCTGTTCTGCCTTTCTGTCCCTAATCTTGTTCCCATTACCAGTTTCTTATACTCTTCATTTCTGGGGCAGTGTTTTCCTTCTTTCAGCAGGTTTTATCCATTCCAAAATGCAGAATAAATATTTAAATGGAAAAGGGGGGGAGAAAAAGCAGTTTTCTATGACAGGGGAAAGGAAATTTGTGCTTGCTGAGAGTTGAATAGATCCTTTCAAACACATTTAACAAGCCTCCCACTAACACAGACCTTCGTGTCACCCAGGAATAATACAAGTGTGTGCACATGCACTGTGTACATATAGACTTATAAAATGGTGGTGGGTCATGTAAAATGTCATATCTGCTATATTGGTGGCATGTAAGTCATCTTTGCTCCAGGATATTAGAGACTATCAACCAGGAGTTCCTTCACTGTCTCAAGGTTGTCTTTTTCTTCTGTTTCTTTGGGACCTGGACATTTTGCCAGCCTCCTGGGTCACTCAGGAGTTAGCCAGATCTAGGTTCTGAGCAGGGCCTTTCACTAACGCTTGCAGTGGTGAATTGCTAATAGGGATGCTTGTCCACTAATAATGTTGATTCACCAGAGGTAACAAACCAAGTTAGAAAGAGCAGAAGCTCTTGCCACCTCCTTTTGTCTGTAGCAGAGACTCCTGCCGAGGCAGATGTGGAGAACTAGGTTTTGTCCTCTGATGGTAACAGTCTTGTCTGTTGCAACAAAGCAGCTCTGATTTTAATTTACCCTAACGGTCACCTGTACACAATTATAACCATGAGGGTGCAGGAGATGTTACACAGCCTTTGAAGATCTCCTTGCATTTGGAGCAGCAAGCTCCAGCAAGGAGTGAGCGGTAACTACTTCAGCCATCCTCATTTAATCTGCTGTTGCATGTGAGCTGACATCCCAAGCTCACTGAAATCACTCCACATACAATGCAATCCTAAGCTTTCCAAAGAACTGCAGTCTCCTCACTGTTACCACATTTTCTGTTTCTTGCTCTCTTCAGGAAAGTGAAAGAACGAAATAAAACCATCCCTGCCTACAGGATAGAAGCCCACTGACTTTCAATATTTTTCTTAGTCAATTATGGCCAAGAATATTTGTTTTGCCCCTCCTCTATGTCCTCACACATAGATCTGACCTGCCAGAAATCATTCATTGCAGACTTAAAGAAATGGCACACACAACTCCCACCTTAGCCATTAGTGTCACCTAATAAGTCATTTATAGTTTTTTATTAATTGAATATTCAGATAATGGAGAAAGAGAGAGCACTGTTAGCATGTCTTCAGGTCTGTTTCAGGGCTTGTGTGATAGATTACATGTAGAAAGGCTTGTGACTTGAATATGAGCCAGTTGTCACATGAATAATGATATCAGACTTCAGCCTTTGTAAACAAAACCATATCAGTGAATTCTGCTTTGATTTTGTTGTAATCAGTTTTATACAAACCTCCTGTAGCAGTTAAGCATCTGGTGGTAGAACTGAAGGATATTGATGTTAATAATGAAGCAAACCACTCACTGCCAGATTCGGATAAACTATACTGCATCTCAGTCCAGTGGAGTCATTTAAGGAAAAAGGTGCTATTTAAACAGAATAAGAGTATAAGCATCTGAAACAAAGTATTTAAAATGTATATTTACAGTTACCAGTCCCTAGAAATCTCAGGTATGAAAGATGTGCGTAGTAAAAGCCAAGTTTATGCACAAATGAATTATATTCTGATGTATAGGAACAGAAAAATGTGCCTCTGAAAGCGATTTTTTTTCAGACCAAATTACATGTGCTACATTAAAACTACACTGGAAACCCCTCTCTGAAGTAAACTAGTTAATAAAGTTGACAAGTCTTTACTGACTGTTGCTTTGATATGTGGTGCTGGGATTTGTATGAACTTTATTTTGGATAATTTAGTGTCTTTTTTAGTAAAGCGAAGAACTGATCAAATACCCCTCCTTCAAGAAATACCTCTATTGCTCAGAGTTCTGCTTCCTTTGGAATAGTTATCTGCTTCAGCTGTTACCAAAGAGTACCAATTACCAGCAGAAAAAATAACAGAACAAACTACATTCTGATGAGTAAAAATGGTCATTCGAATTCTATATTAACTGTGTTAATTTTCATTGCAATGTAAATAGCAACAGACATTATCATGATTTATGTAGAAGAAGTTATCAGCTGAACATTGACTCCAGAGAAATTTTTCCTAAGTGTAAGTGACATAATTGTAGGCAAAGAACAGCAGAAACACGAAGATATTCAGTTTCTGGCTCCATAGTGAACACTCGCTCTACAATACTGCAAATGCATATGTGCATCAATACAAATACCTGATGTGATCAGACAAGTCTAGCAATGTAAACATAAGCCTTTATTCATTATCTTATTTCCTCATGGCACTGCTGGCCTCAGACCAGCTAAGGCTAAAGATGTGTGTAATTTTCAGCACATCTGTAGTTCCATTGTAGTCCTTTGAGGGTAAATGACAACTTGTAGTTATTTTTCCACATGTACTGTAAATAGTATTGCAGTAACATGAAAACAAAATGATTCATACAAAAGGTTTGTGTGTTTCTTGTTTTAGCTCACCATACTATTAAATATCAGCACAGAGGCCTCTTTCTCCCACATTCCACCTCTACAATTGATGCCTGGGTGATTTTAAACTAGCATTGATGGGGGAGGCAGTATGAAGCAGTTAACACACTGTAAATTGAAATGTCAGCTTCATTAAACAGCATCATCCCTGTACAGATAGGACTCCTGTGGCTCCTTGAGGAGGTAGATACACTCATTACCTGTGGACCTGATAACCTACTAAAAATGTGGAGTAGACAATGTGACCACCCAACAGAGTAGCCTGCCTTTTGGTCAGAGGACAGGATGCTTGCTCCGAATGCTACTGACAAATGAGGCTGAGATCTTGACCAATTGGACAGAAATTTTCACCTTTAAACCATTATTGTTTCTTAATTCTAATGCATATGCTAGATCTCTTTGAAAACATTTATTTGCCCTGGCTTCTTCTGCTTTTTTAACATGCTCAGTGATACAGTGGTCATGTAAATAGTATTACTAGTGATACTAGTGTATGCAGATCCAGTTACATCAGCATTTTCAGAAACAGGATCTGGTGCACTTAGACCTCATGTGTTTGGGAAATTTATGTTGTATGTTGTGAATCATACCCTGCACCTGCAGTTCAGATTCTCCTTATGCTGTAACAGAATCTGGTTGCAGCATTCTAGCTTCAAGCAATCTGGAAGTAGTTTAGGAAGGTTACAGCACAAAACATGACCGTCAAATGGAAGAATTTTCAACAGTTTGCTGCAAGCTGGGTCTGTTTTTTCTACTGTCAAAATGCCACCATGTAAGAATGCTGACCATACAAGTTGTCAGAATATTAGGAAAGTTCGACAAGGGCTAAATAGAGAGTTTCAAATACAGAAGAGGGTTAGGCAAAGTTTTGGTACTCATGATCCTTTCAGCTCCAGAGTTTTCAGAACAGAAGTGTGGTAGGACATTGTTATTCATCATGGGTAACCCAAAATAGTGGATGTAACTGTATAGAGCTGCATGTTGGCCAATGTATCATGAGGCTGGGAGGCCAAAACTGGAAGACTGCACTCCTTCCCAAGTAGCAAACTGGTAGCAAATGTTTGAAGATCGTGCGTAGTAGGTCCAACAACATTGTCAGTACGTTGTTGCAGGTCTTGACATTGACAGCCAATGTTATCAGAAGGGCAGGGTAAGTCTGAGATCTATGAAGAGAAACTATGAGATAGACCAGATATGGACAGTATTTCATGAATTGAGAAACTAAACTTAATTACAGGAGAAATGACGACAGTGAAGCATTCAGCTGTAAATGCTAGTTATGACAGTATTACTGCTGAATCAGGTTTCAAGTTATTTTCAAGGTCAGAGAAGTCCTAAGACTGAATGCCCAAACAGATGTCATCAAGTTAGATTATTTACGAGCTCAAGTTTCAGGCAGATCATTGACGTACATGTTTAAAAGGGTTGGCAGGCACAATTTCAGAGCTTAGAGGTAGCCCTTTGAGTTAAGGTTTGCTGGGTGGCATTCATGAAGACTTCTGAGCAGTGGTTGAAAAAATAAGCCCCAAATTTAAGTGAACTAACTGGGGACTATTTTAGTCAGTTTCACTAGAGACTCAGTGAGCCATGCCGTGTCTGTAGGTGGAAGTCAGATGCAGGATCACAGTATCGCATTTTACCTTTTTCATTAGTTTTCAGTGTGGGTTGTCAGTGGAAGAACTGCAATCATAGTGAAAATCAGCTAGTTCTGCAATGAGAAAGATATGTATTGTCGACAAGATCCATTGAAGTGTGAGATATTCTCATGCTTTGTAGCAAGCAACAATCAATGTTGCAGCATGGTAATTACCTGTGTGGGATAGATGCTACCTGTTATTTCCAGGCTGGTCATCGTCTATTTAGCAATCTGGGTTTAAGTGCAAGGACCAAGATATTTCATGAATTGCTGTGCAGTGGCAGTAGTTTTTAAGTCCTTGCATGCTTTCTTTAATCTGCTCATCAAGATGCACTCTTGAGAATTAGTGTACGCAATATTAATGTATGGACTAATAGATGGGATCTTGGGTTGTGACTTAGAGGATGCAGAAGCAATCTCAGCTTTATCCCTGGCCTCTTGGTGACCACCCACTCAGAGGTTAATGACCAGTATAGGGCTTGTACAGCATTTCTGGTCTGGTTACCAGTGCCTCACAAGGACAATCTCAACATGCTAGTTTTGTTAAAATAAATGTCAGGAAGAGAGTTGAAAATAAACAAGATACCAGGGACAGCATTCATTTTAATTATGTTTACTTTTCCTCACGCAGAAAGAGGTAGTGCTCACCATCTATTTTAGTCACTTACTAACTGCATAATTAATAGGGCTAGGTTAACCTTGACTGTGAATTTCCTTTGGAAACTGGATGCCAATGTGTTTGAAGTTCCTTTGTTCTCTTGTAGAGGGAGTGCTTCCAACCCATTTAATGAGATGGTCAGTCCTGTCAATTTATTCTAATTTATTTTATAAACAGAGAATACAGTACAGACTAGATCGATCCAGGATTGTACCAAGTAAGAGGATATCATTTGCATGTAAAAGGATTTTTATCTTCTGAACTCTAATCTTTAGCCTACATGCTCCTTAAGAATACAGTCCCATTAGAGAAAGGTGAAATGAAACACTCCCAAATATCTGTTGTGGTTCTGCACAGCTTTTTCCACTTTAGGGACAGATTTAAAGACTTTGCTTCCATTTGGTAGTAATGTTTCTGCATGTTCTCTAAAGAGCAGTTTGCCAGCTCAAAGCTGAGGGTTTTCTTGAAGATTGGTGGATTTCTCCAGGTACAGCAACAGATCTAAGAGTTTTGGCTCTGCTCTTCTCCTTCAAAACCTTGTTTATCTCCTCTGGTTCAGGAGGAGAGTGTATTGGGTTTACGTGGTAAAGGTTTGGTAGCAGGGGGGCCACAGGGGTGGCTTCTGTGAGAAGATTCCAGAAGCTGCCCCATGTCAGATAAGAGCCAGATCCAGCCGGCTCCAAAAGGGACACACCGCTGGCCAGACCTGAGCCAGTGAGCGATGCTGTTTGCGCCTCTGTGAGAGCAGATTTAAGAAGGGGAAAAAACTGCTGGGCAACAGCAGCTGGGAGTGAGAGGAGTGAGGAACAGCCCTGCAGACACCAAGGTCAGTGAAGAAGGAGGGGGAGGAGGTGCTCCAGGCGCCGGAGCAGAAGTTCCCCTGCGGCCCGTGGTGAGGACCATGGTGGAGCAGGCTGTCCCCCTGCAGCCCATGGGGTACCACATGGAGCAGATCTCCACGCTGCAGCCCGTGGAGGAGCCCACGGAGGAGCAGGTGGATCTGGTCTGAAGGAGGCTGCAGCCCATGGAGAGCCCCCGCAGGAGCAGGCTCCGGGCCGGAGCTGTAGCCCGTGGAGAGGAGCCCACGCAGGAGCAGGTGATCCGGTGGGAGCTGCCACCCGTGGGGGACCCATGCTGGAGCAGTTTGCTCCTGAAGGATGGACCCCGTGGTACGGACCCATATTGGAGCAGCTCTTGAAGAGCTGCAGCCTGTGGGAAGCCCACGCAGGACCCGTTCGGGAAGGACGGCATCCCGTGGGAGGGACCCCACGTTGGAGCAGGGGAACAGAGAGCGACCATGAAGGAGCGGCAGAGACGAAGCGATATGGACTGACCGCAGCCCCCATTCCCCGTTCCCCTGCGCCGCTCGGGGGGAGGAGGTAGAAGAGGGTGGATGGGGGGAAGGTGTTTTTAGTTTGCTTTTAGTTTCTCACTGCTCTAGTTTGCTAGTTATAGTAATAAATTATACTAATCTCCCTATGTTGAGTCTGTTTTGCCCGTGACGATAATTAGTGAGTAACTTGCTTGTCCTTATCTCAACCCTTAAGCCCTGGTCCATCATATTTTCTCCCCCTGTTTCTTTGAGGAGGGGGAGTGAGCGAGTGGTTGTGGTGGAGGTCGCCTGTTTAGCTGGGTAAAACCACCACAGAGAGATAAGCCACACCTATAGCTCTGCTGTGGGAGCTTGCAGTTGTTACAAAGCCACTGATTTCCTTTGCGCTAGGTGGTGAACCATTTTCGTAAAGTGCTAGATAGAATTTCAGAAACTGGTCAGTGATTGCTTTTTGATCAGTAATTACTTGCCTTTGATCTAATTCAGACAACTGGATTCAGATCTGTTGTGTTCTCACCTTTACTCTGTATGGTAGAAGTTTGTCATGCTCAAAGTCCCACATGACAGTTTAAAAAAAAAAGGAGGGGGGGGAGCAACTTCAAGTTGGACTGAGAAAAGCCTTTTTAATTCATGTTAGTGCTACTTTTTTAAGATTTTATTGGGAACGTCTGTCTGAGAAGCCTGGTATCAAGCATTTCCCTAAATCTATTACCTGATCCTACAGGTCCTTCTCCTCCTTATCAAGGACGGAAGAGTTCTTGATCCTTGTAAACCGTTTTTGCATATCCTATGTATTGGCATTTGTTTTAAGGAAAATAACGCCAAAAAGCCAGAAGGCATATCTTTAAATAGAAGGTGTGCTAGTCTCTGTCTTCTTATGTGCTGAGTTTTCCTGAAAAAGAAAAAAAAAAAACAATTACAGAATTTTTGATGCAAATAAGAGATTATAATTGGCTTAATTTCATTATTAGGTAGAGTCCCTTTCATTTTCAGGAGTGGTGCAGAGGAAGATATCTGTAGAAATGAGAGATGGGGTGAAAAACTGGTGTTTCAAGAGAGCACTAACAACCTCAGATAAAACTTTTAATGGCTTGTAAATATTTTCATGAATGAGACTTTAGCATATCAAATCTCCTCAGGAGAGGTGGGTCCTCTGAAAAGCTTCTCAATAGACTGAAACTAGCTCTGCATTATTCAGGCATGGATTCCCTTATGAGTTTTCATTTTACACAAATAAGTTAGATGTTTCCAGATTTACAGTAAAGCCCAGTGCTAGGAAAACGGTTCAGACACAGTGAAATCACATGAGGAAGGCTGAAGGAAGGGTTGGAAGTAGTGTATAGTTGAATTTAAAATGTCATCAGCTAGAGAATTCTGCCACAATTATTCTGCTGAATATTGCTAGTCCAGAGGGATGAGAGGAAAGCAGGACCAGGGTAACAGTCAGGCTTGCTGCTAGAACCTGCAAGAGGAAGAAGGGAGAACTCAGGCAAAGCAAGTGTACTCGTGTTTTGGATACTCTGACCCACTAACAGCAACTGCTGAAACTGGTTCTTGTTCTCGCTATTTGGAAGAAGAGCAAAGATCAAAGTTTAATCAAAATCAGTTTCTTTTCCCTACATATTTGCTCTTCCACCTGCTCCCTCTGCTGGCAAAGTCAAGGAGACCTAAAAAAGGAAAATGAGAGTGAAAAAGGAAGACAAAATGGTGGGCTGACCCTTTACAGCCTGACAATTAACTGAAAACTGAATTTTAGTACAATAGTAACCCATCTTTTAAAATGCTTCATGTCATCGTGTCTTCGTTATCTCCGGGCAGACAGGTCATCTGTTGTGGTAACACTGGATCTCCTTCAAACCTTCTTTTTATAAAACAAAGCACCCTGTTCTCCTTTTTAAGTTTAAAAGTTGCAGGAAAGAAAATAGTGTAAGCCAATTCCCGACTTCAGTGATGGCTTTTCATGTGTCAAATTTTATCCTCTTTTCCAGCATGTTTCTAAAGCACACTGTGGAAAATCACCACCACTTGTCTTTTCTATGTCATAAATGAATATTCAATTTTTTTTAAAGGATGGAATTCTCTTATTTCTTTTTAAAATCTTAAAATCAAAACCAGAGATTAAGTTTAAAGGAACAGTGGCTGTCCTCTTCTCTAAAGGTGAATTTTCACAGTACAGCTGTCATAAAACAGATCAGTTCCATTTGCACCTTTCTCTCCAACCCACTCTCAGTTGCTTGTCCTATTCCTTCCTCTGTGCTGGCTCTCCAGTTCTCTGCAGTTCCTCCAGCTACAGAGTGAGCCAATTTCAGCTTTTCTGTTTTGTTTTTGCAAGCTTCATTTTATCCCATTTTAATGAGATGGATCAGCTGAGCACAAGTTCAGAAGACAGCCAGAGACAGCTCCAGAGATGGGGCAGCGGCATGCAATGAACTATCAGATCTGCTCAAGAAGTGTGGTGCAACTTTCATGCCAAGTTCTGGTTCAAAGTAACAGTAAACATTGCTGGTAGATAAAACTCATGCGAGCCTCTCTCCATGTGAGTAATTGGTCCTTTAATGAGCTTGGGGTTAAATGTAAGATTCTTGGAACATTTTCATTGAAGCTAGTTGCTGGTAGCATCAGCTGATGAGCAGCATGACTGAAAAAGGCATAAAAACGTCTTGCCCTTCCTCACTAGCTCCTTCTACTGAGGTTTGCCAGATTATGTTACTAAAGATGACCTGTTGTTCATACTGAGCTCTTCCTAATCACTGGCTAACAAACAACACAGTGCTCCTTTTTTTTGCATCCCCTCTGTGTGGGGAATGCAATTTTCGACCTGTTTCTCCCTGATCTTCCCTCAATCTCTTTTTGTCTCAATAGAACCCTTTCTGGTGCTGTTTTTGAATTCTGCAGTGCTTCTTTTCACAAGGAGGTTCTATTTTCAGCTTCCCTTGTTCTCAATGACCAACCATGCATGCTCACTTGATGAGGTAACACTTGTTACCTCAGCAACATCCTCAGATATTTTCTCAAAGTAATTTTTGTCATGAAGTAACATGAGAGGGTCAGGTGCTCCTTGTTCAGTTATCTCGAATACAGGGGAAGTGAATGACAGCCTTATTTTCTGTAGTGAATCTGGCAAGGAAGGAGCTCTCTTAATACTCTTAGCAAAAAAGGAAAAGGCTGCAGAGAAGTATTTGATTGGTGAAAGATGAAGAACATATGATTCAACTGTTGATGTGTATGAATTTTAGGAGGCAGAGAAGGGAGCTCTGGAGCTCTGCAATTACTGTTTGTTTCCTATCAAATTACTATGTGATTCCTGAGCATCATATTAATCTTTAAGACAATAACTAGGTGAGCATGCAAGATAGTGGAGAGTTTAACATACAACATAGAACAGAGCGTGAGACAACTCCTTTTAAAATTCACTTTCTGCAGACATTTTACCACCTAAATGTTCTTAGACAGCAAACACAAAAGGACATGAGAACGATCAAAGTTAGTTCTCTTTTACATTTAAACAAAATGACTCATGGAAAATGTTTTCTATATGGAATAGAAAGCTGTCTGGAAAAATGATTTTGTACTGTGAGGAGCCCTGTACAGGATGTGCCTTATTATGGATAAAACTGTCATCCTACATGTTGCCACCTGTGTTAGACATATCCGTGATTTAGTGATAATTTACATCAATCATTTTAAACAAGCCTATAAATTTACATTTCCTTTCTAACTCATTTATAAGTAAATGCCTATATTCTTATACAGAACCAGAAATGCTATTGAATTAAAGGGAACAGTAGGGCAAACTGTTACTCTATTGCCTAATTTTGGATATTTTCAACACTTTTTTTTTCATTTTCCCAATTAGCTACATATCTCTACTGTACCAGCAACAGTGGATGGTGACTGTATTGAGTTTCTTTACCCTAAATCTTCTCCTGCCTTTAGATTTCTTGTGTTCTGTAAGTTCTTCTTACAGTGTGCATGCTACCTCTATCCCCACGAATACAATAAAGGCGGGATTTTTTAATTTGTTTTTAGCTGAGCAGTTTCCCCACCTTCTCTCAGTATGCATTTATAATTTCTGCCTTCTTGTTGATCCAGTTAAGCTATTTACTGTATACACCATACAGCAACTCCTAACTAACACATAATATGTTTTCTAATGTTGAATTCATGGCGATCATGAAGATGAAAGAATGAACCTAGCAAAATTATGACCATCTGAGAAGTGATTAAACAGGAAACTCCCCTGGATTGTGATAGAAAGGAAGTGAGTGGGTGTCAGCCTAGTGAGTTGTTCCATATGAATCAAGCTATAATGGGTCTGTTTTTCAAGTATCTTAAAGGAGGGCTCAGAATCATCCCTTAAATTTTGTCTGTTGACAATTTAGAGCAAAAAAAGTAAGCTCACAGTCCAGTGCTCCGAGCCATCAAGTAGAAGTTGACATAAGTATGGAGCAAACATGAAAAAAAGAGCAAAGGATTTCTTATGGTCCTTAATTCTTCTGCTGAACAATTACAGTCTTTGCTTATCAACTGCCCTTTCCTTCCTCTAATTGTCTGATGTAATAGCCTCTTGCCCTAAATTTCTTTTGTAGCCTGTTTCAAACATAAAGTCTATAGCTGACCTATTTCTCGTTTTTTAATCTCAGGTGGAGAATATTTTCCTTCAGTAAATTATTATTATTATTATTATTATTATTTTGTTCCCATACAATATAGCCCAGTTTTCCTACAAACTGAGCTTTAACCTTTCAGTAAATCACTTCTTTTAATACAGGTTCAAGCTAGTTAATTTGATTGTTTTATGAATTACCTTACGATCCAGTATTTAAGGATTCCCCTGAGAAACAATCTCCATTATTTAAAACAAAAAGTCCCTTTTTAAAGATCATAGAAATCTAAAGAAGCCCCTGGAGGACATTTGTGTAGGATAGATTCAATCCTCGGGAAACCTGTACACTTTCAAATTGAAATGATTCTTCAATGAATGTCATCCCAGTGGATGAATACAATATGTAAACATAAAAACTTATGTGTGAAGAGAGAATCCATGAAGAATCCACAGACCGAAGGAAATGAATACATTATTAATGAGTGGTTAGCTGTTCGGGTCAGTCTGTCCTGGTCTATGTATCATATGTAATGACTTGCTGACTCTTCTCTTCCTTTTATCCATTGTCACTGGAATCGATGCTCTATTTCTTCGCATTTCAACAACCTTCTTTAAACATAGCAATTATTATGATGAGTTACACAAAGCGAAGATAGTAATCCCAATGGAACATGAATTAAATTGTGCTGTGACTACAACGTTATCAGTATCAAACTGATCAATACATGTAGATTTACACAAAGGAAAGACTCATCACTAAAATTCAAAATGCATAGATGGAGACAATTTCTCTTCATATTTCCGTCATCAGCAATGAATAAAGGTACATAACTGTGGCTTGTGTAGTCTGGTCAAATGAGAAGATTTGGATTAATTTAGTATTCTGCATGTTTATACTACAGATTTAAAATGAGATGCTGCTTGCTATTGAGTTTAAGCATCATTTAGCTAGATTTGATTTTTGAAAAAGGACACGTCTTCTACTGTCTGTAAAAAGCATGCACATTGTGAAACCACTCTGCCTCTGAAGGACAGATGGATAGAACCTAAATTGCTGATAAATGCCAGAGGTTTCAACATCTGCAGTTAGTAGAAGACCTGGACAGTGCATTTTAAGCCATGCATTTTAAATGGGATTGTGACTGGGATGAGATTCATGTTGGCAGAAGCTGATTCTGAAGAAAGAAGAATCCTATAGTGTCAAGAAAAAAAGTTTGTCATGGCTCTCTCTGGCTTCACACTTGGAGAAATATCCAAAACATGCCAAAATCTGTTGTCATATAGCAAGAAAATGTGTGCTCATACAAAAATGGCCTACAGCCAGGTAGGCCCCGGTAGGCAGTGATTTACAGTCTGAATTTTACCTGGATGTGAGCTGGATATTTTAGTAAAAGCAGTCGAGTCATGCCTTTGAAGGCAGGATTTCCCAGGCTACACAGAGAAAAACTGGTTCTGCCGGTTCCTGGGTGCTCTCAGCCCGTACCTTCACCACACCCATTTCGGGCTCCATGCACTTCTGAAACACAAACACAGCAGGTGAGATTTTATCTGCTGAAATATTTTCAAAAATACTGAATTTTGGTCTTTCAAATCACTGGTCTCTATTGGGAGAGTAAGGATTGTTTGGATAACTATTGCTTTCTGAAAAAAGGTTCACATCCTCAAAATAACCTCATTCTTTTCAGCTCAGTGGTTGTTTTCTCTGAAAATATGGGTACATTTTTAAAGCATAATATTCATCTCCATTTTAAAAACTCAGCCTTGAATCATAGAGCAGAAGCAGTGAATTGCTGACGGGTTTGGTCACAGTCTGCCAAATTTTGTTACACAAAGTACAAGTTCACTCAAAACACATTTTCATACAGGCTGCTCTCCTGATTAGCCTTGTTGATTCATTGTATGGACTGTCATTGTTCATCAACTACAAAAGTGTCCCAAGTAAAATTCAATATGATAGGTTATAAACTGATTTAAAACTATTTACTATAAAAGGCAAATCATCATCAAGCAGTTACTGATAAAATCTGCACATTTCACAAACTGTGGGGGAGTGCTGAATTATAATGAAGACAGAACATCAAGACAGTGACATGAATTATGTGGTATGCCAGCTGCAAGCACAAAAAACAGATATCTTAAAGGATATAGGTCATCCTTACAGAAGATGGAACAATAGTGTGGAAAGTAATGAGTATGAAAAAAATTCGGTGTTGTGAGGAAAAACAAACTCAACAAATTTCCACAGTATGATGTAGTGGTGAAAGTGATTCTTGGGAAACATCAAGTAAGAGAAGAAGGTTATGTTACCACTGGAGCTAGCACTGATGTAACTGTTGGTAGACTGTTGTCTTCCAAAATGTTGTCCATCCAAAATATGCTCTTGAGAAAGTTGTTAAGCAGTTGCTTTGAAGAGACACAGAACGGTTAAAGAAAGAGAAGCGTGACTTACAGTGAGGGATGCAAAGAGCCCACTGACGCAGAGGTACAGGGGTGATTTGATTGCTGTCTGCGAAAACATACACTAGAAGGCTGCTTTTATACCTAGCAAGTCAAATATAAGATGATCTAATGCTGAAAGTCACAGCTAGAAATAAAATGAAAATGTCTTGGGATAAGAAAAATCAGCATCGGAACAGCTAGGCAAGAATTGTAAGAGATGTATCACTAGAAATTTTCAAAGCAAGATCGCTCTTGGATTTGAAATAAGAATTAATTATAAGACTTGTAGCCTTTTATGGTACAGGGAATCATTAGTGCAATATTGTATGGTACAGTATAAAATCTATGAAGCTGTTTGTAGGTGGAGCTACTCACAATAAGATAGACATTCTGAATAGCTTGATAAATACCAAACCAAGTATTCACTGAAATAAAAAGGTAAGAGGTCTCTAACTGTTTTTCAGCATTTACCGTTAATTCTCCATGAGCTTAAGCATATTGAAAAATGGTTTGAAAACATGTTAAAAATGATGACAATATATCTTAAATTGCTCATCAATCTCTGTGAATATTATTGACATTTAGAGAATTTATAAAGGGAAAGAGTCTTAAATATATGTGTTCTGGTGAAATACCCATAAATACACTTATAACAGCGACATTAGCCTATGTTTACCCAAAACTTAAATGATTAAGCAATAGCTCAGACAGCAAGGCTATGGTCACAATATGAGAACCCAAACAGAACAAAAATTCAGCCAGTTAAACTTGTCTAAAGGCAAGCTTAAAGACTACAGAAATGATGGAAAAGACGATATAGTAGAAGAAATCTATGGCAAGGTCTGATTAATATTTTTGATGACATGTTGAAAAATGAGGCTTTGCTGAAATTAGGTTCTTTGTAAAATCTTTTATATTTGTTATGAACCTGGCATGTAGGCAGGCAGCTCTTGCTAAGCTGAAGATTTGGCAACCTTGGAAACTTTGATCACAGTGTATTATACCTATGAAAGAAGCCAGAAATTTGATAAAAGATGGCTCTTCTCAGCTGAATATGAATTCAGACCTTATCAACAGAATAAATGTACTCATGTCAATATACTGTCTATCTCCCTTTATTTTTACATTCTAAAAAACAGGAAAAGAGAAACCACCCAGATAACTCTGAGGAGTCTTTTAGTTTGAATGCAACACTGTATAAAGTCTTGGAAAATATTGGAAAGAAAGTATAATTAAAGCCCTGAAGGCAAATGCAAAATGGGATAATCCTGCTTTTATCAAATGTAGATAGTGTCAGACTAAAATCTTTTTGGATAAGATAATTGACCTTTTAGACAGGGATAATGCAATAGACTGAGTTTTCACACATGTGAGAGCAGCACTTGTAGTGTGAAGGCAAGTTATTACTGAAGTGGAAATGATGAGGATTACCACAAGAACCGATTAGGTCGATAAGGCGCTGACTAGCGTGAGACTGCAATGTATCAAAAGAGAAGTTCTCAAGATGGAGAAGGCATTTTCTTGGCACTTCCTCGCAGAACAGTCTTGAGGCTAATCCTACCGTTTAATCATTTTCGGCTTAAGCACAAGTGAAAGAAATGGTACTGGGTCCAGTAGCATGAAGTCATGCACTTATGGCATATTAAGCCAGCCAGAACACTGCAACGGGTCTGCCTAGGCATCATTCTTGCAGTGATCTCTCCAGAGTAGATAAAAAAGGCTTTTAATCTCAAAAGGCCAGATTTTACTTGCATATACACTAAAACAGTTTGTTTTAAGCAAAGGCTGCTCAGTGTCTAGGTGAAATGCAATAGAAATAAAAATGAATTTATGAGCAACTTCCCTCCTGCCCACAGTATCTTTGTTGGCTGGATCCTTCCTTCTAGTCATGATTTCAATCCACAAAGTGGCTTTCTGAGCTGCAGAAAACTCTGTGTGGTCCTTTCTTGGACCACAGTGAGCTTCTTTTTTGCTCACTAGCCTTGGCTCTGCTTCCTGCTCCTTGTAGAGCAATCTCTCAGTCCCTCCGCTGCTCTGCAGGATTTTTTTGCGTTTTCCTCTGCCAGCCCCACCCTGCTGTCAGGGAAGTTTCTCTCCTCCAGGCAGTTGCTCCAGGGTAAGAGCAAGCTCCCCTTCTCCACAAGGCAAGCATGAGTCAGTCCCTTCTTTCTTAAAGGAATATGACATACCAGCACACACTGCTAAAAAATGCCACCCATCACAGGGAACTGAGTAGAAGAAAAAGATCTCAGCGTGTTGTTATTGGAGGATGACTGTTAATGACCATTAAGAAGCTGCTGTGAAATGCAGTATTAGGATGTGTGGGCTGTGGTATTTGTAGCAGAGATAGGGACGCAGGGGTTTCATTGTACAAAGCACTGATAAGATCTTCTTTGTAGTATTGCATGCAAGTCTTCACCTGTGTTCAAGAAGCAGAGATTAAAATGGAATAGCTGCAGAGGAAGGATGACCAAAAGAGAATTAAAAGAGATTGAAGTAGATACTAAAAAGGGAGAAAAAATGAAGAATAACAAAATCAAAGAGTTATAAAGGAATTGTGAAGCATTTCAGATCAGAAATGATAAAAAAAGTCATAATGGATTTCTAGGGCATGGCTTGGAATGATCTTCCAAGCAATAGTAGTGAGGGCAAGATGCCCAAGATGTCTCAAAAACTTAACTCTGTAGATATGGGACTGTATGACAGAATGAGAGAATTTCTGCGGATGGAAAATTAAGATCCCTCGAGTACCCAAGGTATTGGTATCTCCAAAAAGGTTTGAGGGAGGCTGAGTCACTATTTGTCTGCACTATTCAATACACAGTGAAAATCCCACATTTTGTGGCTTCCGCTGGTTGCCTGTAGAGGCCAGAAGTTTGTGTGTTTTCCTCATTTGCTCAAAGATAGAGCAGTGGTCAGATTTAGGGTGAAAAAAACTTTCACTTAGGGCATATTGGCAATGATCATTAGTTTTAGGTCTCTTGCTATCCTGTTCTGTGAGGGCCATTCTCTGTCTCCTAAGATATTCTAGGAGTTTTGTTGAAGAACTGCTTTGTCATTGCAGGGTCATAGCGCAGTTATGATAGCACTGATTTTTTTCCTACTGTACATTGTAGCTGTGGATTACCCCAAGTTCTACATTTGTCACAAGGTTTTGGGAAGTATTTGTTGTGTATTGTAGTCAATGTTGTGGCTGTAATTGGAACTTTAGAAAGTAGATGTGTACTGAATGGTTACCAACAATTACATGTGACTGTAACTGATGACCCTTAAATTCTTGTCCCTGGGTGATACTCTGATTTTGGAACAAGAATGTTTACATAGACTGTAAAACTAGTGGAAATGGCATACCAACAAGAAGTGATATACTGGTAAGTCTTCCTGTGTAGTCAAGACCTCAGTGAAGTTTGAATCTGTGCAATTTCCAGACTAGGGGGTATATATGGATTCAAAATGAACTCAATAGTCCTTTGTCTGTATGCTTAAAACTGAAACAGAAATAATGTATCTGCACTTCTGTCTGGAGTGACAATTACTTTCAACTTGTCTCTCAGCTTATCCTCAGAAGCAGAGGAATAGAAATAAATCAGAGAGGGTAAGTCAGAAAGAAGGAAGCACTGGAGCCAGAAGCAGTAACATTTGGTGCCATATTGGGGGACGAAAAAAATACATATTTTTAACTACAGTAATTTAAAAAGAATTGGGGCCATCTGCTATTCATAGGACATTAATTATTAAAACTTACGAGAAACTGAAAGCATAATGGCTGATACATTCTCAATTGTTATAAATCTTAGTTGTGCTCCTTCCTCTATTCTGTCTGATGCAAACAGCTGATCAACATGCAGCAAAAAGGATTTCATCAGAATTACAGTGAATTTAAGGATAAAATAACAGCTCTTGAAAATAGGCTGAAAGATCTGAAGAATGAGTTCAGTATAATTTTGTAATGTTTGCCCCACGTGCACACAAAGTTGCATCTGTTTCTCCAAACATATGTTTTAAAATTTAGTTAAATTCTTGCTAAATCCCATGTGTACATTCTTGATTAGATTTTAATCTGTCTTAAATTCATTATAATTAAGTCAGTTCCTTGCAAGGTTTGAGGTTTTCAGGCATGTGCACAAAGGAATTTGCACCACTGTCACTAAATTAAACCATTGATTGTGGTTCAGTAAGTGCAACATTTACATAGGGAAAAGCTCTCCTTTATTGATCAGCCTGAGCTGCCAATTGCAGATCCAAGTCCAAGCCTCAGTAAACTGCTGGTATACTGAAATACTGGTCCAGGTCTACGTATTTCTGTTGGAAAGCATGAAGTCATTCACTGCGCTAAACCCTCCTGTGTATTTTGCAAACTCCTTTAGTGAAAAACGTGATTCAGTTGAGATCAAATCTGTGGGCAAGACTAGTTTTAAACAAATACAAAATTGTGCAATGAGTGAAGTGTAGCCATGCCATTGAATTTCATGGGATGCTGTACATTGCACAGAGACCAGGCTAACAAACCTGTCTGTAGGATTTTCACAGATTATAGTGCTAGTAAGTTTGTATTAGCTGGGGTTCATCTAGACAAAAAGCAATATACAGGTAAAACCATACAGTCTTCATAAAACTGTTATCTTTGTATTATGATACACATTTGCTTCTGTGAGGAGAAAGTAATACTCAGAATTTATGAACTACTGATGTTCATCCATGGGTAATGATAGAAATAGACTGTTGGCGTATAAAGGGGATTTATGTATTCTATTACTCAGTATATTTTCAGATAGTACCATTCATGAGATCCAACACTCAAGATGTAGTCAGTCACATAAAATGTATCACATTGTTCGTAGTAGATGATGAAATAAAAAATGGACAAAAAGACATAATTTACAGGTAAAGAATTACAAACACAGTTTTAAATCAAACAGTTCTACAAAATGACTGTTAAACTACCAGAGAAAGCAGGAAGAGATTGTCAGATTTTATGTTATTATGGAGCAAAAGCTTAGAAACTAAATGGAATAGAATATTCTGCTATTCTAGGACGTATTCTCACAACTGCATATACTGAGCAGTAACTGGTGACAGACAGATGGTACCATCCAGAAAGCTGTTCTCAAAGCAATAGCTAAGAGTACTGGTCTAGAAGCCAAAAGCAAAATAAAATGTGCTTATGAACAGCCATAATTTCAAAATTAGACATTTGGGATACGCTGCAGTTGTGAGTGTGTATATAGGAGTAGGACTTCTTCCTGGGTTAACTGTGGTCACCTAAAGTTTTTCTTCCCCTTGGTGATACATTTAGTGTTGTGGCAAAATATCTACTACACCTGAGCAGCTAACCTATACATATTTGCTATACAGACTTTTCATTTGCCAGCTGAGTGATGTGAGCAATCCTTCTGGACCAGGCTTACAAAGGTATTTGTCCACTGAGGTACTTAAAGCCCTTTAGGTTCCTAAGCTTTTCTGCAGAATATGATAGATACCTGTTTGCTGTATTAAACAGCTAAATGCCCTTCTAAATCTGTCCTTAACAGTAGTCTTGTCTGTAGGTGTAATCCTTTGATCAACCAGTATTAGAGTTTGGTTTCCTTTAAACAAAATCTCAGTTTGCAAATACATTGCACCCTTTGTTAGCAGGAGGCAACCTTCTCCATCATTTGTTCCTTGCAAAAGATTCTGAAGTAATTTTCTATCTTACGGCATCCCATCTTCATCAGTAGTTCACTGAGTTGGATGGAGCTTTCCATTACAAATACGAATATATTGCGACACATTGATGAAGTCTAACATTGATTACGCAGAACCATGCATCATGCATGTGATACTCTGGAAAGTATGTCCTACTCAAACCATCTGATACACGTAATGATATTCCTAGGCAGGGGTTTAATTTAATTTGCTGTGTGTGGAAAAAAGACTTCCTGAGAAAAACTGGACTTTGATTTTGGTTATGAATTTTGACAAAGCTCTAATGAGAAGAGTGAATTGCTGGTTGTCATCTTCACCAAGCATAGACAAATGCTATGACAGCCTCACATCACTGTCCTGTAGCTTCAGTATATTGAGCTATCACTGAAGTCAGCTCCTGATGCTTTCTAATTGCTTGAGATTACATTGCACGTCAGCCTCACATGTAAGGGTAAACTGATGAAATCATCTCACTCCAAAGCGCACAACCAGTGTAAATGTGGCACTGGATTCAAAAAGAATCAAACTCATGGGGCAGAGAACATGTTCAGCGCTGTGCTCTGAATGCAGCCTTTGTTGCAGAAAGCTCCTAAATGGCTGACAGCCAGAAGGCAGGGGACTGTCATAAGGGAAGGATCTCTCTATGCGTGCTTATCCTCTTCTTTTTCTTTGAGTCTTCCGTAAACAACTGATAGTGGCTGCTGCCAGGCACTCCTTTCCATGGCAGAGCCCTGTTAAACTTGCAATTGATTTGGGCATTATCTTTGCATAATGTGACCCTAGGTCTCCTTGGAGACCTGAGAGCTTTGCAGGGCTATCAGTCTTCAGAAGCAGTGTTGCTCTTATATTTTCTTTTTACTTTCAACAGATCATTTTTTTGCTACATTTTGCTATTCTTCAGCATTGCATGATGTATGTTATGAACTTTTATTGCCTTCTGATAGGTTATTGTTTCCTTTTGAGAACACAATTGGTCAGCTGGGTTAAGTTCTTTTGCATCTTTTGTTTTAAGTATTTCTGCAAAGTCTGTCTTTCTGTGTCCATACCACTTCACCCACAACTGGTCACTTTCCTACAGGTTGAAGACACAGCTTATCCATGTTACCACAGCCACCTCACAGCAGCCTCCATGAATCTGCTACAGTCAAACACGCCTCTAACCTCACCACATAGCTGCAAACAAAGCAGCTGAGTGTGTGCAGTTTGCAGTAGAAAAATGTTGATGCCTTAAGCTTGTGCTACAGATCTCTTTTTCATGGTAAGTCTGTACGTTCTTACTTGGTGTGTGAGCTGCTTCTTTTGTTTATTTATTTGTCAGCTACAGCACTGGGATATGAAATTAATCTTGTTTTCAACATCCATAAAATCCTTGCCCCCAGGCACCTTTCAGTCTTCTTTCTGTACTGCTTTCCATAAGAATTCTACTGGATTGTTGTCTCCCTTCCTGTCTCGATAGTTTCTGCTACCTCTGTTCATTTGGCTTCAGTATTTTTTCTGAACTGTGGCTGTTGCTGATTTTTACCCTGCAGCTTTTTTATGGATGAACTGGACTTCCATCTCATATACTTTTCCTATAATAAAGAAATCTTTTAATACTTAGCAGTAAATGTGAATAAGGCCTCTTACCACTGATGTTTTGGGGGGGTATCCTTCTACAGCATTCAGCAAACACCTTTTCCTAGCACCTCCATCATACTGGTCAGCTGTCTAGCCAGCCAGGCTTCATATTCTTCCCATTAGTTTTCTGCAGGGAGAGAGAAGAAATACATACATTGCTTTTCCCTACCATATGCCTTGTCTGTCGACTCAGTGTTTGTACCTGTTGGAAACCCTTTCCTTCTGCAGCCTGTGCATTTCTCTCCCAAATGCCAGGCAAGTAGCTACTTGGTGAACATGAGAAAGAACAGTAAAATACACAAGTTAGGCAATCGCCCGCCGCTCTGCTGCAATGACCTCAACCAACAACATTGCACAAGAGGGAGGACGGCTTTCACATGCTGCAGACCAGTAGGGCGGAAAATCAAGGAAACCAAATGTTCTGTCAGCCCTGGTGCAGGGCCAGACACAGGGCTGAGACCTGCACTTGGAGGGGCACACCCCTGCAGGGAGGGAGGATATTTGTCTTCTGTTTGTTGTCACTAGTGGCCTGGCTGGATCAAAGGCCACTTCTCCAGAGCCGTTGAGGAGCCCACCCTCAGGCACTAATGGTGCTGCTTTCCTCAGCCCTCCCGGGCGCCCTCCCCACCATGGCCGAGATGACCAGCTGTAGCTGTGTACGCCGTCCCTCTCCTCCTGGCTTTGATGCACAAGTCCATCTGCTAAGTTTCCTTCCCTTCCCGGCTTCACGATGGATTTACTTCTGGTGTGTAGGCCTGTTGCTGCCAGGGTGGCTCTATAGATGGAACAAGGAAGTGGCTTTGTCCAAGAAAGCTGTTTTTCTTACTGGAATTTTTAAAAAGTATTGGGTAGAATTAAAATACAACATTAAAGGTAATGCAGTGTAAATGCTTGAACAAAAACTATAATTGGGCTTTAAGCAACATAAATATCCCTGTAAATTCTGACTTAAGGGCTTTGGAATCCACCTCTAGTGCCTCTTAAATACTGCTCCTAATGGGCAGATTAAAGTTAATTAGGATAAGGTGGAATAATTAGACATAATATACTCACAGACAAAAATTCTGTAAGAATTTACAGCTGTCTAATTCCCGTTGATTTCAATAAGGTAGAACGGGATTTTGTTTCAATGCAGAATTGACATATACAGCAAGGTCTTAAGTGCTCCACACACCACAAATATTGTGCTTAAAAATTCCAATTCTTTGTCAGTGTTTTATATAAATGTTAATAAATGATATGCATAACCCTAATTCAAGAGCTTAGCAGAGAATATGAGATGTCAAAAATGGCTATTTCAACCAAGCATCAAGTCCAAGTTGCCAGCTTCCATGTGAGTACTTTTTGCTTAACCATCTTCTCCCACAAAACTGGTGACAAAATTCCCCTAAGAACATAGACAATATATATACCTGGGAAATAAAGATGGGCTTTGCTACTAAGTTATAAGGCACTTGATGTTAAAATGTCCTGTTACTTAGTTTTTAGAATCTGGAAATATAAATACAAGGTAAAGTCAATTGCTCATACAGATCCACTAAAAAAAAAGATGTATCCTTTCTGAATTTATTCATTTGTTGTCATATCCCAGTAGGAATATTAATTTTTCATGCTATAGAAACTAGATCTGTTAGGTAAACCAGTCAAAGTTAGATTTAGGTTTTGGTTAATGATTACTTCATAAACTCTTACTGTAAGATAAACATATTAGTATTTGAAAAAAAGTGAATGTTTGAATCTGGATCCAGCTGAGAGTCTTCTCACAGATGTCAAGAGTACTGCCTTGCCTTGAAGCAGCCATTATCTTTAGGTTCAAGGGTCACTGATTTAGTTGTGAGAATAGCAGAGACCTTAATTACCAAATTAGAGGAAAAAATACCAAAATTAGGGAAAATAAAGATCTACATTTCTTCTCACCCTTTCTTGTCCCAAATTAAATTGTTTTGATTGTTGACCAATATAGAAATAAACTATGCTCCTTGTTCTGACTTTTGCCAAATAGTTTGGATTTGCAGCCTGTGCGATCCATTGCTTTTCATATGATTAACTACAAAAATCTGCCATATGGATGCTAAAACATTAAACTGTCATGGAGGAATTCACACTGTCATTGTATTCATTGCCAAGGTCATGGAAGGCAGGAAAAGTTCAGGACAATTATTTATAGTGAAGCATAATCTCAGAGGATTGGTCTTTCAAAATTGTATGTACTTGTGAAATTAGATTAAGCTGATTTTGTGAAAACTATCAAGCAAGATTTTTTTTTCAGAATTCACTTTCTTGCACAAATGTATCATTCTAAGAATGGGAGTCTCCACTGTGGGTATATTAGCTGAGACTACACTGGGCAATGCTTCTGAATAAAATAAAACATCTCCCAGTACTCTCAGATTCTGTTGTCACATATATTTTCAGACAGCAGGGTCAGAGAAAAATAGTATTTTTTTTCCCGTCCCTTAGCTGTCATGATAAATCGATTAAGCTGTAATAATTTCACCTATTTGTACTTAGAGAGAACAGCCTGAATTCAGAGCCTGCTTTCAGTCTGTGGTTTGTACAGACATCACAGGAGGGATGCCTGAAAAAAGGATGAAAGCTATTTTTTCCTTTGTGTAGCTATATTACATAATATATCTACCCTGAATCTGAAGACAAACTGTTGTTTATCACTGTAGAAAAGTGCACTGAGGGAGACTTCAAGTGGCAGTTGTAAAATATGTTATGGAAGATCCTTTCCCAACATGTACTGAAACAGAAGTGTAGGTGGTATAATTAAATTAATAAATAATGAAGTGGCTAGTTTCAAATCACAGATACAGTGGAAAAGACAAAAAAGAAAATGAACAACCCAGGACTTTCTCTTCATAAAAGCCAGTTACAGGAATTCCTCTTTGAGGACAGGGCCAACAAAGCCCTGTGCTTCCTCCCCCAGCACTGCTTCTTGCTTTCCACCCTGTTCTCAATAAGCAAGAATCTCTGCTACCCGGGTGCGGTGGTCTTGCACCACTCTTAGTTTGCTCGCTGCTGTGGTCATCCCAAGTGTACCATATGAACAAAACAAGATTGCAGCTTGCTCTCACTCTTCCTAAGTGGAAAAGTTCATGATGGAACATAATGCTGAATGGTTTGTGTTGCCAAGCCCATCCTTCTCCAAAGAAATTTCATTTCTTCTTCATGTTTATACTGTTGAACATGTCAGATTGAGAGAAACTGTTGTTATATCTCAGTACCTGAAGCTACTGTGTCCTTTTTCAGCAAGAACAGCTCTGGCACGTGCTCTTTCTCTACATGGGGAATGGCATCTGGCATGCAAGAATGACTCACTATCTTTTAGTAGTGTGTCTGCGACTTCTCGCCATGTTCTCTTCTGAAATCCATGCAATTCTGCTTAATTTTCACTGTCACCAGTGAGAACATGGTTTGGTCCTGGAGGTTTTTAGCGTCACAGTCTGCTAGGTACTAGGTCTGGTTCTCTGCTGTTTCATTCATGCTGATCTACTGAATTGAATGGAGTTGCCATGCTGTAATACTATGGATTCAATTATCAGGACCCGTGAACTAGAGAATACCTCCTGCTCTGTTTTTCATCTTACTCTGTTTAGACACTGTTGGCTTCTTGATGGTTTCTTTACACTTTCACAGAGGTGAGAGGAGAATCAAATCCTTAGACTGAATACAAACTTCTGCAGGTTCATATATAACTCCCTTCTGTCTGCTGTTTAAGTAAGTGATAGCTCTTCAGATACTCCTTGCCGTCTGTCATTCTTCCTTCAGACTGCTCAATATCATATTCCCCAAAGAGCCCCACTTGCTTGATGGCATCTTGAACAAACAACTCAGAGTTGCCACTGCCCTCAAGGGAGTACTGAGAGATACATATAGAACCGATATAGGAGTCTTTCCACATTTTGAGGATGACAAACATGCTCTAGCCACTTGCCTTTTTCAGAAGGGTCTGAGCTGGAGTACACCATAAATCTCAGTTCCAGGTACATGCACTGGCTGCACCCCAGCCTCACTCAAGAGTATAACCTGTCTAGTCAGGCACCCAGCCTTCCAGCTGTTGATTTCCCAATGGCAATGGGAAGGGAATGTGACTGTAACAGACCAGAATGGAGCCATGCTATACTCCAGCCAAGTTTCCACTGTGGAAAACAAGGAGATCAGGACTGTAACACATGCTTCAACACACTTCTGCTGCTTAGTCTAGACACAGGCAAATGCCTGCTTGTTCTCCCAGCATAGAGAAGCAGTGCTTCTGCTGAAAACCTCATTTGTGAGGTTCTGCTTGCACTGTATTGGATGTAGCAGTATGATATCCTCCTTATCTTTTTTAAAAGAGAAAGGAAAAACTATAGTAAGTAGTAGAATTATCTTGTTAGAGAGACCTCCTAGTTGCTCCTCTGAAGGTGAAGACTCTTTATGTCTTCATCCTCCCTCAGGCACTCAGTTGAGTGCATGCCCATGGAAATCCGAGGAACTTTTTATGTAGTAAATCTGGCAGTACTGGGCCTGCTGTGACCGGAGCGGAACTGCAGAAAGTTGCATACATCAACAATTTCTTGAGCATAGACCTTAGAATCACAGTGAGTCAGCACCACTATCCCAGCTTCGCTATCTCATCAAGGTATATCTTTCATATAAATTTATGAAGTGTGAGGACATACTCGGTCTATGTCAATGACTTACTAGATCTGGTCAAAGCCCTGTGTTTCTTTTCTCTTGGGAGATTTTGACATTTCCTGATTTGCTCTGGTGTGAATCAGAGTGGAAACAGAACAGTCTTCGCAAAATGAAATTGAGAACAAAAAATCATTTGAAAGGATCAAAATGTTTGACTTAAAAAAGCTCAAAATGTTTGCATCCAGTTGTTTCACATTACTTCATATTATAATAGCATATCAATATGTAACAATTCAGAGAATTCAGGAGTTCTCAGAACAGTACATAGGAGAGGTGACAGTAAGAAATTACAGTTTTCCAATTCAGATATACAAGTGTGCAAGCAAAGCATGTCAATAGCATTGCTATAGCAGTAGGCAACAGTGCAGTTTCCTCAGTGAGCCGCCAGAAACTGTTATTTAGGGTGATTGGCATAGTATGTTTACTACTGGTACACTGAACTGTATGTAGATATGATGGACTGTTGCAAACACCAACCGAAGCAGCAAAAGAGGCAGAGAAGAAGAATCCGTGAAACCACACTCTAGACAAGATTCCAGAATCTGATAATTGATGGCATGAATATGAAAACGGAATTCAAAAAGAAAAAGTCAAAGAACAGCTAAGTCATGAAAGTCATGCATAATGTCTATTTGGCTCCGTTACATACATACAAATGTATGAAGTCATATGATGGTCAATAAAAGGCCAGACCAAAAACCACATTAAACACATTCTTTTTAGTCAAAGATGCAGACAGTCATAGCAGGACGCTATTGTCTATAGTAGCATAGAGTGTGGCTGTGAGCATGAACTGTTGTTATGTTGTGTTGTGTTATGTTATGTTATGTTATGTTAGGTTTTGTTATGGAATAGAGTAAGATATAGCCCAGGAAGATGATTGGGTGTTGCTGTCTCTCTGATCCTTTGTAAGTGCAAAGATAGCTTGGCAAAGGAGACACGCAAGGTAAAGCTGAGAGTGCATTTCAGGCCATAAGTTTGGGATGATGAAGAAATCTCACCATAGCTTGTATGGGAAGAGAATGGGAATGCATAGCTTGTATGTATTTGAGAAAGTGATACCAAATACTTCAGAGGAAGTTATTGGAAGTCATAAACAAAAAAAGACAAGCTGGAAAAGCAACAAAATAGAATGTTACAGGAAAAGCATAAACAGGCCAAGTCTGCTGGCAAAGCAAGAGCACGATCAAAGTAGTGAAGACATCACAAAGACAACACAAGCAAAGATTTGTGGAGGAAGAAGTTCAGCAACTACGGAATACCTCAAATAAGCTAGAAAAACAGTTTACATAGTGGTTAAATGGTAAGGAAAAAGAAACTAAGTCAATACTACTGGTGCTAGGATGTCTAACAATAACCTGATAAATCCTGTATGAAGTTCTGCATGCAGAGAAGGATGCTTTGAAACCATGTATTCCCTGTAGCTGATGATGCATGCGTTCTGGGCATATTGTAGGGGCAGGACAGCTTGCAAGGCAAGATGGTTTGGCTCTCAGGACAATGGATCTCAGCAATGAATCTTCATCAACAGAAGAAGCAGAACAAATACTGAGGAAAATAAAAATGCAAAAGCTTGAGGAATGCATAACATTAAGGTAGCAGAAGCAGGTGGAACACACATTTGGAATGCATTGTATTTAAAAAGTTTTCATGAAGAAAGAATGTCTTGCCAATCCAAATAATTATGTGGATAAAAATTATCATCAGTACTAGGAAAATTCGTTTTAATAGTACTTGTGAACAGATTAAGACCACTTTTAAAAGAAAGAAGAAGTAAAAAACAGTGCAGCATGGTCTGGCCAAAATGGTATTGATTGAATATTCATCTTCTAACAGGGAACTGGAAAAAAGTAAGAATCAGGTTTAAAGCTTTAAAAAAGAAAAACAAACGTTTTTTTAATTGATTTTATAATGACATTAAATTCTTCTCAAAAGGGACCATTATGAAAAATGACTAAAGCAGACTAATCAGAATTGTAGATGAGGTGAAAACAATGCCAAAAGGTGTGTATAAAGCATCTTGCAGTCTCTTAAGAACTGATAGACAAATGAACAATTGATTCATTTCAAAGGCTTGTAGAACAGAAAAGACCATAGAACTGCTGTTATTCGTCACTCTCTTTAACTAGCCGTAATGAAGTTCAATGTGTAACATTGGATGACCAGTGTTGTTCAACCATGCTGTTGGAAAATGCTTTATTGCATCTTATGAGAACTGCGTACTTCAAAGCCTGCTCTGTCATGTGTCTGCAAGTGTGCCTGTGATGTGACCAAAATGGAGATGTGCCATAGGTCTGGTCCCTAAGGGGACCTAGGCTGGTCATACAAGTAGTTCCTAATCATTTCTCCAACATTCATTTGTGCTTTTCTCACTGGTCATGCAAATCATGTGACGTGAAAAAGCTTATGTGGCAAGTATGCTCCGGTCACTTCAGTCTCAGAAGAACTGTCGCCATTTGAAAGAGGAGTTTGGAAAGTAACACACCCACAACATCTAACCTTTATCTCACTCCCAAACCGTGTCTGAAGGACCAAAGATAAATGGGAAGCAGCCAACAAACTGCTAGGTTAAAATTTTTCTTACAGGCTGGATCTGGCTCACAAAACCTTTTTTGTTTGAGGCTCTCTGATAGAGAGTTAAGCTTCCTAGCTTGTGCAAATAATGTCATATAATTGGCAGATGCACTTGAATTGATGAGAGGTTCTTGGCTATCTTAGGAAATTGGTGTTGTTGCCTTGGATTCACAATAAATACCTGGAAGACAAAAAATTGTATCTATAAAAAGGGAAAATACACCAAGTGTTGCAATGAAGCAAGGATAATCTTCTAAAACAGAATCTGATATACACACCTAGAAATCTTGACCAGTGTTGATTATCAAGGATGAATTTGCAGAGCACATTCTTCAGCCACAGCAGATGCAAAGAGATTGACATAATTCCCCATGGGATAAAAACAGGACCTTTGGAGGGAGATGCATTACCTAAAGTGGAAGTCAGAATTCAGGAGGCAATGGATGTCTGCTATCTTGCAAACCAGACATTTGGTGGCTGATCATGAAGACCTTCTTCCCCAAAGACCCTTTCTCCTGGGACCACCAAACAGCTGTTCTTTTAGGTTGCCCAATTCCAAACCCCCCCACAGGATCCACTGCATGTTTTTTCTGAAGCCCAGGGAGTTAGTGCCAGCACTGTGTAGTTAGGAATTCTGCAGAAGTACTGTGCACCTGCTTCACAAGAAATCACAGGAATACTGAGAAATACTGGAGACATCAAATCCCTGGGACCTTACTAAGATTTAAGCAAAATTTACCGAATCTGTGCTTTTTCCAGGTACTGGCAATAAGTTTTATCTGTATAATTGTATGGATTGTAGAGACATACTTTCTTCATGAATACTTTTTAAACACAATGCATTCCAGATTGTAGCTCACTATGTGCCTGTCATTTAGATAGTCCTGCTGTACAGTCATTTAACAGGTTGTTTGATAAAACTTTTAGTATACCAGCTGGTTCCATTACTCTTCTATGCAGCTGTCTGGGTGATCTGGTCAGGGAGCTAATTTGTAATCTGAGGATAGTTAGAGGGAGGTCTTTGCTCCTTCTCAGGACTGTATTTCCACCGACTGGGGACTACTGTCAAATCTTGAAGTCATATAACAGCTCTGTTTTCTGCTGAAGTGAAAGGTCCAATAGAAGTTCAATAATACAGACCTCATTTGCTGTAAGTTCAAAGGAAAGAACTGCAATTCATTGCACTGAAAGCAAATGGCCCCTCTGTAGGAGATCCAGTACTTTGCTTTGAAATGACATGCAGTTCACTTGAAACTCCACTTGGCAAATGTGGAAGCTTTACCATCTTTCCAAGATGTAAAGAACCATTGAAATAAGAAGCCTGTGAAGACAGCTATTAAGCTGCAGTGATGGTCAGGCACTTCAAGCGCTAAATATTACACCACTGAAGGTGATGAGAACTTTCAAAATTGTCCTTTTTGCACTAATGAAGATTAATTTATTATTAGAACAACAGAATCATTATTGAAATCAACCATTTGTGGAAATCCTATATACAAATATCTTCAAAACACCAGCAACTCTTCCAGAGTACTGAAGCAGAAGAAAATACTCCAGAAGAAAGCAAAGGTAAATGGTTATATTATACAGCCTTGTGTCATATATAGATCTCATGCAAAAATTAAAGGTATGAATAGTTTTAAAAAGAATGAGTTACCAAGGTGAGACATAGCTACTTAAGAACATTTAGCTTGATTATGGCTATTGTATATCCATCTCAGATGTTAGTAAACTAGTTTGGTTAAAAATACATGAATGAGGAGGGAAAGACGTAAAAGACAATGACCATTTAATGCATCATGTCTTTAAATCACCTTTAACAGATCATCAGAGCAACATTACTTTTCTTTTTTAAGCATAAGCGTTATCTCTTAGCACTCAAAACATTCTCTGAGTGGCTGAATGGGAGATGATTTTCACTTACAGAACTGCTGAAGCATTCTTAATATGAGATATGTTTTCTCGCCTTTTAGCAATTGAGAAGCTAGGCATCCAGTCTGACCTACTCATTTAACCTCCCTCCATAGGTAGGTATCTCAAAGATCAACCTCATCTTGTCCTAAAGGACGGGGTTGAGATAAATTGGTACCTCTTGCCTGTTACTGACCAGAGGTGAAGCATGAAAAATCAGCTTTGACTGAACTGAGAGTGTTATCTCTGGTTATTCAGAACTGGTCTGGAATTCCTTTTTGCCTTTTTCTGATAAATCTGTTCTCATCATAACTGAAAATAAAAATCAGTTATGTGAACATATGAAAGCCTCAGTTTTCCATAACTAATTATGAAGTCTGTGCTTATTTTATCAAGCCACATGAAAAAGTCATGTGAGAAGTCACAGAACAAAATCAGTTCCAAGTATCAGATACCAGAATGCTCTCAGTTGATGAGTTCATAGAGTAAAATACACTGAATCATTGAAACTTGTGGTCTATCTGCAGCTGATCTGTAAGTTCTGCAAGACTGAATATGCTGAATAGATAATATTACTGAATTATCCACTTTTGTCTATATTTATAATTTTCCCACTTCATTTATGGACTTAATTTTGCAGGAGTCCCTACCTTACTGTCTATACAGGATTGCAGCCTGACATACCACGGTAATACACAACACCTGTAAAACCTAAAAAATCTACTTTTATATTCATATGATATTCACCACTGTCATACAAGATGATTTCTCTATATGCTAAAGACAGAAAAATTGGAGTATATGAATCTAAATGCACTTTCAAGTTTTAAATATCTCACAGCTAGGGAATCTTCACTGTTAGCGGCTTGCTTTTAGTAGCACCTGTTAATAAAAAATGCAATATTGGATTTTCCCCTCACAGTTTTGGTATTTCTTCTGAGAAAGTTATCAAGTGTTCCACATTAGGCTAAGAAGGTCGCTTGTCAGAGCCCTTTGAACAAGAGATCAAAGGCAGGACTTAGACTACCTGACCAAATTAGTATCTTCTTTAAAAGAAAAGTGTACCTTTTTAGGGCTAACACACAACAGGATAAGTTCATTTAAGTCCCAAAAGAAAGCCTGGAGACTGAGGACAGAGGAAATATATGACTACAAGAATCAAGTTCCTTACTTTTTACTGCAGGTCACAGCTGAATATCTTATACTAGCTGTTCAATTGTTTTCTTTTCAGTAGATGTGTTTAAGATATTGTGAACAAAACGTGAATGCAAGCGGAAATAGGTTTTTAGATGCTTCTTTAAGTCTTGGGTTCTCAAAAAATTTCCTTCATTTCAGTTCAAAATGTTAGACAATGCATTATTTCTGTTGGTAACTCTACCCCTCCCACCTCTTCTGTACAATCTTATTAATGTTTATTTTCAAGAAAAAGAAGGTACAGTTTGATACTGAAGTGACAGTTGTCTCCTGCTATTTCTTTTAGAATCCTTTAGTATATTTACATGGTTCACTTACTAACCTAAGGCATCCTTTGGAAGTAATACTGAGAGTAAAAGAATAAATCAGAAATCATGAGCAGTGATAAAGTTGTGTTTGGCACTCCAGCCATACTGTTGAGGGAAACTCTGCAGACATTTCTGGAGAAACAGAATGAAGATTCAGACCTGTAGACTGTGTATGTATGTGAGTTTGGAAGGAAAGCATCCATAATTACAACAATATTAATGCAACAACAGAGGGCCTCTGACATAATTTGACTTGCTTGTCTCATACATCCTCTGAACTCTACCTTAGTGTTACCAGCAAGGAATTAGAGTAGCTATTTAAAATACTCCTAAGTAAAAGGCAGAGGCTTATTCAGCATTTTTTCCTTCCAGTTTTACACTGTTGCAGCTCTAATGAAATCATACGACTGTAGAGTGTTTGATTTTTCAAATGATACAAATTTCCAGTGGTTGCAGAGCCATTGGAATATGCAGGCTCTTCAAGGTACCAGCAGAAGAAAGTCATAGAGGAAGAGGTCATAACAATAAAGCCAACACATGCTTTAAGACTGGATGAGGATTGTTAATACATCCTTGCATTTACCCAGTATTTTGTAATCCTTGCATTGATAACACAATCAACCATAGACAAGTAATACAAAGGCCCACTGCATAAAACAAAAATTATTTCTGGCTGAATTGCCTTCCTGCTTTATCCAATGTCATACTTTTATGATGAAATGACAATGTTTCAATTTCAAAATATTTGTAAAGGATGGAAAACAACAGAAATAAAGAAATTCAGACCTCTTCCTTTGAAATAAATGACTTTTTATGTAATGAGTATCTTACTTCTGATCTGGATATAATTGAGTTATAACTCTGCTGTCCTTAACAGTATTTATTATTCTGCTCTTGGCTGATGAGTAAAGGTCATGCTACACTTACTTTCAGTCATTACTATAAATGTCATACTAACATGATGCAAGCTATGGTGCTGAAGTTGGGGCTCTGACAGCTTCTTTTTCATCTCTAATCCTTAACTATATCTTTTTGCCTTGAATGTTCATGATCAATTGCATTATAGGACACTTTTTTCCTGCTATCCAAATGTGTTTTCCTGGCTCTCACCAACAATGACAAGAAATTTAGCCTTTCTTTCTGCTTGATGGCCGTCAGTGAATAGACTGTGATTTCAGTGCTTGTTCCCATTATTCCAGAATATTTGATGAATATTAGTGCAGATGTCTTTGACTGTGTGGCTGGAGTGCAAACAATCCTCCAGGGATTTTTTTTAATATCTGTGCACAGACTGATTAAATAAGTCCCACACCATTTTTTCCATTCTCCAATTTCATAAATACAGAAGTATTTCAGCAATAATGCTTGTACATGAGTTTAAAATTTGACTCCTGAGATTACGCTGGATTTGGCACTTTGAAACTGGTTTGTTGTGAAGATTTATGCCCATAAAAGATCATGAGACTAGCTTAAATACCTCAAGTTTAAATTTTAAAATGCGTGAATATTTATTTTGCTTTTTGTAACAACGATCTGCCATTTTTGGATAGTCCTTGAAGTGCTACAAGTAAGAAAGAATATTTATCTTAAGCTTTTGACTATACCTAATCGAAACGTAGGCTGTGACAACTACACTGAAAGCTGATGTTTGGCATGAATTATATATGCCATCTTCTACCTTCCACCATAATAACTGCATTTAGTTCTACTGTGCATCTTAACCTTACCTGTATTTACTTTCCATAACTTCATTCTGCACTCTCTGCACAGATTTTGTGAATTCTGCAGTGTCAGCTCCTCAACCAAGATCAAATCACCTGATACTAAGAAGTCCAGTGTTGCATATGCTTTAGGGAGTATTCTATAGTACAATTGCAAATGTTTTGCCATGTAGTAGGTTGACTTTCTACATTTAACATGAGAAGCTTTGCTGGAAAACATTCAGTTACTACTAATCTCAATGGCCATCCCTGGAAGTAGTGGTTTTTAGAGCAAGACCAGATTCCACCGGCTTTATGACCAGTAGTTAGAGGTAATACTCAGCACAGGTAAAATTGGCAGAAATTAACCCTTGGAAATGCTCAATGGATGCTCTATTCATCACATTCCACTGTGCAGGATAATGACAAAACCAGTGTGAAGAGACAAGCTCCTTGTACAACATGGGCAGAAAGAAGGGCATATTTCCGTTGTTCAACACTGAGTTTAACATACTGGTACTGTTTCCCGCCTTTCTTTCATTCTTCTTCTATGTTATATCTTCCAGGATTGTAAAGTTCTTATTCATTGTGGTGGGTTGACCTTGGCTGGCTGCCAGACACCCATCCAGCTGCTCTCTCACATCCCTTCCTCAAGGGGACCTGGGGAGAAAATAAGATGGAGAAGCTTGTGAATCAAGATGAACACAGGGAGATCACTTACTAGCTACCATCGCAGACAAAATAGACTTGACTTGGGGAAAATTAATTTACTGGCAATTAAAAATAGAGTAGGATGGTGAGAAACAAACACAAAAACTAAAATACCTTACCCTCACAACCCGTCTTCCTAGGCTCAACTTCACTCCCTCATTCCCAACTCCTGTACCTCTTTCCCACCAAGTGGTGCAGGAGGATGGAGAATGGGGGTTGGGACCAGTCCATAACAGCTCCTCTCTGCCACTCCTTCCTCCTCACATGTTGTCCTGCACCAATGTGGGCTCTCCATGGGCTGCAGTCCTTCAGGATGAACCTGTTCCTGCATGGGCTCTTCTCCACAGGCCGCAGTTTGTGCCAGGGGCCTGCTCCAGCATGGGCTCTCCAAGGACTGCAGCTTCCTTCAGGGCATATCCACCTGCTCCAGCATGGGGTGCTCCATGGGCTGCAGGGCAAATCTCTGCTTCAACACCTGGAGCACCTCCTCCTCCTCCTCCCTCTTTTCTGACCTTGGTGCTTGCAAGGCTGTTTCTAACAGTTTTCCTCTCTCCTTACTGCCAGGCAGTGTTTCACCCTTTCTTACATATGTTTTCTCCACGGTGCCACCAGTGTGGCTGCTGGGCTCAGCTGGGCTCTGTGGCAGAGCCAGCCGGAACTGGCTGTGTCCTGGCCTTTTCTCACATGGGCCACCCCTGCAGCCCTCCCATTGCCAACATCTTGCCACAGACACCCTATGTATATATACTCCATTGCTTGCTAAAGTGTTATTTTAATCTGAGTTATCACATTATCCTTGATACCTTCCCTTAGCTCTCTAACCCTTCTTTCCAAATTATGCATTCTCTTTCTCTCTTTCAAAGTTTAAAGGAAATTGTAATCTAAAAATCAACAGATGGCTGTTGATTACAGGCAAATTAGATCCAGCTTGTGTAAGAGGCTGATCGTAGAAGAGAGTGAAGCACGGAGCACCTTCTAGAACCTTATCCATTGTAGAGTGGGAAGGCCGATAATAATTATTAATAGCAGAAAAAAACTTCTTTTTCTTTGTACAAAGAAAAGAGTCATTAAACATATTCCTGTCTTGAGGGACTCAGGCACTCTGGCACAAAATGTGTTGAAATCTAAGTGTATAAAAGTCTGTCCTAAATGAAAAGGAGAAACTGATATGCTCTGGGGATGGCATGTTTTCTTTGCTTAATTGTGGCTTTCTGAATTGTGATTTTCATACATATTTTACATTATTTAGCAGCTAGCAAAATATCTATATTTTATATCTGTTTTCTTTTTTCATACATGTTACTTTGTTTTACGATAAACACTTCAGCAAATTAAACACTAAAATGGACGCACTTAGGCAAGTTAACACTCCATTAAGATGAATAGGGCAATTCTGATTCCCTTTGGTATCATGTAAGTGTCTCTTTTGCGAACCAAGTAAGACATTAGAACCCTGATTTATATAACTTGCTGTAGTAGCAGAGATGTATAAGACAAGACTATCTCAATAGAAGAAAAGGGAACGTATAAAATGGTAGAGTGTAGCACAGTCTAATTTGCAGTATAGAGATGTCATAAATTTGTGGAATCCGAACATTTTCCACAGTTGCAAATTTCTGTTGCTAGTGCTAACATACATTAGGCTGTATTTATTGTATGATATTACTCTCTGAGTACAGTGCCAGTAAGTTATATTTTATCTACAATACCTCTCTACCTCAGTGTTTATGCTTGCAACTCTTGCCTATATATAGTACTAAAGGATGGGAGAATGCTTCAGCAGATGACTAAATTGATGAATCTAATACAGAGTGCACCCACTAATAATATGCTATTTATTTTGCTCTTCTGTTGTTAGACAGCCCTCACTAAAATGGCACTTTAAAATGCAGGTGACCTCTAATTCTACTGTGAAGAATTAATGATCCACTTGATCTCTGTACTCTGTGGAACTGACTGATCAGGAAAATGCATGTGTGAGTGCTAATGATGCAGTATGTCCACACTGTTTCAATTCAGTGCTGTTCTAAGCTTGTCCTTCTGCTACACAGAACTGCAGCATTTTGCTCCCTTGGCACTTATCTCTGAAGCTGTAGCAAATTTTGAAGGGCCCTTCAGAGCCTATTGGAATTGTGAGAGGAAAGATTAGATCCTGCTGAGCTGCTAGGAAATTTTTCATCAGCCATTGCCAACTTCTTTTCTTATAACGGAGGCCAGGGAGAATGCTCTGTTTATACTCTCTGCTTGGTGAAGAGCAAAAAGGGACTGCTAGAGTTTCTGTACTCCCAGCTGGAACATCAAACCGATGTAGGGCATTCTGGAAGCATTCACTTAGACCCATGTGTGCTCAGCTACAAATAGCCTGATCTGTACGGTTCTGTAGGGTGGTGGCATCTGTGGCTTTTTGGCCTGGTTCAAGAACTGACTGGTCAGACAGGCTTGTTTTCAAGTTGTGAGTTACAGGGGAATGTTTTCCCTGGGAAGAGGAAAGAGGCATTTTTGTTATTAGAGCAGACTTCCAAGATGAGAGCACTAATCACTAGCAGATTCCTAAAAGACTTTGGCTAGCCCCACCATTGGTGCTCAGCTAGGCACTACTTCAGCATTAGGCAGTTCCTGACCTGCTGATATGCAATTGTGCATGGAAATTATAGCGTGCTGAAGAAGCATTTGAAATATTTTCACAGGTTTCTGAAGAGCTGTAGATGGAATTTATGTGCCCGTTATCCCTTGGTTTATTTTTTGTTTGTTTTGGTTTGTTTGTTTGTTTTTATTTGGTTTTGTTTGTTTGTTTTTCTTCCATTTAAGCACAGAAATACTCTATAGGAAAGGAATATTGACTACGAATTAATGCAATTTCGTGTTCTGAGGCGGTAGCCGTAGCAGATGCTGTGCACATATACAGTGAGAGATAATTCTTTCTCTGAAGAGCTCTCAGTATAAATAACAAGTGATGATGATGCAAGTCTTAGTGAATCATCATAGGAAGTTGTTGACTTATACATGGGAAGGCCAGGCAAAGTGCATGCTTTCAATGTTCACTTCCTTTGGGAAAAGTAGTCTTGGCTTCATGTCTGCCAAAACACTGTCATTCATAATGTCTTCACAGTGCTTCAGTTCCAAGTGGCCCTGCTTACTTTCCATTTTTTTCTGAAAGCATTCATTGATGACACTTAAAGACAGCTTCAACCATATAGGAAATAAATACCTGGTAGAATGAACTTTTGGGTAACTGTAAACTTGGAAGGGTTGCCTGACTGCAATTCAAAGGTAATGATTAATTTACATCCCCAATATAATGCATTTTCAGTCATATACATGAAAGTGATGATGCAATCTGCAGTAGCAGCAATAAGGAAGCAGCAACAGTCTGCTGCACAGCCATACAGACAACATATTGGTAACACAGCATGGAGGCAGTTTCTTCCTTGGTTGATAGCTACAACACATATCAGTGGGAGTATTGTACATGTTTTCAGAGTGTTTCTTTCTCACGGAGCCAGGAAATGCTATGTCTATGTGTTGCATTGTTATTACCTTTCTCATGCAAGAATCAGTGTAGAAGGAAGTCTATGACATACAAGCCACCTTGCTTTCTCCTTCAGTTTGTGTGCAGCGTCCAAGGGGCTGTCTGTCCTAAGCTGGAGTTGCTGTCTGTGAGATAAGTACTGCTGTTATACTTGTGTTAACACAAACTGAGAGATGGCCAATGCGTGGTTTGTAGCTACTTCAGTTCCAGAGCTCAAGTTCATATACAAATAAAACAAACTGAATTTGTCTGTGGTTGCACATACGTTTTCCCAGCAACGGTGCTTGTATAAACAGCTCCCATATCTCTATGACTGGCCTCTTTTCCACCCCCTTGCAAATCCCTCATTTATGCTGGAACAACTGCATGTGGGGCCTGTGCTATGAGCCAGATGAGGGAACTCATTCAGCTGAAAAACCTTTTACACTTTTTCTGAAATATTTTTTATTTTTAACCAGTATTGTTTTCAAACATGAGGCTTTTCTAATAGCAGCATGGAGTCTCAGTATTCTGTATTCTTCATGAAGTAAAAGGTAGGTCTGTAATGTCTTCCATGTTATTACTGTGCTGATAGAGTGAGTATCAGAATGTGAAGTGGAAATATAAAAAATGCTGTGCTCATGCACTCTCAAAATTATGATAGAGAATTACAAAGGGTTTATAGGCATCTCTTAAGTAACAGTCTGTTTTATTTAAAAGTTGTTTTTTTCTATATTAGCGGTAGGTTATTCTCTATGAATTTTTACATAATTTATAAGGCAAGTGGTTTTTCTGAGTGTAGGATTGTGGATTATCAATGAATTAGAAATTATTATCAGTGCTATGGTGGTACAACATTCTTTTATGCATTTTCTTTTTCCTGTGATTCACATTTTGGTGGTATGTTACATTCATTTTTTTGTACCTTAAAACTGCTGGAATTGGGAAAACTCACAGAAGTTCTTGGAGAATTTGTCCCCCTTTCAACAGGAAATATTAAGATGCTTACCCAACTTTCTTTGAATCACAGTGCAGTTTAAGGAATCAATTGTTACATTCGCAGAACATGGATTCTCTTTAGACCTTCCTGCGATGAACCTGCTATATTGTACAATTGCAGTCAGCTACCCATTTCTGCTGGTTCTCCAAGCCCTTAGTCATAGCACAAAGTGTTTTGATTTGACCTTGCTCAGCTGAATCTGACTTTGTCTTCCCAGTGGATCACCACTTTTCATGTTCCAGACAGTGAAGGAAAAGGAAATGAATTAATGCTCCTGCAATTGACTGCTGTGAAAATAGTGTGTGCCATACTGCTTGTGTAGGCTGCAGAATAATATTTTCCTTGATGGTCAATGGGGTGAGGGATGTTGCGCGTTCCTAATGAGCTGGCAGCGCTGCCTCTGCCACTGTCTCTGCACTTGTGACTGAGAACACAACATAGTTCACCCAGAGATGAACAGAGATGACAGCTTTATATAGTTAGGAGAGTTTGTGCACGTTATTGTGTGAGATGTTACAAACACTGGTGGGCAGGATGTCAGCGAATCTTCATATGAGATATTCCTCTACAAGTAGATAAAGCCAATGAGTTGTGAAGACACATAACCTTTCGGTAGCTGTGTCAATGAATAACTAACGCTGGTACTTCCAGAGCTGATATTCTGAACTGTTTGCAGAGATGATTTGTGAGTATGTTTTTGAAAGCAGAGTAACAAACCTTGCAGCCTAAGGCATGCTCTCATTCTGTGATGAATGTAAGTCATACAGAGTTCTTGTCAGCTTTATACTGGGTTCAGATTGCTGTGGGAAGAAGATCCAGCATGCCTGTGTAGGGAACAGAGGTCAGACAGATGGGAAGTGAATGCTGCAGAATCCTGATGAGTCATTTTAAGTTCCATATTTAATTGTTTCATGTACGAATATCATAAATACTCCTGTAACTTCCATCACAATGATTATGCATACTGCAAGAGTTGCTTAATGAGGCTTACCTAAGTCTCTGCCAACCCTACCATTCTGCAACAAAAGAAATAATGGAGCGCAGTAATAACTGAGCCTAAATATGCCTGTTCTGTAAACAGAGAAAATTTCTATGAACAGAAATGATTTCTCTCCACTGGAAGGGCAGCAAAGTCCCCAACATGTGCCTGCTTACATGTATGTGTGCAAGGCTCTAAGGGAGGGTTCATGTGTTCGTCAGAGTACAAAAAGTGTTTGTATTTGTAATATGCAAGTAATTAAAGCTGCTGAAGTTTTATTATTGGTGTTATACACTGATGGCAAAAGAGAAAGTGTAAAGATTCTGGTGGAAACAGGGATACTTTGATACATATATCACATCTCACAACAATAATAAAAACAGGAACAGAAGATGTTTGGATCAGGAAGCTGCAGAAACCTCCGTCTCTTAATGGATGCATATCAGAACCAAATAGTGAGAACAGAGGCCAGTTCTGACTATACTTAACCCTTAATAACTCCATCATACCTAAGGGGGTATCATAGGTGTGACCAAATGAAAGATTTGGACTTAACAGAAGAAAAAAATGTAAATATTTTGTCAATTCAGGAGTAATGAAAAAGATGGTGATAAAGAGTCAAAAAAGAAAAAAAAAAAGCTTAGAAGAACTGTGTGTTGTCTTCCTCACTGCCTGATTATCAGAGAGGGCACTGCCTGTTGTGAAGGAGTTCATTATGATTGTAACTGGTGCCACTGTTTTTAGTTGGCAGAACATCAGGAGCACTTGGGAGTCCCAGAGGCCTGTCCTGAGTCCCTCTGGCAGACTCGAGAAAATGGTGGCATTTGGCAAGGGGGCAGTGAAAAGCAGCTGTGGGAAATATCCCCTCCAGCTCCCACAGCAGGGCCAGGAAGGGGATATTCATCCACAGCCTAGCCAGCTGACCAACTGTGCTTTTAGTGTCATACAAAGCTATCTCAAGCTGCTGGCTTTGTTGAGCAAAGACTGTAGCAGTAGACAGCAGCGGCAAGCTAAGGAAGGATGCCCGCAACCACAGCAATAATCAGCTTTCAACGAGAAGAGGTGGTCAGAGTGCCTACAGGGAGCCCTGCTGGGGCCTGTGTGAAAAGGCAATAGCTACATAACTGTAGAGAAGTGCAGAATATATCCTTCCTGGAGCCAGTCCCAGAATCTGTAATTCCCAGCCCCACTTTTATTCTCAGGGGAGAACAAAGAAAATTAATCAGTGTTTAGGAGTGTAAGAGGGAAAGATTTCTGGGCCCCCTCCTCATTTACACAGCAGTGCAGCAGAAGACATCACTTGTTGACTTTTAGTGAGTTAACCATGCTAATTTTCAGCCTGTTTTTACTGCAATCAGATAACCCCCTGCCTCATCTTATTTAATGCCTCCTGTGTTCCCACAGGTTCCCCTTTCAGGATCCACATGGGCGAATGGAAGGGGGAGGAGTGTCCAGCTTACCATTAGAGATGTTGTTGGCTGCCAACTGGCAAAGTTGGAAAGTGATCCATTTTTGCTGATTATTCAGAAAGACCTGATGGTCTTCATGAGTCTGGCTCTGTCATGCGTGGCAGGAGTCACTGTACACAAAGCATTGACCAGACTGCTCCCTACGGATTTACAGTGTGAGTAATAGTGGGTTAATTTCTCTGGAAATTTCTGAAAGGGATGACTGTGTATCAATAAGTTGTTCCAGATGACTAAAATGAAGTGTTGAAAAAGCCTCAAGGGACTCATACAGTATTGTCAAGGAGACTCTTTCCCTCTGTTCATAAAGGTGACTTGCAATATAAAAAGAAAAAAAAAAAAGCTTTCGGCCTTTACTGCTAGTTTTATGAAGGAGGAAGAAGACCTGTAAGCTATTTGGTATGGTTTAGCCTATCCCTACCAGGCATGTGTTTCTTTAATTTAGGAATATCTACTACTTTCTTTGTTTCTCCCTGAAGTATAGGGACATGAGGTGTATGCTTTCTTAGCCTTTAATTGAAAATGAGAGTGGTGGGCTGGAGCTTGAGTAGTTTTTATGCCTTTGAGCTTTTTATGTAGCTACCGCTCAGATGTTTGAGTTGCATGGGTGTTAACGAAAATACAGGATTAGATTACACAGCTTTTGCAGTGATTTAATTAAATTGATGCAACCCCAATTTGGTTTTGTTAGATCAGCACAAAAACCCATGCATAGACAAGCCCAAAGCATTTTAGAGAACTCAATGAAAACTTTCTTACTTTCACATTTTACTCCTGTTTTATTTCCTCAGTTCTTTTGGGACAGAACTAGACTATTGGTTCACAAGTGATCACAGAGTCTTCTAGGAACTAGACTGTAAACAAAACCTGAGTAAAAACAAAAAAAAGCTGGAAACCACTCGTCATCTTTATTACTTCCCTCTCTGCTTTCTGGATAGAGTACTGACTCTATGGGAGAAAGCTGTGTTGAAAGTCCAAGAGGGGTCTGGATGCACTGTAAGCACAAGACATTTGTCTGCTCTGGGACCTGGAAATCATTCTGTTCTGCAGTGGTCATTCCCACCAGCCCTGAGGAACAGCTGCCTCACATAGAAGATGCCTGGCAACAAAGCCAGTGCGGGAATTAGTACTGAAACTGTTTTAAATTGGTGCATCCTGCCAGTGTGGCCTTTATTTCTCCCCACCATCATACAGTCCCAGAAGTAAAGAGGACTGAAAATGAAAGCTGTAATTCTGTCACTTACTTTTATCCTTAACAAAAGAGGGGTGACACTGATTCAGAGTGAGAAGAAAGAGAGGTACATGTTAAAATTTTAAGATCTATCAGGGAAAGACATGACTGCACATATTTGTTCTAGGGCTACTCTACATCTGCATTGCCCTGTCCTCTTTTTCTGTCAGTTATCCTATATTATTGTCCAAGTGGAAAAAGAGAAATATGGCCATTTGGCCAAGATTTCCAGGCCTCTGGCCTGGATAGTAGAGCATGGATAAATAGCCATATTCAGGCCATTCCTTTTATTGCACAGATGCTATGTGCTTGCACAATAACTCAGTTGCAGCTCAGATACTCCTCCAGTGTGTCAGACTCATAGTGGTGTGTCACACAGTGCACACTCACGCACTTCTTACTGTGAAATGTTGAAGAGAAATACAGCAACTTTAATTCATTTAGACTTGTGAGGATTTCTCATAAGCAAAGCACATGTTTTTGTCATGAGGCATAGGTGAGAATGTCTCTCCATAATCATAAGCAATTTTGTGCGCACTCTGCAGTGCATCCAAAAGCCATCATAAGCAGTATGGTAGTCCACAATCCTGTCTCACTCCTTGCATTGGTGGTGATCGGTGATAATAAAGGGATTAAAAATAGGAACAATGCAAAGACTGTTATATAAGGGAAGTAACTGCTCTGCGCTGAATGCATAATGTGTCTGCTGTAAGATTTTAGTGTGCATTTACACTCCTTCCTGAAGTTTGTGGCTTGAAAATATTATTTGCTGCTTCCCAGACAAATCATTCACTGACAAACCTCTTTCATAGTACCACAGGATAATTCAAGTTGGAAGGAACCCCAGGAGGTCCCTAGTCCTGCCTCCTGCTCAAGGCAGTTTCCTCAAGAATTTTTCCAATCAGGTCTTGAAAAGCTTAGAGGATGGAGACTGCACAACCTCTTTGCCAGCCTGTTTTTCTGCTTGACACGGGGAAAAGTCTTTTTTTTTTTTTTAATATATCTGCCCTGAAGCACCCTTCTTTCAGTTTATGCCCATGGTCTCCAACCATGCACTGCCATGATGTGTCTTGTGCCATCTCCTCGTAAATATTGGCAGGCTGCTATTTAGGTTCCTTGAAAGATCTCTCTTCTCCAGGCTGAACAAGCTCCATTTCCTCAGCCTGTCCCTCTAGGTCAAGCGCTCCAGCCCTTTTACCATCTTGGTAGCCCTCTGCTGAATTTGCTCCAATGTATCAGTGGCTTTCTTGTACTTGGGTGTCCAAAACTGTATACAGTATTTTATATGTGGTCTAACAAGCACTGAGTAAAGGAAGATTATCGTGTCCCTGGCTGTGCTTCTGCTGAAACAACCCAGGATGCTGTTGGCCTTCCTTGCTGCCAAGCAGGTTGCTGACTCATGTCCAGCTGGCAGCCTACCATGATTCCCAAGTCCTTCTCAACAGAGCTGCCCCCCAGCTAGTCTGTCCCCAGCCTGTATTGTTGCCAGGGTTATTCCTTCTCAGATGTAGGACTTTCCATTTGTCCTTGCTGAATTTCATAAGGTTGTTGTTATCCATTCCTCCAGCCCGTCTAGGTCAGTAGTTCCTCCAGCCCTGCCCTGAAGTGCGTCAACTGGTTCCCCCTGTTTGCTGTCACCGGCAAACTAGATGAGAGTAAATTCCATCACCCCTCAAGGTCGCGGTAAAGGTGTTAAAAGATATTAAGAAAGAAGTTAGATTATAAAGATGTTATAAACGTTTCCATAAGCAAGAAAGCTGCTTGAAGGAGAGCTTACTGCCAGTTGTGCCAATCCACTTACCCATAACCTACAGAGAAGACGTTTGGTGATACGTGTGAGTTGCATGGCAGGCACAGTCAAAGTCCTAGTAGGCAATAGTGCCATTTGCACTAAAAGTGCACACTTGCAACTTTGTGCTCAACCTCAGTAGTGTGATGAGCATCTAAACAGCTGAAAAGGTTCTAAACCCTGTGGTTTAGCGTCCTTGCAAACCAGCTGTTCCTGCAAGTCAGCTATATCACATATAGGGAACACAGTCAATGAACAAAACTATAAATCGGTACGTATACGCATAAGCGTAGGACTGAGGGTATATAGTTCTCTGCCGTAGAGAATGGGACATGGCCTCAGGAAAGACTATGTTTTTGGGTCTGTGTGATCATGAATAAGACAACTATTTTCTTTTGTGATTCAGTTTCTCACCTCTAAAGTAAGGATAATAACATTACTGTACTACATAAACATTTTTTGAGTGTAACTAATGTTTCAGAAATGTTGGTAATTGGTTTTGGACTTTGGTAGTTTCTGCAGACTTGAAATGAGACTACAACCCTGTGCATTTTACCCCATGCATACATACACTGTGGGTCATGTGTGGTCCTCAGAGGGAGGTTTCACACAGGGGGTGGGAAAAAGGAACATGAGTGATGGAAGCCTTGTTCATATTTACATAAAAGATTGTCAAAATAGGGAAGAACTGCTACACAAATGAATCATCAGCAATACAACTTTTCTTCAGAAAATTCCTCTTAAGAAACATAACAAGAACTTTATAATGAAACTGTTCTGTGTCTAGATTTTTTAATGCAGAGACCAATAATCTCCTATATAAACCTTAAACTGGGACATATGTAATAAGAAAAAAAAAATCCATCTGCTGGTAGTACACGAAAATTCTAAACGGGATAGTTGATTGATTCTTGTTTCATTTCTTTAAAAAATTACATTCTTCTTTCACCGTATAGATCAACTGCTCAAAATCACAGCTACACCTGCTTTTAACTTTATTTCTTATTAAGTGTATAAGCAAAGCAAAATAAATTCCTAGTGTTGAGCCTGACCCCATGCCCTTTGAAAACAAAGGAAGAACAAGACTCCTGGTAACTTCAGAGGGCACTCCATCCAGCCCATTGTTTTTAAAAATCAAAAGCTAACACAGATTGTTCATTTCCTGGCATTGGCATCAGCAGTAAATGGGATTGCCTCACAAAACGTTTGCTCAGTCCTCTGGGGACAAAGGATAAGAGCATGTTACATTGCTCAACAATGATCTCCTCAACCAGCTACACAGCAGCACTGTTTCATTTCAATAGCTCATTACCTCCTTGGTGAGTAAAATGAGACCAGGAAGTTGAAAATATGGGGAGAAGAATGAAAGCCAGCGAGAAGGGTGGGTCTGAAATACCATTCTTGAACATGTCCCACTTCCAAATGAAACTGGTAGGAGATAGAGCCTAACATTATTGAAAGGCAGCAAAGCGGTAAATGGCTAATCCAAAGAAACATAGGAGCTACTTAATGGTCACAGGCTTCTTGGTGTTACTTTAGGGCGCAAAGTTTCTGTCTGTGTTGTAGCCTCTACAAAGTAGGCATTTATACCATTACCAGTTGCCCAGGCTCCCTCCATAGTGAACAGAGAGAAATAGGCCTTCCTACTCTATCTCCTAACTGAAGGTGATTCATTTAATCTATTTTAGATGTCAGAAATGGAATGAGGGAAGCTCTGCCCTCAGAAGGCCTGTTCTCTTGACTGCAAGGGGAGCCTAGACAGTTAACTCAGATACAGACACCTACAATGTAGAATCTATATTTGGACAGATGAATCCCACTGCTGGTGTTTACTATAAATAGGGAAGTGCACAGTATATTTAAAGCAGAAAATCCGTTGGGTACTGCTGAGATTGTTGTTAATGCTGCTTAAACTAGTTAATTAAATAACTCGTCAATCACCCCCTAGTGTAGAGAGGACCGCCCACACAGCTACTGAAATCAATAGTAAAATTCATTCAGGCTATAGCAGGTACTCATCTGGGTCTATGTATGACCATGCATTGAAGCAAGAGGTTCTGGATCTAGTTCTAGATCCAAGCCTTTCTGTTTTTTGGCATTATGGGGTTATGAGTATTTCATTCTGCTGGTTGCAGCAGAAGGGAGCAGCTGCAAAGCTCAGCAGAACAGCTATCACTCGCTGCATGAGTGTTCCTAGTCTGCCCAATTGCAATATATAAGACATTAATGTAAGCCTGTTTCAAGGATGTTCACTGTCCCCAGAATATAAGACTCTTCAGGCCTGAATTGCCATTTAAGACCCATCACTAATAAATTTTGGGTAACGGCTTTACAAAATTAAATATCTGGCATTGACAAGTTGCTATATTATAAGAGTGGCAACACTGAATGCCATCAGTGTAAATTAGATCAAATGAATGATTCTCATACCTAAACTGCAAAAAACTGGCACTTGATACTGCCCAATCAACTATAGCTATAATGACCATAGTAAGAATGTGTTAATTTACTCCTTCATAAATCACTTTGAACTGTATTGTGGAAGCAGCACGATAGGCAAGGGAAGCATTTGTTTGGATATTTTTATAATTAAAAGGAAGAAGACCTTTCATAAGACTGACTGCCAGGTGGCTAACTGCCATCTCTGAGAAAATGTGTTGTGAAACATTGGGCATGTTTACCATGGAGAAAGACTCACCAGCATAAAGGGCTGGATGGATTGTTTTGAACTTTATACTGGTTAGTGGAAATCCTGAAGTCTCTTCTTGGAATGTAGAAGAGGTTTGGCCACAGGAGTTAGATCAGTATCCTTAGTTTCCTGCCTGCATTATTAGGGGATTTAATTGCTGTAATGGAACCTCACATTCCAGTAAGCATCCCTGGCTGAAATGAAACACAATTTGACTTCTCCCTACCTTTGTGATAACTGGAGACCACGTGTCTATTGTAATTGTGAAATCATCTTTGAGCAATCGGTAAGAGTTCTAAACTGCTGCAATTAGCTGTAACAGTTAAAGATGACAGACGGGTTAAGAAATGGAGACAACAATCACTCATTCAAAGAGGTCTTCTTGATACAATGAAGGGTAGTATGAAGATGATATATGACAGACAAGGAAAAGGTGAAATGAGCAATTAGTGGACCAAAATATGTGAATGAGACAAAGAAGGGATGGCCTGTTCGATCTCACGTCACCTGATGAACCTTTAAAAAGATTAAAAGGTGGAGACCAATATGGTAGAAGAGATTTCTGAAGGACTTCCTGAGGAAAGGCCGTATATTGATTCTTTACTCCACTGGGCAGCCTCTACTAGACCCAGCCCATCAAACAGTGTACGTGGCTGCTACCAACAAACCAGCAACCTTTCAAAAGGGAGGTGTTGCCTTGCCTTTCCATGTTCTTTGAGTTTCTTTCTTTCCCCCTTGNTTAACCTCACTTGGAGTCAGCCTGTTCTGCTCTACCAAATGCAGAATGATGAATGGAAGGAAAGAGACCTGACTTGGCCAGGAAGAGGATATCCCATACCAGGCAAGGGAATCGGGCTCCAGGCCAGCAGTTACCAGGGGTGACTGGCTTCTCCAAAGTGTTTTCCATGACTACTTAGTTGTCTTGAATCCTGAAAAGCTCAGCAACAGCTACACCTCCCCTGTTTTCCACTCTTCTATCCTTTCTCCTTTCCATGTCTATGTTCATTATCACGCAGGAAATCAATCTTTATTCCTACAGTCATGAACTGAAAGATGAGTAAAAGAATTAAGCCTTTCTTGTTGCTAAGGACTTGCTAGCATAATGGATTCTAAATGAATAACCTGTGTCTAGCAAAGGGACTCTGACAGATTTTGATTAAGTTAGTCTTGTTTAACCACTTGATTTCAATTTCCAAATGCTTTGTGTTTTGTTTTTGTACTTACTAATCAATATACTTCCCTGCTTTGGCATGGATTTCTACTGCAGCTGCAATGTGACTGAGCAGGCCAAGCTCTCTGCACTTAAAACCACAAACCATGTTAAATGGTTTAACACTTTACATTGGTAAGATTACATTAACACCCATGACTGAAGTCTCATTTATTCCGTTGAAACTAACACAACATGAATGCTTATATATGACTGCTGTTGCTACTGATGCCATGCTTTATTAAACATATGCTTGTTCAAAACTTCTGAAACCCCTCTGCACCACTGTATAATTTCCATCTAAGTTAGGAAGTGGAAAGAAAAATCCAAGTTCCCTTATTTTTAGCTTATTTGCCCATGTAAGTGTCAAAGTAAAATGTCATGAAGGCACAACCAAGTATTGATGCTTTGGCAAGTCACTGGTAAAGGAAAAAGTGAAGGCACTGGAGGCTTTTACCAGTTACTGCATTTAACATCAACAGATTGTGAGAAAAATGTAAGTTAAAATACAATATATTATAGAGATAGTAGAGTGTGTGTAACCAGCAATATTTTACTCAGGATAAATGATTGTGTCCTATTCTCAATGAAAAGGAGCTTGGGAGCCCATGGAATGGCAGAAGATGAATCTGTTTCCTTTTACGTGTCCTTTCAAGGTGAAGGAGGTCAAATAAAGCAGTCTCTAAGCTTATAAATCACTCTGCGAGGCTAGTTTAAAATATCATTCAACAGAAACATGGGTGACAGGTTTTTAAAATGAAGATAAAAGAAGTTGCTGTCAAGGATTTGATTTGTTGAAGGCTTTCAACAAGGACATTGGACAGGAAGGAAAAGGAGAAATTCTGAAGAAAATGGGAAAATCTCTGGAGGCTAGAGTTGTTAAGACTATAAAACTGAAGAAACCCTGGGATCCAACAGCACAGGATCTCTGATAAAAGGTGGGAATGGATGAAGACTGTTTAAATACAGTTATAAATGAAGTGCAAAACATTGCTGACTTTTTTCTATGTGTATTTTCATGAACTTACACTTTATTTAGAATTTCTTAGAGTTTTCATATGTCTTCACAATACCTGAAACAAACACTATGAGGACTTCAACAAAACATCCTGAAAGTTTCCTGTGGTTCAAAGATTATTTATACAAACATACTTTGACATGAAGTCAACACAACATAAAAGACTTGTGTCTTTTTAGACACAAGTTAAAACTGGGTTGTTTCAGTAACAACCGTGTTAGAGTCTAATAACTAATAAGTATGGAACAGACAATAGACTGTTGTCTGAACATTTTAGACGTGAGGCATTTTAGGCTCTTACCCATTGTGAGAAAGAACTTACGTGTGTTTAACCATGCTACAGTGAAGTTTCAAGTGGGAACAGAAAAGGGGAATGGTATTTTTATTCATGTTTCTCTTCAGGTAGTTCATGTACTAATTCTGACCAGCAGACACAGTTTTAAACTTGATTGTTCTTTCCTGAAGAAAGAGCAAAACTGTATTTAACATTGTGTTAGCTGACACCTTTCTTATTGTAATGCATTTTCCCAAACCAAAAAGAACAAGAGGGCTTCAATTAGCAAGTGTCTGCTGATCTCACTGAAGTGAAGGCCAGGCTGGTATGAGCTAGCTTTTTGTTGATGACCTGTACCAATGACTCCTATAATTTTTTTCTTCTGAAGCTTTATGACAAGGCAGAGGAGTTCTATGAGAGCATTGGCTGTCCATCTACTCCTTCTTAATTGCATAAGGGAAGATAATAGGATAGGTTTGGTCTCTGCTGTGTAGTCAATTTTACTAGCATTTTTACTAGTCAATTTTACTAGGTCATCTCTGCAAGAATAACTGGTTGAGGGACAGCATCATCGGATGGGTGCCCTGAAGTGAAATGGAGGTAGGCCTGAAGAAATAACCAAGGCTGTGGACTTTCTGTCTATGTTGCTAATAGGAGACCATGTATGTTTTTTGATGTACCCATGAGGTAAAACTTGAAGAGTTCGACACACGCATTTTCTCATATATTTCATATATAGCTTTGTTTTGTTTTGTTTTGTTTTTATATATGTTTCATTTCTCCTATACTTCTGATTACTGAGTAACTAAAACAATCTGAATATTAAACTATTACTGTATGGAGATATGCTTATACTTCTACATAGGCATAAAGGTTCAAAAACCTTTATCTGCCCTCCTTGTATGGTTATGTGCATCTTACCTAAACTGCAGCCATGGTATATGTGAATCTGTTGGCACAGATTACAGCTACATAGGGAAGCTAGTTTTGAATGTGAGAAAGTCCCTCCCTTGACCTTTACTGCCTGCTGTCATCCTGTTCCCGGATTCTCTTCCCTCCACAGCTCTGGGGAGAGCAATTTCCCCACACTTGCGCAGCTGCTCTGACCAATCCCTTCTTGAACATTACCATGTTGTTAACATTATCTATATCCGAGGACATACTGAGCTCTTGCTTGGCTCTGAATAACAATCATCTTCATTCAGGCTGAAGATTTCCACTGCTAGCTATCTTCAGCGTCTCAGTTTGCCACCAGCATTTATAGATACTGAAATAATATAAAAGATAACTGTAGTCGTATCTTTTAATTCCAGCAAGATACATTTATTTGGGAAGAGAGCATGGATAACAGTAAATATTTTGCTAATTAGCAGAGGTGATGGCTCATGATGAACCCAAAATTTTCAGGCTGGTCCTTGCTTGTCACCCAGTTTAGTCACACTCTTCAGAGCAGGTTTCACACAGAGCCTTCAGTAACTGGGCAGCATGGTTACTGTTTTTATGCTAGAGGAGGTGCACCTTCTGGTGCTGCTCCAGGTGGGCTCTGAGATGGTATTTGTTGTCTTCAGGAGAAGTGCTGGTTCCCGCTGTCAGCTACTGCATTGTTTCTTTACAGGAAACTGCCAACAGTCTGCCACTGATATCAAAAGAAAAGGAAGAAAATATTGATTGAACAAAGGAGAAATATATCCACAGAGTTAAAATTAGATCTTTTTTTTTAAAAAGTGAGCAAATACCATTTCAAAGTAACAACAAGCACAACAAAAACAACAGTAACAAAATCCAGAAAAGAAGAGAGAACGAAGTGTGCACTACGTATTTTTAAGCACTGCTGATTTAGAAGATGACCATTAATGCCAATAGTTGCTTATGCACTGTACATGCTGTACTCCAAAAGCATATCCGCTACGGCAGGCCAACCAGAAGGGAAGGCGTGGAATTTTCCTTTGAAACAGAAAAGGTCTCATTGCCCACAAGCATCTTGCTCTCAAGTTAACTCCTTTGTTTCTCCTCTGTGTAAAGACTGACCCTGCATCTGAGTAGTCGTGTGGTAGCACCTCTGTTGTTGCATTCGAAGGTCTTGAATTAGTCTCTGGTGTTTAGTCACTGCAATAGTGTAGTTGTTCTTATTTAATTTCCCTTTTCTCATTTACTACTGCCAAGTCTTCTCACCTTTGCTGTGGACTTTTGTTGTTGTTGTCATTGTTGTTGTCGTTGTTGTTGTTTTTCTTGTCTGATACTGCTTTTGTTGCTGTTTCATAGTGATAAATGAACTGAAGGCGGACACAAGCTGATGCATGGACTGATCTGCCGCATAGGGACTCTACCACTGGGGAAGGCATAGGTGCATATGGAACGGTTGTTGTGGGAAGCCGTGCACTAATTCTGTAACAGAAAAAAAAAGAATCCATTTTTAGGGCACCAAAGCAAGTTGCTGAGAAAATAACAGCATCTTCCATATTACATTGGCTGACACAGAAGATTAGGGCTCTCTGTTGAGAGCACACAGAGAACAGCAAGAACTTTCATACCTAGGGAACAGGATCTTGTTCTTCTACGGCCTGAGTTTGGTTATCCCAGCTCTTTGAATGAACTCCTGACTGTGAGGAGAGAAACTGGGATACAAAACACAGACAAGGCCCTCTTTACCCTCACAGAACAGAGGAACAACACCACAACAAAACCACTGTGTTTAGGGAACAGAAACTATAAAGGAGATTCTGGAAATAATCCAAGCCAGATCTCAGTAGGAAGACATGGATGCTCAGAAACAGAAAAAAGAACCGTTAACAGATGTTTGCCTCCAGAATGGGATAGCCGTAAGTACTGACTATTGCATCATTTGATAATGTGGATATGATTATAGATGGTCCTATTATTTTCTTTCACTATTTTATTTATTTGTTAGTCATGTTTGTTGCAGGAAATCTCTCTCTAAATACTTTTTTAGCACAGAGGAAAGACTGTGCGATCTCTTTTATTGTGTCCCCTGTGCTTTTGCATACTTTCACCTATGTTCATTCTGTGACTAAATAGTTTTGTTATGTTCAAGTATTCAAAGTATTCAGATACTTTGGCATCCTGGAAAATAATTGCATGTTGTAGAGGAGTGCTACTGCTGTATATCATGGCACAAACACCATTGTGTATGTTTCCAAGCCCCATACCCCAAGAAAGGAAGGAAACCAAGTACTTTCATGACACGAAAATAGAGTAAGGTATTATGCCTGTGAAGGTAACACTCATTCTCCTCATGTATTTGAGGGCCAGGACACCCACACATTTGGCATGTTGCCACATACAGTTGGGTAAGGTAACGTCACATGCACAGCAGGCTGTTCTTATCCTCCATCTGTTCTAAGTCATGCAGATTCAAGTTGTGTGTCCCTCAAAAGTCCACTTTTCCAGCACCATCCAGTCTGTAGGAAACAGAGGCAAGGATATCCCAATGTGGAGCTTCTTTAATACCTGAACTGCAAATAAAATGGAATGAGGTAGGCTTGCACTGGTGCATAATTCACTTACAGCACGGTGCCAGGCTTTGGACCACAGTGTAATTTCTTGCACCTGAAAAGTGTGTGGGGGGGTGGTTGTTCAATTTAATATGTGACATTTTCAACAGTTGTTTGAACAGTGCTTCAGCCCAGTTGTGCTGGATCTTAATCTGGTGGATTTAGGCAGCCTAGCAGAATGGTCTGTGTTTCTCTGAGCTCATCTAGTTTACGTATGTACTCTTAAAGGATTTGTTACATTCAAAGTCCCTATAACAAATTCATACCAGTTACAATAGCTTTTCCACTGGGACTAAGTTATACATAAGTGGGGGTAAGTCTTATTACATAGAACAATAGAAAAAATATACATAGTGTTCTCAACTAGAATACCATTTTCTGTGTGTAGTAATAATTTCTCTAACTGTCAGGACAGTGAATGTTGCTTAGAGATAAAAATTGATGCATCATTGCTCTTCTTCTAATGAAAAACAATAGATCAGGATACACTGAAAACAATATTTCCTCTCTCAACATTCACAGAAGTAAATGGACTGCAAGCTGTTACATTCAGTGGTCAACTTCTTTCAGAGCATTCCTATAAAATGTCATGTGTATGTTGTATGATTGTAGCATGCAGCTGCGAAGAAGCTATTGTAGCATAAATAGACAAGGAAGGTGAATTAATACTACTTTAGGGATCTAAGGCAGATTCTAATTTCATTTATACTGGTGTAAATATAGAGTCACTTCACCTAATCGCAGAGTTGCAGCACTGTAACTGGAATAAAAATGAGCCATCTTGTAGCTGCATTTTCTAACTTCTGCGAAATTCTGGTCTGAATCTTAGTGGTTAGCGTAGTTGCTTCCATTTATATCTTCAATATTTCTTTCAGATTTCTATTGTCTTCCCTTTTTCTTCACTTTCTGTGCAGCTGTCATCATAGCATTTCAACTCCAGTTAGAAGAGCAAAGCAGATGTCTCCCAACAGAGGCTCTGCCAACATCACTCCAATGTGACAGCTGTGGGAGCAGTGCTGTGATAACAGCATGACCACCGACGTCAACAGAGAATGACCACATCACATCTGCAAAGCCCTTCAGCTTCCGCTGGCTTAGGCCCTGCAGTCTCAAATCACATTTATACTTGAGTGTCTAAGCTGGCAGCACTTAATGCTACTTAGTTCTCCAGTACATTAGATACATTTAGGTCTATTTTGTTGTTTGTTTGTTGTTTCTTTTAAATCAGAATTCTCACAATGTGATTTAATCATGGGGTGAGAAGGACTTTTAAACATGCCTCTTCCTGAGATGCCCCCCAGGCCTCATTGTATCAGAAAATCCAATTGAAAGTGCCAAAATGTTACTACGAACTGCAACTTTCAAGTCTCCAAAAAGGAAATTAGTATGACATTATAAAGATTAAGAATAAAGAATTACATTGATGCTTACTCAAAGAACAGAAATTTTAAAGCTAGCAAATACCAATGGCTTGCCAGAAGTTACCTGAAATCAAAACTTAGCTTGTTAGTGTATTTTGGTCTTGTTTTTATGTTGTGTATAAAGCTTGTTTACGTATAGTTTTAAAGTGTATCAAGGAACATCTTCACTGGTGAAAAGAAAGACAATCGAAAAGAGATTATTTGATACTTGTTATGGAAGCAACTTTGTAAATCCAGTGATATTTCCACATACTCCTTTTCTATACCAGGGTCTGCACAGGGATTTTGTCTGTGATAAAATATTTTGTCAAGTGAATTTCTAATTTAGGACCAAAGCTCCCTCTCACATCTTCAAGCTGAATTGTATCTCTGCTCTCACAGCCCATGCAGATGCTTCTGTTGCATCATGTGTTAGGAAGGTGAGACTACTACCAAAGGCTTCATCCTCTCCACCTCTACAGGTAAAGCCTGCAGGTTGCTGAAGAAAGTCTTTATTTATTCATTACACTAAAAGTCAAATGGTCACTCAGACTTTTGTGCAAGTAGGACTTTCAGCAGGTATGTAAGTACAGTTGCTTATAAAGTAATGACATGGTTCTCCCCGCAGCTGGGGAGTGTGAGAAGTGCAGTCCAGGAATGTCACGATTCTCTCAAGCTGTTAAATTGGGCAGAAAAGGTGTCCCAACACCTCTCTACAGCTGATAGTTGTGATAACCTTTATCGGCCAGGAGACAGACCCAGCTTTAAGTTACACTGTACGAATAGGGAGCAAACCCATTTTTTCCTTGGAGAAATTCCTTACTCAGTTCACTACAAAGGCATTTGGTCCTGATTGATTAAAAACACTCATTGCTCTAAGTAGGACTAGAATGTAGACTAATATAGAAGAGCATTATGCAAACATGTCTAAAATCAAACACTTTACAAATTACTGATTGAGTCTTGAATATGCGGTAATGCTTGTAATTGACTACACCGGAATTTGGCAAATACCATTGGGTTAACCACATGCACCATTTTTACAATGAATGTTGTCATACTTTGAGTTATCTAGAGCACTCAGCCCCTTCCCCCCCTCCAGGAGATAGTTCCTGCAGCTGAAGAGTTTCCTCACTTTTCTAGGTTATTAGGGATATCTGATTCAGAAGAGAAGGCACTGCCTGAGGATTGCCACAGGTGCCTCTTGCAACATTTTCAAATCGGAGGCTGTGAGAAGTTAGAACTTGTGGAACTTGTAATATCTGATAACAGACTTTGGTCCTATTTCAGGAAATCATCCCCGTGCAGAGAAGCCCATTAACATATGCTTAAGCTCTGCAGAAGACAGTGAAAGCTACGCACCTTCTTAAAGTTAAGCATGTACTTTCCTGAGAATCTCACAGTGTAATTTGATATGTTTGCAGGTGCAAGCTTAGGCAAGAAGGAGTTCACAGAAGCTGGAGAAGATACGATGTGTCTGTCTTGCTGCTTTGTGTCATATACAGGATAAAGGTTTTCTTCCAAAAAACAAGAGACATTTTAAAGAGGAATGTTTGGGACTTTTATTTGTTATATTTTTAAAGGAGAAAGTCTAATCTTGATTGCCCTAAAAAAAATTGTGATTAATTTGTAGTGCAAGCACCTAGGCAAGTGAAATGCACTTAATTGAAAGAGGAAATAATTTTAGTCAGCTTCAAATTCTTTTTGCTTCATATGCTTATTCAACTCAAATATTTGTACAAAAAGATGCTCTGGTGAAAAATCGAACCCTATGATTAATGTCCAAAATCTTCCCATTCACACCCGTTCATCCAAGAAATCTTTCAAAAACATGAGAGATTTATTTGTGGTCTTTAAGTCCACAGCAAGCAGAAATATACTGTTTTTAAAATACCGGTATTTGTATAGCTTTTATTTCACAAAGAAATAGAAAAAATGGCACAAATATATGTTTTCTCTTTTCCCACGTACCTATCAAAAAATTATATTATGTTATTAAGGACTTGCTGGGATCTCCCCACTTTGCTATGAGTGATATTTTTAGTGTTACCTGAACTTTCTTCTTAGGTCCATTTCACTTGCCAGACATTCCAGCTAGACCAACGCTTTGGACCTCAGAGGGTAGACACTGACAGCCCAATGGCAAAGGACTGCTGTTAGGCTTTCAGGAGCAGCTTTTTTTGATTACTGTACTCAATACGGCTGTTATACATCCTATAAACAGCTAATGCCAAATATCCAAGACAGGAATTTGGCCTAGTCTAAATGCGGGATTTTGACTGTCTGTGAGTGCTTTCATTCAGAATGAGGTTGCCCTATTTCTAAATAAAGTACTTTTAAAATCTATGTTATTTCACAAATGAGCACTGTTGTTCTAAAATTATAGCACTCATGAAGACCTGAGCTACCATAACCGTAAGCATAATATATGAGCTATTTTGTTATTTTGATTCCACTTAATCATGTAGGCAGATCCTTATATTCGTGTAAAATTGTATATTTCAGCTTATTTTGTATCTGTGAACTTCCCTGCTGCTCTATTTTTTCTCTCAGAAGATGGATTCTTTGTATGAGAACTGAGCTGACTGGTGCAAAACCAAGGACACTCAAATGATAGTCCTATGCACTGTCCAAATCCATTGCTAATCAAAACGGAGTTAGGGTACAGATTCACTAAATGTGTGCTAACTTATCCTTAAAATAAAGTATCCATTTTTTCAAAGCCCAAAGAAACTAGCCCTGATGAGACTAGAAATACACTGATTTTCTACAGTTCTTCCAACCTTGTACAATGTCACTGTTCAATTTGAAAATACTTCTTTTTTTTTACAGAATACCATACCAACTCAAAATTCATAGGATGGGAGACCATTACAGAAGGCAATATACACACTACGAAAGCTTAGGAGGGAATGTCAAAATCATAATAACAATAAATTAAATCACATGGCTGTTACTGAAGTCAACATTCCAAGTGCTAAGCAGGGCAATGTATCATTTTCCACAAGCTATTTCCTTGCCTATCCACTGAATTAAAAACAGCTATTCAGTCTTTGGCTCCCAGAAATAATCTGACAAATAAAAATGGATAGCTTAACAGATAAATTATATTGAAGTCAAGCAAAGCAAATGCTCAGGTGTACCTGCTAGACATTTATGGCCAAATATTGTATATATACTTGATCTCCAAGAATATTTAGGTGTTAGAATCCCAAATATAGGCATTCAGAGTCTTCACATAGATGCGTTTTTGCCAGGAGGCATATGAAATCTCTAGGTGACCAAGTTTTCATCAGTGATATTTACTATGTGGCTAAATGAATGGAATTGGAAGATTGATACCTGAGCCTTGTATTTCTTAAGTTATTCCCCCCTGGGCTTGCATCCAAAATCCAGTCCAGAAAACACTGAATAGAGACATGTTGGGTCAGGCCATGCAGGAAACATGGCTGGAGAGCTCTCATTGCTCTTCTTGTCCTTTTACTCATCAGCTAAATTCAACTAAGACAGGGAAGACACAACTCCTTTTGTTCATTCCTCTGTCTTTTGAATAGGTATTTCACACATTCGAGAATCATATTTTAACTTCAGGTGTAGTCCGCTTTCCTGAGTGAAGGCATTCAACATCTATTCTTTCTACACTTCTCCAGTGCACACAGATTAACAAAATATTTGTCAAAACTGAGAGAGAGCAGAGAAGGAGAAGGAATATGAAAACTGAGGTGATAATATACCTCATTGGTGAGCTCTCTCACCTAAGTAAAGAGAGGCCTGAATCCCAATCCCTGCTTTCATGATTACTTAATGTGAGATACTTAAAATTTCATCGATGCAGGCATTGAGGCCTCTTCTCTCTTAGTTGAGTACCTGGAATGCTAGGCAATAAAGTATTACTCTCTCTTTTGCCTAATGAATATTTAATTATTCCCAGTGAAGTAAAGCAGCTTCAACAAGAGGAATTACAGCTCTCTTTTTTTGTGCTTAAACTAACCACTGAGCTATTGGTTAAAACTGAGATTCTGCCTATCCCCCTTATTGGAATATGTGAGCCCAACTGTTCATTCAAGGTAGTAAACACCAAGAGAAAAGAAGTTTCCTGTTATGTCCTGACATTAAGCACTCAAGTCCTTCAGAGACCTTAGCCTCCATAGTCTTGCTGGTTTTTTGTTGACGTTGCTGGTTTCCTGCTCAGAGCGCTCTGGGTCTTTGGGCTCTGAAGCGTAGTCATCTCACTCAGGACTATGGTATGACATCTGAGAGTCAGGTATGAGAGCATTCAGTGTGGGGCTGCCTCTGTCCCTCAGGGAACTAGCTCATAGTTTCCACTCTGCCTCAGACAAAACAGACAGGAAATACAGGGGCCATGTGCATTCAGAGTGGGTAGTGTTAAATGGGAAAATAAAACTGGGAGGAAACAGAACCATAGGTCCTATTTCTTAGGTTAATGTTCTTGCTTTTGTCCCTTTAGTGCCTGAAAATCCACATGATCTTCTCAGTCAGATAGTTGTTTTGCTGAGACAGAGGTGTTCACTAGTAAGGCAGCTCTTACACATGCAGACACAGTCCGGTTGCCTTCCAGTCTGCCCAGTGCTCATTAGTCTCCTGTAGTCCCCAGCTGATGGCCCTTTGAGACCTGCATCCAGCTTGCAGACATCCTGAATTGCTCTAAACTAGTGTGGGTCTGTCATACAACTAGCATGCAAATCAGGGACCCTGCAAGGGCCCTTTGCAACCACACCAGATAGGAGCTGGCTTGGAGAGCTGGAGCCAACGTGAGTGGACTCACAGAAAGAGACATCTTGGGATCACCTGTTCCTTTGGGAGGGATGGGATTTTGAAAAGAGACACTATCTCCTTAAAGGGTAGAACTGCACTGTGAAAAAAAAGGCATCAGACTTGAGTATTTTTCAGGAAAACCTAAAACACCTGTACCTGAGCATAAACAGTAATCTTCAAATTACTCAGGGACCAACAGACAGCTAAAAGACAGCTGGTTAAAAGATGGCACTTTACCCAGAGGATACCCACCATTTTTTTAGTATTCTCAGATGTCAGCTCTACATAGCTCTTTCATAACTGGCTGAATCACAGTGATATTTGGGCAAGAAATATATCTTCTGGGAGTGAAATCAGTGTGGAAAAACTGCAGAAGATCGAAACACTGACTTTGGCTGACAACACGGGCTCAGGCCAATGAGCCATGAACTGCAGACAGGGCAGACCCCTAGCCACCTAATTCTTCCTTAGTATCTGTTCTTAAGTATGTTTTATCAAGTTTAATATACTAGTCATACTAGTCATTTCTGTATTTATTTCACTGTTAAACTGTGTGTGAAAAGATGTTAACTTGTTTTATTTCTGTTCAAATTACTCAGTACTGCTGATATGAAGGTCACCAGATAGAGACATTAGAGGTGATTTCTGCAGGTGTGATCCCATATATGGGTTTATTTATCCATTGGTTCAAAGCTTTGTTTATAACTCGTTGTTCTGAGAAAAGATCTTTCCCAGATCTGGAGGCACTGGTAGGACCTTAGTATAATTGTAATATATACTATTGCACTCTTACTCTCTCTTTACTCCTTATTCTTTACCTTAGCTCACAGATGCTGTTTAATAGGGTATTTATAAAATTGTCAAAATGGAGGATCTGGGGTTTTTAAATTTTGTTTTGCTGATGCTCTACATGGTGTAGGTAAATTGCAGTTAAAGAACTGGACTTGACTCAGTGGTTCATGATTCAGTCTCTGCCTCTTTCACATATTCTCTGATTCGCAAGTAACTCACTTTCCTGCTGTGACTTCCTCCTCTGGTAAAACAGAAATAATAACAGAGGAAAAGAAAAACTATCCAGTTATGCTGTTATTCTTCAGAATAAGGTTTGCCTTTAACTGTGTGCTTGCATAGTTTGTTGCAGAATGGTTGCTACTGTAAGTAATAATCATAAGTTGTAGATTTTTTGTTTTCTACCATCAGCATGATTCACTGCAAGACTTAAAAATTTACTATTTATTCTATACTGCTTGGATAAAGAGCACTGTAATTACAGAGCAGCTAAATTTTCATGCCACTTAATTGATAAGGTTACAAATACTCAGCAACAAGTGAGGAATACATTTGCATTATAGTTATTAATATGCAGCACTAATGATAAAAGTACTGTGCAATACCTTACATTTGTACAGCATCTTTCATCCCAAAGTGATTAAAGCTCCCAAGTGAAACACAAAATAGACACAGAAATGTGTCCAGCCATACCTTAAGAGAAAAACCGGGACCTGAAGAGAGAATTTTCTTCCAAGAACATATTCTGAATAATGAAAGGAAGCAGAAACCAGAAGGAAAGTTTGAAATAAACAGAACAGAAGAACTATCCATTTCTGGAGTTAAGTATTTTGTACTCATGAAGTGGTACTACCAAAAGAGCTTTGGTGAGTTGCTCTAGTTCAATGACTAGTTTAAAAAGCTCCGTAACTTTCAAGAGAAAGATTACTGATGCTATAAATATGAAATTGCATCTCCCACTGGACATAATAACTAGACAGTGATATTGTATCCTACATCTCAAAGCACAAGTTGAAACAGCTAAGTATACACAGTAAAGTCTAGAGGAGAGAAGTATGACAGAAAGAGCCCAGCACAATGGATATGCCCAAACATGAGGTCTGCCATAAAAGAGAAGTCATCTAACATATGTATTCTGCAGAAACTAAGGCAGAAAAATAGCTGAGAAATCACGAGATTCCGCAAAGTTAACACAAGTCTGTTTGAATTAAACATGAACATTTAACTGCTGTGTAGCCATTATTTCTAAACTTCCAAAAAATACAGGTTCACAAGAGCAGATCAGTGCTGCACTTCTAAGCTAGTTAGTACACTGTGTGAAATTGCTATGCATTTTTTAAGGCTACAAAAATTTTTTCTTAACAGAACTTTTTATATGTTCAGCATCTGATGTTATTAGTGGATCTGATATATTTCCTGCATAGTTGTTGAGCATTCCCAAATGAGCTGTAAGTGCCCGTGACATTTAGGATACAGTACTCATCCTCTTTGGCATTAACTGTGTGCAGAGTTCTCTTAACAAGAGCACAGCCTACAAATCACAGAAAGTAATGTGTCCCTACTCTTCTCACAGCTGGCCAGGCCTCAGCTGGACTGCAGTGTCCACCTCTGGGCATTGCTCCTCAAGAAAGAAGTAGACTACTCAAGGTAGTCCAGAGAACAGCGGTAAGAATGACTATAAGTCAAGCGAACAAGTTCAGTGAGCCAAGACTGAAAGAATTGTCGTTGTGTACCCTAAACGAGAGAAGACTTTTCTAGAGAAGGGTATACATTGTTCTCCCAGTCCATGGAGACAAGACTTCTTGCGTGACAAGAAACAATGGACCTAAACTGCAGGAAGAAAGAATCAGGTTGGGAAACATTTGCACAAAGTAGATGCATGGATGTTCTGGAGCAGGTTTGCCTCAGGAGCTGCTAGAATCCCTATCACCGAAGGCTTTAATAGAGGTTAAACAATCTATCAAAACTCCAAAAATGTGTTAGATGTTGATGAAGTCTGGAACTTGATAAGCATACAGCGTGCTTTCTGGTCTTTTATTCTCAGTTGACTTTTGGTTTAAATTACCTTTTCAAAGTTGTTGAAAGAATATCCTTCAAACTCTGAAATAGTTCGTGTTTTGACAGAAGCCAACTGTAGACAGTGTCCAGGACAAAGTAATACCTTTTTTGTAAAAAATACAGACTAGATAAAGTGGCCATGGACTCCAAAGTATGACATGCATTACTCCAAATACTTTAATTAGATGGATAAAACTGTACCACAGAATTATATAGAACATTAATATCATTGGATTTCCTACTTAGAAGTGTATGATGTCGCCTCCATGCATGATGAGCATCTCTGGTGTGCAGCAAAGCTGCTGGAGCAGCTTTTTGAAGTTGTAACATGACAGGCTTTTGGCTGCTTGGAACAAAGCTGCTCTGATGGTTGTTTGATTAAGCAAATCTGCTGTGGTAAACGTCTGAAGCCAAGCTGTTTCTGCAGCTGTTTGAGCCAGAGCTAGTCCTGCAGTTTTTGAAGAAAGAAGGCATTTGTAAAGAATGAAGGAGAGAAAAGGAAACAGAAAGGAATGGAAACAGAAAGAAGATGTTTTTTTTAAAAAAAAATTATCAACATATAGCATTAAAAACAAAAGTGTGTTTGTTTTCAAACAGTTTGTAAAACAAAACTATAATGCCATCTTGGGGTTTTGGTGATACTGACAATTATATAGATATAATATGCAGGATTGCTAAGGCTCTGTATGTATGTATAAAGCATATCAAAATATAGGCTTTAAGAATGTCATTGAAGGTGCAAAGTCAAGTAATCTAAAGGTAGGAAATGCCAGAAGTCAAGATGTCTGCAAACTTTACTCATCTCCTACGTACAAATACCTTTAGTTGCATATAGGAATAGAGGTTTTTTTTGCCAAGATCCCAGCCTTTATCAGCACTCAAGGGTGACAAGTAGTTTTTAAACAATATCTTATGTTTTGTTTTCTTTTTGTTCTTCAGTGTGAGCCGCTCTGCCTTGTTTATTTCACAGTGTTCAAAATACGGTCTGACAACAGAATGATTAGCTTCCTCCTGATCTTTTCAGTGGTTCTCGTCACCGTACTTTCTGAGTGCCTCATGCTTATGAATATGTTTACTTTTATGACATACCTCTAGTAGTTAAAGTGATACAGCTACTCCTGCTTTTTGCAGAGAGAAGGTTAAAATTATCCTGTAATTTGGGGTGCTCGGTTCCAGGTGCCTGATCTTGAGCCTTAATATAGCAATTTATTTATACACGCTGCAATTCCTGTTGACTTTTCAAGCGTGCAACAGTTCTGTAAGTCAGATCATAGGAACTCAGGTGAGGCACCCAGAAAAAGAGGGGCTACAAAAGAAAAGCTTCTAGTATGGATGACTTGCTAAGAATTATACAGGGAATTCTTGAGAGAGAAGAAGGTGTATGTTGTTATTGTAAAACAAATGAGACAGGTAAGTAATTGTGCAATTAAGAAATGTATCCACCAAAACACAAAGGAGCCAATATATAGTCTGCATGACTACAGCTTTAGTTCTTCCATTTCCTAACTTCTGAAAACTTGGTTTGGAATCTTAAAAATGTTCCATCATACTTTTCTATGAGTAGGTAAGTTTCATTATTTTGATCCAAACTAGAAAAAAAAAAATCTCCCACATGTTGCAGTTGTCACACCTAAATGTTATGTGCATGTTTTATCAATGGGTTAGGAAAATGTAGATGCCCCACATAGCCTCCTGACATTTAAACTGACAGAATAACTGGGAGTGATATTTTCTGTCTTTTAAGTAGACTACAACAATATGGTAATACATTCTGATGGATGGTTTCCAACCTGTTTTTTGACAATGGCTGGATTGTTGGAGTTAGTTAAAGCTCTTGGGCTCCACTACAAGATCCAGTTTGAATGCACATCCACCAGACACAGATACTTGTATTTATTCCTGCAAAGCACAACTTCTGGCTCTACACATCACTGCTTCAGTCTTATTTTCTCCTTAATTTCACTCCTCATTCCAGCTCCATTTCCATTGCTCAGCATGTCTTGATTCTTTCCACTAGTTCCTTTCCTTTCTAGCTTTGAGTTTGTTCTGTCTCTTCTGGCCCCTTTTCCTTCTCCACCATAGATTTCTCTGTAGACTGACTTTCGTCACCAATTCCTCACCCAGTCTGAGTAGATCCTTCAGTTTTTCTCACAAATGCCAACATTTCAGCATCTATTCTTGTTTTTTTTTTTTCCTTGCTTGCTGGCTCTGAATCTCTTCACTTCCTTTTCCATGCACGGTTTACTGTCTCTATTACCATAGTTTTCCCATTTCCCTCTTCTCTCTCTCTCTCTCTCTCTCTGCATCCTGGTATCTTGGTTCCTGTCTGCTCCTCATCTCCAGGCAGATCAGCTCTTTGCACACTCTGCTTTTAAATAGCGCAGCTTCCTCCTTCTCACTTCCTGTTGCGAGTAGGTGGGAGAAATAGAGCTTCTGTGCTCAGTCTTGGACTGCAGCCCAGTATGACGTAGATCTATAGTCCGAAGGAAAATCCTGCTCAGCCTCAGTCTAGAATACATTCTATAATTACAGAATCTTTGAGAAATGCAACTACTGACACCTGAGACTTTGGTACCGAGCATGCGTGAACTGCTTTTTTTTTTTTTTTCCAAAGGATTAGAACTTAGCCAGATGTGAAAAATGTTCTTAAGAGATGGAGAGAAGCACAATTCTGAAATAAAGGAAAGTGTCTGCCAAATTTTAAACCTATTCCACAAGTCATGGTAGTCCTGTTATTTTTCCCCAAAAATTTCAGCAGAACTCTGTTTTTTTTTTATTTTGTTTTGTTTTGCTTTGTTTTTAATAAAGAAAATGAATTATTTTCCCTTAGCCTTTATTTCAGAAATAGTTATTTGTTTCCAGAAAAAAACAAATTCAGCCTCAGGCAGATGCTCAGCGTGGAAAATTTCAGTGCAAATAATTAAACTTTGGCAAAGTTACAAATAACTGAAAACAGAGTCTCATAATGGGAAATGTTGGACAACTTTGCTAGGCACATGTGCATCCAGGCCTGTCCACAATACAATGTCCATTAAAATTTGGAGCAAAAATTCTTCTTGTGGTCATTAAAGAAAAACTCATCTCGTGGCTTTGCTGTCATCACAATTTCAAGTTTTAATACCAAAATTGTTGGAGGGTGCATTGAAAGTTTTGTTTTCATTAAAAGTTTTTTATTCTATTTATGATAAAGTAGCTGCAATTATTGCCATATGGATCAGTCCGGCCAGAGATCCTGTATCAGGTCTCACAAAATCAAGACAGTGATTCAAAATTTATGAGGTTGAAAGAGCATTGGGGAAGAGTGGTGCGTTTTCTTCCAGTTTCTGAGCTTTGGAGGTGTTTTTTTTAATATAACCAAGTCCACTTCTCTAATTGTAAAGGCAAGAAACCTTCATTTCCATATTATCTATACTACCTTATGAAGTTAAGCCAGGAGCAGAGACTTTAAGACAAATACCAAATATAATGGTCATTGTCAACATGTTGGTCTGAGAGACCAATGCCATTGCCAGTGCCTTTTCCATAGCATTTATTATGGACTAAGAGGCTTGACACTGAGTGCTCAGCTGATGCGCTGCCTCTGCTTGTCAAGATGCAGCAAGTCTCTTACGTATTAGAGCCCTGTTTTTCCCTTGACAATAACTGGTTTTGAATTCTGTATATTTCATACTGCTTTAGAAAAATTTAAGACAATTGTGCATACTGAATACCACTTGAAAATGAAGGCAGTATGTTGAAGGCTCAGCACAAGGCTAAAAAAAGCACTTGAAATGTGTCTTTATCTGAAGGAAACCTGAAGCAACGCTTGAGCTTCTCTCCTTTGGCAGTAACAGTATATCAATGGCTGGTACCAAGAGGGATTCTAAACCCAAACAGACTATAAAAGCTCCAGGAGTTATTGGTGAATTTCATATAGGTCAAAGATTCTGTAACTGTAAAAGATAAAAGACTTTTTTTTTTTTAACTAGATTTTAGCTATTTTTTTAGAAGAGCTTTTTCAAGATAGTGATTGTGGGGAAGGTTGACTTGGTTCACAAAGAAATTTTCAAAGATTCAAAAAGATGCACCTGAATCACCAAGTACCAAGCATTGTACAGTAATTGCATAAAATGTTTGGAGCATCCAAATATCAAGAGAGGGGAGAGGTTGTTTACTGCTGTAAAGGAAACTATAACTAGAACAAGCAGATTTAAATTAAATGAGAGACTACTATATGTAAATGTTAGAACATTTCCTTGATTATGAGATTCACAAAGGTGCCTAGGAATCCAGTAGACGTTCAGCTTCTTCAGACTTCTAGAACTAAGTTGAACAAAGCAATATACAGAGTAGTTGCAGAGAGGTAACTGAAATAAGCCTGCTTTGATCTTTAATTATGAAAATGTTGTTACTGAAATCCAGAAAATGTGCTCTTTCTCTTCCTCTACAATGCATAGTTAAGATAGATATGAACTGCCTGTGGCTTTGTCCTGACATATTGAGATTGAGATGAGGTTAACTAGGTAGGGAAAGCCTCTAAGGGAATGGGGTGACAGAAGTTGTATAACTGAATAATTCTGAGTCTCACTACATTAACTCCTGCATATTTGGATCATAGTACAAAGTATTTCATCATTTACAGCAGGACAGAAGGTGACAGCTCCTCAGATGAGATGCAGCTCACTTAATTTCAGTTGTCTGAAACAGACAGCTGCATCTGAGCTAATCACCTTAAGTTCCCTTTACTGTCAAGAGAAAGAGATAAGCATCTTGTGGAGCCCAATCCATTCCATATAAAGTAGTTGCCCAAAATAAGGTGAAGGAATGACACTGGGGATGAATACTTCCTGCTGTTTCCTGTAATGGCTGTCTATGACAAGTAGCTAGCGTGTGATGACATAGGTGAAATTATTTCCTCCTTTTTGTCCAGGGTAGCCATCACTACAGGTTTCTTTGTTGCATATAAGCCAGACTGCTGAGAAGGTCTGTGATGATTGGAACAACACTGGACAGGCAGTTCAGAGCTTCTGCAAAATGTAGTTGTTCGGTTCCTGGAAGGGGTGGGATATTGCAGGCTTCTAACATGGCTTTTCTAAATTCTGTCCTAATTTGAAGTGTGTTCTAATGCAAAGTGGAACACTATTTTTAAATCCCTCAAGTGTTTAGCCCTTGTTGTAGCTGAGTCCTGCTGCTGACTGAATTAAGACCCCCCCATCCCCACCATGAGGCCAGCTCTTCTCAGCTGTCTGCCACCACCTTCTCTCAGCATGCCAGGTAAGGGTGTATTGCCCCTGTACTCTGCTTGCCTCGTGGTCCACTGCTTTCTTTTATGCGTGTAGAGGAGGATGGCCACTGTCCTTAAACCTTCCTCCCCGGTTAGCCTGAGGGTGGGTCTCCATACTGTAGCTACCGGTCTCCATTGACAGCTGCCAGAAAGCATGGTTTTGCTTTGCTCTTCTCTCCCCGAGACGTTGTTATCAGATTGAAGTCATGCAGCCTCAGTGTGACCTGATGCAGCTGACTGACCCACTGAGGAACGCTTTTCTTTCAGGTTTAGTTTTCCACTGGATCAGCCAGTTGAACTGACTCATCTTGCAGCTACACTTTCATTAGGTATGACAGGCAGGAAGCAGAGGGAGTACTTGGCCACAGACTGCTGGTTACAGGACTCCCTCCACCCCTTCCACTGCATCTCTGCATCATCCTAGCTGCAGTATAAAATGGAAATGACTTCAGTATGGACTGTTCATCGGGGCAGTTATTACTCTGTGTGAACAGAAGGCTTTTTATGTATATAACTATTTGCTGGTGTCTAGGTAATCAGGTATGGTTTTGCCATTCTATAAATGAGTTTATATTGTTAAGGAAAGCCTTGAAAACTTGATACCATTTGAGGTTGGAAGATTCACTTAAATATGTTTTAAAACATCTCTAGACGCCAAAGTGATGGGTCTCTCTTACAGCTCTGCTATTGGGTTATTTCATGTGGCATAGTATGTTTTTGTTTGTTTGTTTGTATGGCTTGGTTTGGTTTGGTTTGGTTTGGTTTGGTTGGTTGGTTGGTTGTTTCCAAATAAGAGTGAAAAAACACAGGATGATGGTTCTCACATGAGTTGTAGCACTGCCCTTGCCGTGCTGGGCAAATTCCCAAGCAGTAACCAAATTCAGTGACTAATGGAACTTTCCTCGCAGTTTCAGCTGCATGTTGCTCTTTAACTTCCTGTTCTAAAATAGCGAGGAATGTTGCTATCTGCATCTAAACATTTATTGCTTCCTTCCACAGCAGCAAGTGCAATTCACTGGCAGGCTTCGAAGTATGGAACTTACCCCTAAAACTGATAGCACCTCAGTAGGGGAAGGGCTTTTAATGATTGCACCCCTAATGCAAACCCTTTTGGTACAGGAAACGTGCTAATGCAGTTTACTATTATCTTTCACAGCAGGAGTTTCCCTCAGGGAAAGACTGATGTTTATTGTAATACTTGGATTTCATGAGGTGCCTTGAGAAAAGTGAATTATTAGGGATCTGAAAGATGTTAAAATCTTCAAACTATATTGTGAGCAGTTTGACCATGACTGGCAATTACCTGGAAGTGCATCTCTTCTTGAGATTCCTACTCTGCGTAAGATTTTCTGAATTTTTAAAAAGATTTCCAATTTACTTCCTGGCAGCAATCTCCAAAAATCAGAGTACTTCAGACATCTCAGCTTTAAGCACTCAAAATCACTACTTGCTTTTGAAAGCTTTGGTCGTATGGTAATGCTGCACTTATAAGTGGAAATGAAATGGGTCCACGCAGATTTGCTGTATTCCGCTGCCACATCATTGTCCCAATGCCAGAACAGCCAGCCACAAATTGATTCCACCAGCACTGGAGGAAGTATTATGTATGAAAAAGGAAATTATGTCTAAAGTTTGTGAAAGAGCCTTAACTCAGGATTTCCTGTACTTTTAGTTTTTGTGTTATTTAGGAATGAGAGTCAGCAACCTTAACACCATCTTAATGCAATGTTGTGTGTGTGTGTTGGAATTTCCCTCGTTTTTTTTGGAATGTAAGTGAAGCGAACACATGGACCCAGCTGAAATACTGTTGAAGAAAGATTTTTATTTAAGTAAATACTGTCAATTGTAAATGTTTACATTTTCACTCACACAAGAGAGATGAATAATACATTTATATGCCAAACGCATCCTTCTCTACCAGCCAACAAGGAGTTCAAGCTCTTCCTGGCATCATCTACAGAGGAAAAAGAGCAGGGGAATTTCCTCTAAGAAACCTCTTTGGTCTAGTCCACCACCAGTTTCTATAGAGACAGTATTCTCAAAAATAATCCTCATTTATAGCTATAAATAACTCCCACAGTTCAGTGCAAAAGTAGAGCTTAGCCACAGAACTTACTGGGCATAAGTTGGCCATTATTTTGGAGAAATGGAGATCCAAGGTAGATCAAATGTTTGAGTGCAGTTGTCAGTGAGAATTTATATTGCCACTGGAGATGGAAATAACATGCAGAAGCAGCCTGTTAGTGACACCATTTCATTCTGGGAAGATTGTATCTGTTGCTGACATCTCAGGGAGGAATATTCCTGCAATGTGAATGTGGAGTTACACGCTGCACATTGATGTGAGGACTAGTACTGCCTTAACCTCTCTTCCCACCCTGGTAATACGGCCCTTGAATAGACTAATTGTCCCATGCTTCTTGGTTGGTGTTTTTATTGCTTCTGAGCTCTGCAAAATCATTCATGTGCTTTTCTTTGTAATGGCCATGTAAGAAAAGGATTATTATCTCTGCCTTACTGATGGGGAAACAAGTCCCCAAGCAATAAAGAGCTTGAGTTTTGAGGTACTTCGACGCTTTGTTTAGAAACTTAAAACTGTACAGATACTTAAAGATGCAAGAAAGCTGTGAGTGCTTCCCAGTGCTCCGTGTCAAAGTGCAGCCTGTGAGTGGAGCATCTCCTTCTCCCCACCCTGTGCCTTGGTTTCCATGGGAAGGAAGTCTGTGCACACAAGACGGAGAGCCCTGGAGTGCATTGCTCTGCAGTCTAGACATGGCCGTAGGCACCTAGACAGGGTTTTTGAAAGCACCAGGTGCCTAATTCCTATTGTTCTCTATGGCAAACAAGGCCCTTAAGTGCCTCTGGAAATCCTACTGACTACTTACCTGCATTCTTTAACGATTCTGCCTCTAAGTGACTGCTCAAGATCACAGAAGTAGCCTGTGGCTACCATGCTAACCACTGGGATATTCTTTCTTCTGTGCCAATAAAGATTCGTTAGAATAAGCTAAATTGATGCAAGTTCCCAGCAGGAGTAGATGCTTTTCCTGATGGGGCAGAAATGAGAAGAGAACCCTCTGTTAGGAGGGATTTGGGCTTCAGGCAAGACTTAGGTACTAGGGAAGGTTTCCACAACAGGGAATTCGGTAAGTTTATAAACCTGGCTCTGTAATGCTGTCCTGTCCTGTAAATATTGACTGGTGTTAAATATGTTTTGTGTTGGCTTCACCACAGCAAAATGCTTTAAATTGCTTTGCATATCCACAGTAAAATACTTTCATTGACAAATGCATTACTGTAAATGAAAAGTTACAGGGGAAATGCAAATGCTTAATTGAGGCAATATAAATTCAATACGTGCTCTTTATAGTAGATATCATCAATATATATATGTGGATAAGTCCCCAGTTTGTAAGTTTTAAATGTATTAAACTAAGATTAGTTTTGAACAGCAAATAATAATAATAATAACAATAATAATAAATTATAAACCTAAAAAAGAAATCAGTGGATCTCTATTTTTTTCTAGGCTTAGACAATGGGAAATTTTGATAAGCTTCCTTCAGAAAAATTTCACCTCTGTGAAAAGAAGAGTCTTATGTTTTGAAATGAACATGATCATCTCTTTTGCCCAGAGTTCTACAACACATTGGCAGTTCATGATTTGCTGGAGATCAGAAGTCTTTACCTAGATTTCTGTGCTAGTGTCTCTAATACAGAGCACATCCAGGAAGTTTAAGATGCTGAGGTGATATCTGAAATAGATCGTATTACTCTATTAACTTTGTTTACAAGGACTCAGACAGGAGTGGCTATAAGGCAAGCATCCGTGTAGCACAGAGATACCCCAAATAGAGTCAAATTAGCTAGTTTGAATATGATGATGATTTTGGCCATAGCACTACAGGTCAATACACACCACTTCTTAGCAGGGAAATTTAGCCTTCATGAGCTCCATGCTGCTGCAGTTTGTTTGCTTCTGGCACTCAGTGTACCTTCTTTAACATTAGCTTGACAACTCCATGCTTAATTACAAAGTTTAGACATTCTGTAGTGCTGAAATCTGACTTTCATATCATGCTTTGTAGCCTGAAAAAGTTCCTTTGTTCTGTGTGAATTATGTTTTTATGGGGTGCTTAGGTTCATATGTTCCTCTGCAGTATGGTGTGGCTGTCTTGGATGCTGCTTCACTTAGACAGTCATAGTCTTCTGCTACAAAAATAGCTGTGACAGAAATGGTTGCTTTCCTTACTAAATTGAAAACAAAATAGCATTGGTACATTAGTACACAAATATTGCAGACGTGACTGCATGAAAAGTAAAATATCTGGATTAGTGTCTTTGTGATAATAAAACAACTAATTCTGTGAATGGTAGAAGCTTTGTTTCCTTCAGTTTTGTGCATCATGTTTGGATTCTTGGGTGTCTAAAAAGGTGTGACCTGTGATTAATTATGGGTGAGGTAATCCTGTTTCTCCCCTATGTGTGGATTCTGGACAGGGATGTAGCAATGGCTGAACTCATGTTCTGGTCTTTCACTCTGTAACTGTTTTTTTCTGTTTGCCTGTTTTCATGAAAAGAAGATCTTCCTTTCTGCAAGATCACCCGTCTGATGTCTTTGTTTGAAATTAATAAGCAGACTCAAAATTTACTTGGAGAGGAAGAGATGGATACACACATGCACACATCTAAACACATACTATGTGTTATCCATGAACCTCTTTCCTTAGAAAATGAGGCTAAAAATACTAACGAACCCCAGAACTGCTTAAATTCTGGTTCATTCAAGGCAGCTAATGACTGCCATCACTATTGTATACAAGTCAAACTAAATACCCAGCATAATATATGAGTGTCTAATGTGTCAATGCCTGAACTGTTTCACACAGAAATATTTTTACCAATACTGAAAATATTAATTTAGTTTTCCTGTAGAAGAATCTTTATCATTTTCAACTGTTCTCATCAGTTTAAATATTAGCTAGAACTCAGTGACTTTTTAATTACGCCTTCGCAATTGTGATTACTGTATGTTTAACTGTGGGAGGTCTTTCATCCTCATTTATTCTTTTCTTTCAATTTCTAAGAAATGTCTTTCCATTAATAGCATTCCCAGCTTTTCGTTCACAAAAGAATCATTTCCAGAATTGATATTGACGCATCTACTGGGTAATAACTCTCTCAGAATAGGTTGGGATCAAATCATCTGCCTGAGTTGTGAACCTGAGTAACAAGCAGCAGACGTATCGACTTACCACTCCGGTGCGAAGAACAGCCACGCTCCCCTGCCACCCTGGCTTGCTCCAGAGGCAGCTGCCCTGGAAGAGAGCACCAAGGTGGCATGTGTGTGTGTGCCAGCTCACTTGGCTTAATCAGGGCTGAAGTTTGGCCCTTGTTAAAATACTGGCAGCCAGTGCGGTCAGTGAAGGCATACTCTTTACTGACACAGCACCTTTGGGTGCAATAATTTCTAGCCTGGATGAGTGGTGGGGATAGATAGGAGAGGCCACACTGTCCACCTCTCTGGTGTGCCAAAATACATCAGACTACCTTCTCTGTCAAAGCCCATAGCAAGTGGTAGTGGTATAACTTTTCATCTCATCTCCTGAATTTCCATTATTCTCTCTTTTATAATAGACAGAGCCTCTGTTTTCTAGTGGCCCACTCTTTTATGGGCCATAGAGGTCTCATATTGAAACAAGAATTCCTAGGACAGCTAAATCAAATTAACTAAAGGTACAACATCTGGGAGCATAAATTAAACCTTACAAAACTCGTGTGTGGATAAACTCTGGCAAAAGGAAAGTGGCCTTAAAATAAAATTCAACTTCAAACCAAACCAATCTAACAGCTCACTGCTGCTGTCCCACTGCTGTTCACGCGCTCTTGCACCTCCTCTGTGCTAGCCCTGGCACTTGTGAGACGTGCACTGAACTAATCCCACTCACTAATCCAGAAAAAAAGCACCAAAGCAGCAAATGATTTTTTTTGTAAGGCTTGTGAGCTGAATCAGCCCAGCACAAGGGAGGCAGCATGACAAGAAGGCCAGAAGCAGGGCCAAGGGAAGGGAGCAGCAGGGAGCAGGACTACCCTTTTTAGTAGCAGTGAACCCTTAGGTTTGTAAAGTCATATGACTTGACTCTTTGATTTGAGGCACTATGAAGGAGAGAGACATTTAGTAGGAAGAGGGAGAGCAAAGGCTGATAGACCAACAGATAGCTGAACAGCAGACACATTGAGGGTTTCTTTGGATTTGCATCTCAAGAATAGTCTAGCATGTGTATTCTGTCAAGTCTGCTAGGGTTTGTGCTCACATTGCACCTTACCTTCAAGGTAGGGATTTATAAGGGTCTGTCTTTCTTACTTGGTCAAATCTTTTTATAAACTTTGCAGGAACTTAGTATTTGCCAACATATATCTGTCCCTCTGCAAAACTTGATTGAAATAGATCCTCTAAGTTACTACAGGACACTAATAGACAAGAAGCACTTGTCCCCATATAGACTGAGACAGACAGACCAATAGCATAGGATATATTTTCTTAGAAAAAGAAGAAAAAGTGCCACATCATTGTCAATGTTCCAGTTTTTTTTAATGGGAGTTTTAAAAAAATCACTAAAATGTCAAAATTGGAAAAGAAAAAAGATTACTATTTTATAAATCGTTATTCAAAATACATTGACCAAGCTAATAAAACTACAATCCAATGTAAATTTTGCACCTTTATGGATCTCAGAGTCTCACAGAGAGCACTAGCACATAATTTACCCATACATTAAGTGTAAGGAAAAGAAATATTTCATAATGTGCATACTTTTTCAGGCAAGCAGCTTAGTAAAGACAACCCGAGATTAGAGATACAATTCCACCAAGGACCTGTCACCATATGGGTTGTAATTCTAATTTACTGCTGCAATAGCACACCCTGCATGAGCCTCACTTGATTCAATAACATTCTATTATTTTTAAGAGCTGCACAGTGAACCTTTATCAATCTCCCAATACTAAATATATCAAGATGTGACAATCACTCCTTTCCTTATGGATTAAATAACAATTTGAAATGTCATATTTGGATGTAGTGAGCAATATGCCTGCTGCCAACCATTGACAGCAAACCACAGTAGTTAATTTGACTCTATGGAACGTTTGAAAGCAGGCAAGCTTGAAGCATGAGCTTAAAGCATGCTTGAGGTTTCACTTACACATTTCAGCAAATTGATCATATATATCTATTAATATTTCAAGTTATTTTTATTTAAAAGTATCTTCACACATGGTGAAACACAACAGAAAGGGATGCTTAGAGATTCTCTTGTTAATGAATTACCCTCAATTGAAATTCCTCTCACAAATATCCTTACACAGAGGAAATATTTTTCCCCTCATAAACTTCACTCCCATTAGAGAACATTTTATATCTTGACTGCAAAATAGAAGGAGATTCTCAAAGCCTCACAAGCCTTTTTCTGATTAAGGTAAACAATGCAACTACCTACCTAAATTTTTAGTGTGCTTCAGTAGGCTGAGTGACGGTTCTCGTACTTAACAGACTTCATTTCACCTGTTCACCTGGCCTAGATCATGTGTTATGCTTCAAATTCTTTATAAGCAAAAGCCCAGTCATTTAAATGCAAATTATCTCTGTCCATAAATTAGGAAATAAGCTCTGAGTTTCTTACCAAAACTCTACATTTATATACCTAGAAGTTGGGGTTTTTTAGAGATCCTTCCTGCTAGGGTGTTTTTCTGAGGACCTCTAAGCACAATCACAAAGGTGGTATCAGCTCCAGACTTTGGGTTTTATCAAAGCAGGACATGGTAAGTGGGGAACTGCATGGGGCTAGAAGTGACGTGGCTGAGAGCTACAAGGACTCCCACTTGGCAGAAATAGCCCAAGGATGTGAACTGCAGGCTGTTCTTTACCAGAGAATGTCAGAAAAAAATAAATGAAATACAGTCCTACAGGCATAGGTTGTTATGGCAGAAGGGGTGGATATACAGAAGCCAATGGAGAGACGGCCATTGCTCACGCTGACAAAGGTTTCACTGGCTCCTCTCGTGTCCTAATTGATTTGCCTTTCTCCAGATGCCTCTCTATTTACAGTGGCCAAGCCTCGTGTTTCTCCATGTTCACAACAGAAAAGGTAGCATTGGTATAAGCTGTACCGGTCCTCCACTGGAGGTTGGTGTGCTCAGAACAAAGTCAGCAGAAGGGAATGGATTTACATGTCTCAGCCAATTCTCTACAAAACCTGGTGCAGGATTGCTAACTTCGAGGAGAGAGGCTGAACAGAGAGCTGGGGGCAGTTTTCTTAAACTGAAAAGCAAGAGCTAGATTTGCCAGAGCTTGTCTGACCATGCCCCAACTCCCTTTTTTGAAGTGCACAACTAACCTAAGAAGAGCCAGCACTGCCCATTAAAAGAAGCCTTTGAAGATGCCTTTAAAAACTAAGCCAGGTTGATTATATGATTACGCATTTGTGTGAGAAAATAGCTGATTTCATCTCTAAAATTACAGGGGTATCTCAACTGTAAATAGTTCTGTATATCAGAGACAAATGCTCATTTGTCAAAAAAATAGCCTGCAAAGTGCTAAGAGAACTGGTAATGGGAACTAGGTCCTTTGGATTATAAGTCATTGTCTGAAATTCATCATAAGTCAGTAATGGGAGCCTTGAGAAACTTCAGTTGATTTGATGATTTTCTATAACCCAATATGAAATAAGCTAGTCATTCCAATTCAGATACTGAGAGGCAGATATTACCAGCTCCTTCCCTTCAGCCTCAAATAAACAAAACAGTGCCAGCTGCTATTGTGGCGAGAAGCAAAAAACTGTATTTCTCATCCGAACATTTTCTTTTGTTCTTTGTGGAAGCCTGTTCACAGAATCAGATGAAAAGATGTCATTGGTACTGCACAGAAAGTTCTTGTTCTGTGGATGAATAATTCGATTTCCGATGTTGTTAATCCCATGCCTTTCAGAAGCATTAAATTAAGTTTCAATTAAGTACGTCTGAAGTCATTTGACTGTTTATCTTTTTGTTTTCTACTCTGTTAAACCACTCCACCTATGAGACATGCATAGAAGGAAAACTTCAGTGTGCCAAGCTCTATTTTGAATTACTGGAGAACTGGTGTGCAGTAGTGTAAACAAGGTTTTTGTTACACTTATTATTGTTTTGGTCTTTTTATAGAAGTTATTTGGTATTTTTTCAGCTCCCTCACACTATAAATAGGACCCTTTTTCAAAATCTCTCAAAAGTAGTTGTGTTCTCTACGTAAATGTTAATCAGCTTATGCAATGTACCATCCTCATGTCCCTTTAATGAGATTAAGCTCTTCTTGCTGAGTGCAAGATTTCCTGAGGTGCTCTATTCTTCTTGCTGTTTCTATCAGAGGAAGACCCCACCCTTCCTGTGTCAGGTATTTTACAAACACATAAAGATAATCCCCGCCCTGACAGGAAAATTCCCTTTACCTGCTCTCTAACATTGCAAGGCAAGGCTCGCAGTGCATCTTGAAGTGCACAGTACATCAGCAGTGACTACAGCTGCCAAAACAGGGAAGTACCCCTCCTGGCCTTTCACTCCTCTTCTTTTGGGACCATCACTGACATCAAATGCTTGTAAACTAAGACCCTAAAGTTAAGCAGTGTGGGTATTCTTACCCACTTTGGCACATCAAAAGCTACGGTTGACTGCACATTGTGTTTTTTTGGGTCACTGAGCCGTCTTTAGCAACGCCTATCACCTTCTCAGTTGCACCACTATCACTGTTTCTGGAGGTGAAGGTGACGTAGTCTTGGAATTTATTCCAGATAAAAAGAGCCTTCTTTGCTTCTCCAATATTTTTTTTTTTTACCAGGTGGCATCACATAGCTCCACCAAGAACGGTATCAGCACAAGAGAGTGTGTGGTGCGTGGTTGCAGGGAAAAGCAAGGGATGCTTAAGCTATTGCTGTGGCTGAAAAGAGTCAAGTCCCCTGATACTATTCCCTAATAGTATCTGTCTGCAGAATAGAGCAGAGCATCTAGTCCTCAGACTTTAGATCACTGTGTCTTCAGGTAAAACTGGCAATTAGATGTGATAATTTTTATGAGTATAAAAGAAAGAATAAAAGCTAGATGAAACAAATCAGTATTGACTCCACAGAGTGTGTGTATATGTAAGTCTGTGTACACACATACATATATACACAGGGAGTAGTCTAATTCTTAGCCATTAGCTGTACTCTACCGATCACTTTGAAGGGCTACAATGCAAGCAAGGCCTCACGCTCTACGGTTTCCTAGTGCCCTTGGGTGTCTTATAGGAGGAATAGGAAAAAGGAACACGGAGAAATTGTTGCTTCTTTGTCTCCCCTGCAGCTGGCTTTAGGCACAAGCAAAATAGTCTGTTCCCAAAGGCTGCAGCCATGGCTCCACTACCTGCTTTGTCTTTGGAAAGCTGAGTTCTCTGCTGCTGCTGAGAAGATTGGGATGTCCAGGAAGCAGTTACTCTCTAGCTCCGTCCACATCTTTAGGCTTGCTGCTCCCGCTGCTGCCTCTCAGTAGGATTTCCTCCTCATGCCCCAGCCTGCCTCCCTCCCCCCTCGCCTCAGCTGGGTGCAGCAGAGCTGAATGTTCTTCACCTCTAAACTGCTCATTTCTAAGTTAATTCTCTTCTACTTTAGTCCAGGAAAGGCAGTGATGAAAGGTACTTACACCCTTTGTCTAAATAACAGTTAGTATTCTGAGACCATCTCTGGGAAGTTGACAACATGCAAGCATGTCTGTGTATACGGAAAAAATAATATTTGCAAGAAATCTCACCCTTGTCTTCTTTAATACACAGAAGTTTGACACACTTAAGCACTTTCCTCCTTTTTCACAGGTATTGGGGAACTTTGCACTGGAGCAAGGAAGGCACTGGAGCTTGAACTAAAGCTCGAAAGCACGTTGCTGTGTCATCTATCTTCATTGTCTTCATTGGGAGCCACAGAAACAGAAGACACGCCCGACCTGGGAACCAAAACCACCTAGCAACTGTAGCCTGGACGAGGGCTAGAAATGCTCTGCCATTTCATTTCGCTTCTCTGTCCCCCGTGGCAACCAGAGAAACAGCAGCTGAAGGCACACCCCACCGGACACCACAGACACCCAACACTGGACCCTGAGTAAAAGCCTGAAAGAAAGCCATCCCATCCGTCTCCTGCTTCCTGTCTGCAGCGCTGTACCTGGCACAGGAGTCAGTTAGGTAAACAAATGCTATCACAGCCCCTGCAACTCTGAAAAATGACGTACGCTCTCCATGCTGATGAGAAACGCAGTCTGCCTCCGTGTCCACAGAGCAGCTTGTGCTTCCCACTAGCACATGAGCCAAGCCACTTAGCTACAACCTTGTCTCACTGCAAGCACGTGCCTGTATAAATACACCCCATTTGCGATGTGTCGAAAATCGAGGTTGTGTGCAACCCTGACACTGGTAATTGAAGACGAGGCAACAAGCATTTCGTTAGGCAGTTTTGGTGGGAGAAGAGAAACGTATTTCCTCCAAATGTCCTATTGAAAGCTTCTTGGTCTACTCAAGCGTATCACCAGGTACGAGGTCTAATCACCCGGCACTTTATTTATTTTCAGAATGTGCAGACTGGGAGGATGTTGCTTCTAGAAATTCTCACAGAGGAAATATAAGGTAAAGAGATCTTTTTCATGCAATAAAAGCAAAGTCTTGGGCTCATCTAGAGAGTGTACTAAAGTACAGATTAAAGATGCAACTGTACTTTTCCAGACAATGAATAGAAGTCAATGGATTTGATGCTTAGGGTTCCTCACTTCACCAAGACTAGTATCTGGAGTAGAAAATGAACTGTGTTATGAATACAGGGATAGGTTTCAATCATGTTCTTCAGAACAACTACTGGCTTAGCCTGTGGTTCCACTCATTTTACAGACAGCAGTTCTGGGTTTGTTTTATTTCAGAAATTATTTATTTTTATTTAGTTTACTGTTTAATAAACTTCTGTGTTGGTACTTTCAGAAAATTTATTTTGGCTTTATTTTTATTGTTCATTTCGATTTTCCTTTCCTATATTTGTATATATCTCTAACCTAGTGTTAGACTATGAAAATAAATCACTGTATATTTTCATTACATGCTTATTAGAACCTTTTTCCTTGAGCTGATAATGTTATGTAATGCAAAGCAAAGGAAGAGGGCATAAAATCAGACTGACAGCACGGCTATTTTCCAATATTTAAGATAACAAACCATCTTCAGTTCCAATGGTCTGCAAGCACTAAAACCAAGAATTAATTTGGTGACAGCGAAAACACAATTCATTTTATCATGTACTGAAAAGATCTACCAGTCTACATTGTGTAACTTGCCGATAGGGATCAGAGGTTGTCCATCACACCATCTGCCTTTCATTCAGCAGGCTTCCAATTTCCTACAGACAGTCGAACAGCTGGGAACAAGCCAGCCTGGAGGCGCAGAGCTGGGTGCTGTCAGCATATTGCTGGCATTGTAGCTCAGGGCACTGCACATTCTTTCCCAGAAGTCTTGCTGAAGTGCTCTTGAATAGAGTGCTGAAAGGTCATGAGTAAAAGGAGTAGTTGCAGGTCCGCCAGGAATGATCAAAGCCATCTTAAAGTATAACTGTTCATACCTCTGAGGTCTCGCAGCCAGGTCTGCAAAACCTCCTCCCTGATCAATGGCATCGAAAGCAGCAAACGTGGAGTATTACTAACATGATGATTCTGACTGAATTAACGACAACAGTGGAAAAGTCCTTGTGTGGCACCCGTTACATTAAGATGCTCATTAGAGCATCTAATGGAATAACAAAAAGATTTGTCAAAAACTGCATTTTCAAGTTCCTCTTATCAGTACTGGCAAACAAACCAGTTTCTCACAAAGGCATTTTTAATTTAACTCCAAAACCATTTTGGAAACATAATAGTTCATTAAAGTTTATAAGACTTGAAAGCTTCTGATAAGTCTTTCCAAGAATTTTAATTAGAAATGCTCAGAAAACTGCAAAATGTGAAATAAGTCCATTTCAAATATTTCCAAATTGAGAACAGAAATGTTTTGAAATTTCTGATAAAAGCAGGTTTCCAGCTTCTGATAAATTCTAACGTTGATGTAAAGTTTGTCTCCCAGAAGGGCCTTGTTCTGCAACTGGGCGTTTTGCTGACATTTTATCCTCGGGTCAGTGGTCCATTGTTGCTGCAGCTAAGACAACTGGAAATTGGAAATCCATTCGTCATGTTAAGTTACTTACTAGAATAAAAATACAAGGAAGCTACTATAGCCAGTCTTTCCATCTTCCCAGTGAAAGTGAGCTCATTGATTTCTCCATGGAAGCGAATGCCAAAGAAGAGCATTATCCAGTGGTTAGGGTACAAGATTGGAAGTGAAACTATGTGTTTTCTCCTCTCAGGCATGCCATTTGCTAAGTGAGCAAATACTTGGCAAGTATAATGTGTCCATTCCTCATTGTGCCTACCTGCAAAAACTTAATGATATCAATATATACTGCAGTGTTTGGAATACCTGAGCAATATATGTGAAGCTGTTGCAAAGTATTCTTTTGCCAAAGGAAATAATGTTTATATGGCTGGGACATCTTTCATTTCACACTTTTTTACTCAATCAGCAACTTTAAGTTTGACTGAGATTAAGAGCATTTGTAGTTATAAAGTTACTGAAATTTCCTGAAAATCATCAAATAAGCAGAGAGAGATCCAAATTGGCACTGCCATTCCCTCCTCGCTGCCCCATCAGAGAAACACTGCAGCGTAATCCCAAGTGTTACCTGTTCTCTTTGTCCTTCCCACTGCGCAACAATCGTGCATATCAGATCTAGTCTATCTACGCACATGAAGCTTCAGCTCAGCCACTGGATATGCTGTTCCTTCTCAGCTTGCAAAGGCATACAGGAGAAAGCAATGAATACTGTGGGATGCAGGGGGAAAACTCAGGGGAGTCATATAAGGGAGCTGGGATTTCTGCTCTTGTTTCTGAAAGCAGACATTGAATGCAACTGCTAAAGACAGCAGGCTTCGCTGGTTCTTCTGCTTATGGAATAGTTTATTATTAATAATTGGTCATGATCTACAAATAGCTTTAAATTCAAAATCAATTTCTTTATGTTCTCTTGCTCTCATATTGTACGACTGGATGAAAACCTTCCTGTAGAAGTCATGTCCCCTTCAAAAGTGTGTTTTTATTTAGTCTTTTCTAGTTCGTGTTTGTGGTAGAGCATTCACTCTAGTTATCACATTTCAACTAAGCAGGCAGTAACCTCCATTTGAAAAGTGGCAATTCATTAAATTACATAGTTCTATTACTTAATATAGTCAGGCTTACCCTGAGAAAAAAGCAATGTTTTAGGGACAACCTGCCAAGAAAGTGACTCCAATTTAAATTAAGGTAATGCAACATTTGTGTAAATACTAGTTTAATCTCCTGTTATTTTGGTTTATTTGAAACCACTTGGGACTGGTATATACCTGACTGAAATAAAGTGTCCCTGTAGTAGTTTTGCACTCCATTAAATTGGTGTTAAACTGATTTGAGCTGAGCAGTGAAGCTTTTTAGTGCAAACAAATACTTAGGATTTTCTAGCAAGTAAGCTAGAAGGACAAAATACCTTACCTGATTTTGTCCCTCTTGAAAATGAAAAGCAAATTAACTTCAAAGGAGTTATTTGCTAATCTTTAAACCCGAGATGTGTTACAGAAGAGATACAGTGCTAAAGAAATGAATTGTTACCACTCAATTTGTTTGCTAATTTGGGATTGGGGGTGGGCAGGGCAGGGAATTATGTTGTTTTATTATTTTCTTAATTGTCCTTATTTTCAGCCCTGTTTTTATTTTTAAAATTTCCTATTTCAGTTTTTACAGCTTTTTATATTTCATAATAATAGTTTAAAACATTTTACATGTAACCTTTTTTTGTTAGAGATTATTTAAAAATGCTCTGAAAAGACAGTAAAGGATAGGGTAGAAGCCAAAAACTTCAAGGTAGAAGCACATTTCTTTATATTTCATCAGGAATCCAAGCAACAAATTTTAACACTAGAGACACTTCAACTACATCTTAATCTGATGACAGTGAAATAATATCTCAATTACATTCTCTGAAAAAGAGATCTTCCAAGTTGTGTCATAATGCAATAGTAATTGAATTTAGCAATTGTGTTATTACTATTGCATTTTTTAATAAATTTATTTTTGTAAGCTAGTGGGTATTCAGTACCAGGTCAGCCATAAATGAAGATATTTTGTTATCTTTCTTTTTTTCTGTTCTTCCTGTTTTACTTGCTGTAATGTATCCTTTCATAGCTGTGTGGAAATTTATGTGGTTCCATGTCAATCAGTCAACTTTTCCCTTGGAATGTACATTGTATGTTTTATTGTTTTTTCTCATCACCTCACAACATGAATGAAGCAGCTATTTTCACAATAGCCTCATGAGTTAAAGAATCTAATTGTTAGTTTGCATTAGGAATGAAGATCTAGAGAAATTGAATAGTTTAGATCACCTATAGACTGTGGCAGACCTGGCCAAAAGACTGAAGCTGGTGAATGAACATGAATGGAATCCAAATCATTCTCATTGTATGCTAGTCCCTTAACTCAGAAACTCTTTCCTTGTCTGCAGTCAGACTCTGATATCAAGAATGAATCAACCAAACCACAGAATCACAGAATCACAGAATGGGCAGGGTTGGAAGGGACCTCTGAAGATCACCTAGTCCAACCCCCCTGCCGAGCAGGATCACCTAGAGCACGTTGCACAGGATGGCATCCAGGTAGGCTTTGAATATCTCCAGAGAAGGAGACTCCACAGCCTCTCTGGGCAACCTGTTCCAGTGCTCTGCCACCCTCACCTCACACCACCATGCCTCTTTCCCCAAACCTGTTTCCTTATTTGCAAAATGAGATGATAGTGCTTACAGTATTTCAGTTGTCACTTCCCTGAAGTAAGTAAAAAAAAATATTTAATATCACTGAGGAAATGGCTGTTCAAACCAGTAGCTCTCAATCTTTTTAGATCAAGACTGTCTTTCCTTGATGTCCAGTCTTGAAGGTCTGTGGCAGCCTAATAAACTACGCTTCCTACTCCCCAGGATTAAAAAGTGCTTATGTAGCTTCCAGTAAAACACACATCCCAGTGCAAAACCTTTCTTCAAATCCTGCATCTCTGCTTCCAGCAAAATACCATTTTGTTCCCATACTTTTAGCCAGTTTTCTCTTTTCTTAGTTGAGTCCACTGAAAACTCATGTATTTCCTGATGCATCCCATCAGTACTTCTGCCTGGTACTGCCAATATCATATTCTATGATTCGAAGGCATGAAAATGCATTAGTTGAGGTTCTGATTGGATATTAGGAAAAGGTTCTTCTCAGAGAGGGTGGTCAGGCATGGGAGCAGACTCTCCAGGGAAGTGGTCACAGCACCTAGCCTGCCAGAGTTCAAGAAGCACTTGGACAACGCACTCAGACATATGGTTTGATATTTCAGTTGGTCCTGTGTGGACCTGGACTCGATGACCCTTGTGGGATCCTTCCACCTCAGGATATTCTATGATTTTCTGACTCTATGAACTCAGCAGAGAAGCTCTGAAAAAGTTGTATTTATGTCTCACAGCCCAACTGCCAAGCCCTCTAGCTGCCTTTAGCCAGCCAGACTCTGCTCCCGCAAGAAGTACATCCCTCTTCCTCAATGCCAGTTCCATCACCAAGGTGCATCCCCCACACTCGGTACAACTCTCCTTCGCATGGAAGGACAGGAAAGGATGGAGAGAAAGAGCCAGCCAGTCACCAACAATACACTGGAGCTATATGTTACACACCTTGCGTGGCAATCTGGGGAAAGGAG
>VXAL01011258.1:247702-296113 GCA_013399475.1 Chauna torquata
TCAATGACTTTGTCTTGGGGCACTCCTCCAAAGTACCTTTCAAACCCTCAGGGTTGGTCTGGCATCATTGTCCTTCACCAGGGAGCAGAGCCTTAGAAGTAAACAGACACCTGCAGACAGTTTGGGACCATTCTTTTGCTGCAGATGCAATGCATCTGTTTCTTAGTATCAGTAATAATATCTAAAGCTGGTTGAGGAAATAATTTAAAATATAAAAAATATGTACTTTGAAATGCTTATTTATTTTTAAAGTTCATTTTTGTTGAATGGTTTTTGATAATGTTTAGTAATTAGATCTAATTATTTTAGCTGCCTTTTTCTTTTATTTCCTTCAAATTGCAGTGTGAATAGCATTGCTTCTGGGGATTTGCTTTTTTTTTTTTTTTAAACTGCTTTTAGTTACTCTGATCAGCAAGATTGCTGGTATTCACTGCCTTTAATAACATGACTTGATTGCCTTTAAAACTGTAACAGTAGTTCAGAAATATCACCCATGTCCTCATCAGCAGACGTGTGAAAAACAATTTTTCTTGCTAAAGCCTTATTTGTTGATCCCTTATCCTCTTAATAGCCAAGAGTTAAACATCTGTAGATTAACATGGAGTAGAAGTTCTCCATTTCTGATAGTATTTAACCTCTTATCATTTGCCTTGATGTCTCTGTGTATTTGCACTTCATCTTTTAATTGTCTTCTACTACCTCTCTCCTGTGTCTTTTGTCGAATAGTTAGTATTTCATTCCCCTAGCACTCTTTTTAGCTTGATTTTCTAAGGTTGCTAACCATATGCAATTATATTATCTATCAATCCTCGTTTTCTTCCTCCCCTTCTCTCTCCAGGAAGTTTAGAAAGTTTTGTCCAAAGTCAATCATTTTTGACAGTCTGCATGCGCACAGCTTAGCTCTCACCATGGCATGCTCTTCTGCGTGCCAGACTGGTGGGTTAGTACTCATAGAAGTGCTATGTATAGGGAACTGTGTAGGACAAATGGAAAGTATTACTGTGGCTTAATGGGATGTAGTGGTTTTGCAGTCGGAGTGTAAAGTAAGGGAGAATTTTGTCTTAGGTTATTGGATTATTTAGATATATTTTGTAGAAAAGATACTCATATAGATATATAAATTCATATATATATACATATGCACATATATCTCACAACTGGAAGTACATATATATGTAAGTATATAATACACACATATCACAATTGAAGTATATTTTCCATGTAATGATGGTGATTTCCCAATGCAAGCAGGTGGCATAAAGCAAACTGATAAATCTTTTCAATAGACAATAAGATAAAGCAGATTTTTGCTTGCAGAATGACCCAGGTTTTTAGCAGTGGTATTTACTGGAACACAAATCAGCCTAGCCTCTTTGGATCCTTTGATGATATGGACCAGTATGTATTATGAGAAATTTGTTTGGCATTTTCGACTCAAAAAAAAAAAAAAAAAGATGGTACAGGAGTATTCATAGGAACTTAAGTGCTAAAAATCTGTTGCTAAAATTCTGAAATGCAGTGGCTCTGCCCTGTCCCATTTTGCTTCTACTTGTGCAGGTACAGTGACATCCAGGAGAGAGATGGGAGTGGGCAGATAAAGAAGATAACTTTTCAAACTCTACAGAAAGATTTGACAGAGCCTATCTGCAGGAGTTTTGTCACACCATCTGACCTAGAAATACTTGCCCTTCATTTGCTAACCCAGTGGCTTGCTGTTGTGAATATGTCTATTGGGCACACTTTAGTCCCTTGCACAGATATCCAGGTCCACTCAAATTGTGGCAATGTGGCTTAATGGGAATGATGCACAGGCATCTCAGGGTAACAATGTAGATACACCCCTACCGGTAGAGAGGAAATTATAAAGGCAGCTTGAATATCCTTTCTGCCATATTACAGATTTGTTATTATTTCTACAATATGAAATAGATAGAGCAAAAGAGTGGGGAAATTCTAGGGTTGATTTTAAGTGAATTAGCTGAGATTTTGGTAAGAGTGTAGCTGTGGCAATCTAAGATACTGATGTAGTAAAGATGCCAGGAGCCGGGCATCCTGGGAAATTTCAATTTCATCCAGCCAAGACAATATCATGTAATGTGCCTATCAGATTAATGTGGTCCTCGGCTGAATCGGGCTGAATACCTCTATGTGGCTGCAACTGTGTTATATGATGCAAGTGAAAGCTGGATGGAGTGATTCAATTTAGTACTAGTTTTGGTCTGGGTGATCTCCTCGGTTAAGAATGATTTCTTCATTACATAGCTTCAGTACACAAGGAGGAGGTTTGTTCTTCAGTCAAATTTTAACAGAGATTCCCACTCTTGTTTACAAACTTGATATTTATTACAGGAGGAAGATGTAGCTGAGATTTATCTCCAAGAATAGCATTGACCCATCCAAGACCAAAACTATTAGTGCATTGCTTATAGCACGTTGTGGCCTGACACTGAGTTCACACAGGATGGCTAAAAACTTAGGGGAGCACATACTGGTAGATACGGTAATTTAGGATAACCTTATGAATTTCCTCCCTCCAAAAAGACAGATTTAAGAAAGTGAACAGACTGAAGAGTTTTCCAGTTTCAGAACTGATCTCTTAGGCAACTGCAACAAAGTATAAAGAAACGTTATTAAAACTGAGCAATAATTGCTATGGTTTAACTGCATTGATAATACTACATTACAAGAGTTCTGAAAACCTGTTTTTATCAGTGACAGGAGAAAAAAAGAGCACCCATGCTGTGAACCCTTCTATCAATGTGTTCAGACACTTCTGCTGCAACCTCTCTCTTTTACACTTCTTCTTCCCAGTGTTCTTTTTTTTCCAACTCTTCCTCAGATCTCCTGGTTGCTCATTGCTAACTTTTTATCTTGCTGTGGGTGTGTTCATTTTATGGTTACCTAACAACTAGTACCAGAAATGTGCTTCTGTTTCCCACAGATCATTTGAGGTGTATCAGTGTCAGAATTACTACAACATCAAGCAATATGATTTTTATAAAAACAGATTAAGGATCTTATTTTCTTCAGGGTTTATTATATGTTAAAATGTATTATATTATTGCCAAGGTTTTGTGTTTTAGCTAAAAATGAAATCATTTTAAAATCACTGCTTTTCTCTTTGGTCTTGCTTTGTTTTCTATTTGGCTTTTCAGCAGGATTTTTTTTTTTTTTNTATATTTAGTTCTCATTTATTTCTCACTCATACATGGACTTTAACATGCTACAATTAATATGAAAATTATGCACACCATAGGGCTTTGCCAGAAATCAGGAGACAAATCAAAAGAGATTTATTTACTTTTTTGCACCATGCGTATGTTTCGTAACTGACTGACAGGATCTTGGACACCTGAGGATCTCTTTTGAGACGAAGAAAGTAATTGAGAATTCTCTCTCTACTTATTCCCTGCACTAGATTAATGAATGGCAAAGATTTCTCATTTTTATTCTTTCAACTTAATCGCGGAATTCTAAATTTATAACACAAACAGCTTATACTCCGGTAGCTTTTGGCTTCACAGAAAACGTGGTCAGAAACAAAGCTGAAGGAGGTGCACAGTAAGTATTCAGTTCCAAGCCGTAAAAAAACCACACCGCTTTCCAGTTCTGGTTCTCCAGCCCAGATGAGCACAAAGGAATGTGGGTGGAACTCGCCCTCCTGCCAAGGCTATTACCTAAGCCCTATTTTGATTGGGATTTAAGTGGTGCATAGGCCTTGCGCTGCACTGGGAGGGGAAACAGAAAATCACAGGGGCCTCTGTAGACCCTTCCCTCAAAGCCCGGCTGTGGGACAATGCGTGTTTATTTCCACGGCTGTGAGGCAAAGACGCCTCTGTCACAGAATGCTGGTCAGTGGTCGGGGGAATGCTTTGTACCCTTGCAGCCATAAGGTCGGAGGGACTGCTGCAACCACGTCTTGCTCATTCCTATCTGATTGGCACAGAGAGGGACTCTAAGAAAAGGAAATCCCAGGTTTGCTTTTTTCTCAGCAGTTGTAGCTTAAAAAGGTGTGTCTGCGTTTTAATATAATTCTTAATGAATGCCAGAAACTGTTTTAATGATACTTTGCAAAAGATTAAAAGAGAATGTCTGAAGGGGATAATGTAAGCATGGGAGGATTATATTTTAATAAAATTAATCCCACCTATAAAGGAGGACTGTAACAGTGTCCGTCTGGACAAATCCAATTTAACTGTCTGAGAAACAGCATTAAATTTGCTCAATGCGTTTCGTTAAGAGAAGGTGGAAAACCAGTAAAATCCTTCTCTCGTTGGGTGAAAGGAAAGACTTGGAGAGACTAACTGCAAAAGGCCTCCAATTTACTGAAAAAGTATCTAAAATCCCAAGGTTTTAAACAAAAGCTGAAACACATCGTCCTAGATAGGCAAAGACAGCAGGACTGTCTCTGAGACTGTTTATCTCAGAAACCGGAGATGAACTGGGAGAAGCAAGGAGGAAGGGGTAGGGTGGGCACCCTTGTTGGGCATCTCCTCCAGAAAAGTAGTAAAAATGTGGTGAAAACCAAGTGCTTAAATAGTTGGTCAAAAGCCTGAAGCTCCTTGATTCCACCACAAGAGAAAAATACTCTCATCCGAACAGATCATTACACATACACACAGTTTTTAGAGCATTCTGCCAGGCTCCAGAATAGATGCTGAGGAGGAAAATAGCTCTGTCTCATGCACTCTCTCTCTCCTCCTTTTTATTTTTTTTAATATGAGGAAATGTTGGTTCTTGCCAAGAAAAGAGGTTAGTCAGCTGAAAATGAAGTTCTCGTGCCTGCGCCCTCACATGTTGCTGCTTGTGCAGCTGAAGCACCTGTGCTCCGAGCCACCAGAACCTTCCAGAGGGAAGTGGTCACTGGCTCCCCACCTTTACCTGGCTCCAGAGTGTGACCTACGGAGCTCCTCACACACTTCTGCTGCTGGTGGGCTTTTCAAGGCAAATGAGTTACATATGGCTGCCCGAAAGGGTCAACGTGCCTGAGAAATGGGGCCCCCGGATCTGTCCTGTAGGGCCCTGCTGTCTACCAAAGACATTAGGGTCTGGTTCTGAATCTGCAGGTGTAAAGCCCACAGGCCCGACTCAGCTTGGCAAGAGGAGATGTAACTGGCACTTTAAACATGAACGGAGTCACTTTGCATCAGCCCACTGTACAGACAGAGCAGATCCCCTCATTTTGGCAAAACCAGAGGCTGCTCAAAGAGTAAATGACGTCCTTGGAGCAAGAAGGGGCACTCAATGTAGGTCTTGGACGTTGCTTAGTCTTGCGTTACAGCCATAGATGACTGTTCTCTGTCAATGAGGAAGTGGTAACTGGCAAGTATGTCACCTGTAGAAAACAGGTAATATATGCTAAAGCCTTTAACAGAACCTTTGCCCTGTTGAATGAAAACCCTGTCATGAGGGTGTGCCAATATGCTGTCTCTCCCTGGCAGATGAGATGTTAGCTCTGTGCGGTGAGGGTAATGAATTTCATGAGAAGGAAATTCCTCTGACACAACTGGCTAACCATAACTTGATAGCCTAATAGCTCCCATTATGCTGTCCCTCAGAACTGAGACCAACTTTGATGTCTTAAAAAAAATTTGTCATGCAGAAAAAATCTCTTGGCTCCAATACTTTTATTTAGAGTTGCATCTTCCACACGGATCTTAAAACTGAGAATGAGTAAGAGCTAAGATAAATCTGACTTCAGCCAGTGGTAAGCAGAGACTTTGCATCCTGTCCTATCGTTGACTATATATAGTTTCTCTTTAGAGATTACAACTATTTGTCTTGGTATATTAAATGCAAAAAAAGTAAACTTACTAGAGTCCTGACTACCAAATTGTTCCTCTTACAATCAGAAATACCTAATTCTGTGTCCCTTGTATCTGTTTTTGCATAATCTAACAATTAGCAGGACTATTTAAGGTAAACATATGTCCTTCAGAGATTAACTTCAGTGATAGACCCCTTTGCATCAAAATAGATTACAAACTGAGTCATGGGCTTTCATCACTGATTTTCACTTCTGATATTCCTTTACATGTAGTATATGGTTGTTCTTCTAAGAGCGTTAGATAGCTTTATGTCTCTTCCTTCTTGCTGTTTTTGCTGTGAACCATGGCTAACACCCAATGCATTTGCCTCAGCTTTTCCTCCTGCTTGACTGTCCAGGTTTTTAGCTGAACGTTAGCATCTGAGTTGGAGAATAGCTTCCAAATGATGTGGATTAGGTGATAAGATTGATGACATACTTTGAGACCAATTAGTGGAAAAGACTGATAATATATGCATTCATGAAAGACTATTACTTGAACCTAATCTTACATGTTAAAGGAGAGCTCTTATTCTAGCAAGCAAAATTGAGTTGGTTATTAATAATGCAAGGATGGTTACTGAGGGAAATACTTAGCTCATATGAGTGAGTCTTATTAGGAGAGACTGGAAAAGCAGAATTCAAATGGGATAAGTGCAGCTTAGTGCTTCTGCTTAAAGCATTACTGTTGCAAACAGAAATCTCACAGATTTATACTTATGTTTTCTTTTATTTGCCTGTGGCCACATCACTTAGGTCTGAGATCTCATCAGCTCTTACAATGTAAGCAGAGTCCAGCTAGGATAGTACTACTGTAAGAGCAGCAAGGAATGATGCTTCTGCTTTTCCTGAGTGGCAGCTTTTCTCTTATGGCAACAATGACCCTATGGATTACCCTGATAGCAATGGTGCTGAGCTGCAGGCAATACTAAATAAGAAAGAATTGCTAATTATGTATTATTATTGAAAAACCCACAATGGTTTTTTTTCCTGGTAGACATTGGCTGTGGACAGACAGATGAGACTCTGCTAATATAGTTGCTCCTGTACAAAGGAGGAGATTATATCCTTGTGCCCCACAGGGGGCATGGAGCGGAAGATGCAGACCTGCAAGAGAAGGCACACATTTTTGCATTCAGGGCTATGGGACAAAAACTAAGCAACGGTCTCAAGAGAGAGACCTCTGAATGAAGGCTAACAAAACAAGTGGATAAATGTTTCAGACAGAAGTCAAAGCAAGCAGCACAATAGCCAGTCACATCTGGGGTCCCCATTTTCTTGTCAGTATTGAAAATACTGTTTCATTTCATAGTCTTTCATACTAGGATCTGTCCCTGAATTCTTTCAGTAAGTTCAAAGATATGGATAAGTCATCATACGCTTTCTAGTCAACACTATGTTGTCCTCTTAAAGCATGATACACAGATGATTTTCAAATATTTTTAATGTGGTTACTTAAACCAGCAGAGATTATTCTATATTGATCTGATGTAGTTGTCTCAAATTTGAACCATGCCTGTCTAAAAGTTTTACCCCATATTTATAAAATTTAATGAGTTTTAACATTGATTTAATCTGTACAGGAGTAGGCCCTAAAGCCTGTAGGCATTGGTAGACATGAAGGACATTTCAGATCAACTGGGGAGATGTACTAAATTACAAGCCAAAAAAATCCAAACCCACAATGGTCTGCCCCAACTATTTTTCTTGTCAGACTATGGGGAACAGAAACTTTATTATAGTTGTATGCCAGTATGTTCTCCACGGCATATTTTGCATGCAAAATGTGACACACTATTTGGGGGGAAAAGTTATTAAGTTGCTAGAGAGAGCTAGAATCTCTTAGAACAAATATTCATAAAGCTTATATAGTAAGATATAGTAAGTAGGTCAAGTTCCACAAAATTATTTATTTATCATCTCCTCTGTCCATCCTACCTCTAAAAACAGATAAACTGTTTCATATTGTGTTATCAGTTGAAAGCTATTTGTTTGTAGTTTAGTGGTACCAAAGTACAACACACAATTTTAAATTTAGCTTTTAAAGGTAAGGATGAGAGGTTAGTTTAAATATATCTGAGGTTCAGAAATATTTTAAAATATACCTGTCTACAGTTTGTTTGGATTTTTAAAATGATCATTAAACTTTGATATCCCATTTGTGACACCTTAAAACAGCTTCGATTTTCAAACAGCCAATGCCTCCTGCTTTCTGAAAACACGATCCCTTCAAGCAGATAGAAACTTCAAAAAGTGAGAGAAAATTCAGTTTACAGTTCCTATATCTCTCCCTTACATTCAGATTCTCAGGATTAATACTCTGAAAATCTTTTAACCAGTAAGGAGCTACCCCATGAGGTTTATCATTCACAAAGCCAGACCATATGCTTCTCTGGAAAAGAAGTATTTCCAGCTAGCTTGTGGAGGAATAGACAACTTAGACTGAAAAGAAAGGACACTCTAATGTCAACTGTAAAGACAGATATCCCTTTAAGAGTGATACATACAGGTTTTATCAAAAAAAGGTTTTTAGGTCATTTTTAGTAGTATAGAGATATGCTGTAACAAAATTTGATCTCGTTTTTGCTGGTGTAATACAGAAATAATACTGAAATCATTAGGGTTACTTCACTTTTATATATACATAATTCTGCCCTGTCACAAAAAATGTTTCTTTCTTTTTGCTCTTTGTTCAGTCTGACAGATGGTAGTTGGTATTGAGGCCTTTACCTTTATAGGTGATGGCATTAAAAAGTAGGAACAGTATAAACGTTAATATACTAAGCAACAGTGAAGGATTCAGTTTGTCTTCATCTTTCTGGCAATGAAGAGTCCAGAATGAAGTGCTGTGAGTGTCCCTTGCACAGCATGATAACGTAAATAGACAAGAACTTGCCAATGTTTTAGAGGAAAAATACTTGCTTCCCATCTCAGTTATGTCTCAATATATAACCCATATTCCAATAACTTACTACAGTGCTTTTCAGAGTTTTGTTACATGAGTAAGTTACCACAAGGTAAGCCAGGGTGAGAATTTTACGACAGTGAAAATGGCTGTTGTATATCATTAAGCAATGTAGCTTACCTCTCTTTCACTGTAGCATAGACAACCTCGCGTTTACTGCATAGTGCAACTGTGCACCCTGGCAATTAACATACAGTAGTAGAAACATGTCAAGTTCATACCCTTGTTTCTTCTGTAGTAACTTGCTCATGGGACTGTACTTTGCACTACAGCCTCCTCACTACTCTCCTGTCCATTAATTGGCAAGGTGTCCTCTGATATAAGCATGTGAGGGAATTAATGTTTCTGATTCCTTTCTCCTTTCTTTCTCTTCCCCTCCATGTTGATATGTAATATTTCTGTCATGTATTTACATCATCTTCAACAACATCATTTACAAATGTTAATACTATATATCTGTTCTCCAAAACATCAGTGTAGGTGTTAAATCACCTAAGTGAAGGAGTAGCCTTTGGCTTTGTTTTTATAAACATGGAATTCAGCAGTGTTGTTTTCTGGGGCTTGCATTAACAAAGTTCTAGTCTGTTCTAACTCCTTCATGTTACTGCTTTTGACATCATTAAGGTTGTTGGATCTTATACCCATACAGTATTTTTCTGATGCAAGAGCCTCACACACCTATCCTTTAGACTGGAGGTACTGTATAGCACTGTAAGCTTAGTGCTAAGCCCAGTTTGGTATATCCTACTGTTTAGCAGAGCATTTTAGATCAAGCACGGAACTGCAATAACTACAGCTACACAACATCCAGCTCATAGCTGGTTAGCTCAGGCTGTAAGCAAGACTTGTGCAGACTTATCCCAACAGGATTAAGAGCAGGATGTTCCTTTAGCTTAGGTGAGCATCAATTCACTGAGCGTGTTTTCATTGCATTTTACTTTTTAATCAGTTCTCTAAGTTGAAAATCTAACCCAATTTACATTCACATCATTGAATCTACATCCAAGCTTGACTGTCCCCTATCTCAGGCCCCAGACTTGCCAGCCCTTAAATGGCCATTTAGTGAGGTAAGATAGGATTCAGGCTTACATATAAGTACATATCTTTTGGGAATGTACTTTTGAGAGTGGATGGAGGTTAAAGATCTTTGGAACTGAATGGGCTTCTTTTTCCTCCATACCAGCTTCCCATATCAGCTGAGTGGCAGTGCTGTCTGCTGATTCCAGGGCCTTGCTTCCCCAGGCAAGATGGGGAAGAACAGTTCATTAGAGCCAAATGCAGTTTTGCCTCTCCTTGTGCTTCTTCTCAGTATCATCCTAACAATGTGTGCACTTAATGCTGCTCAGCTGCCAGGAGGAGTAGGAATTGAATAAAGGAAAAGTTCATGTAGCTCTGGAGTTCTCCATCTCACTCTGTTGTAGAAGAAATTCACCAGTGCCAGCTGGGTAGTTGTACCTAATAGTTGGTCCAATCCTGTCTGCCTCACAGAAAGGAAAAAGAGAACTCCTCAGGCAAGCTCCCTTATCACCTTAGTGGAATCACAGAAATTACTGTCCCCAGTATTCTCACCTTCCCTTGTCTTCTCCCCTGAAGAGACCAACGTCAGACACGACAAAACAGTGAGTGTTCAGTAGACTGGCTGTACCAGAAGGGTCCAGCTTAAAATACAGTGCAAAAACCATTGGCCAGGAGTTGCACAGAATACTAAAATCACCTTCACATCCATCATCTGGAGCCATTCTCTGGGTAGCTAATTAAAAATCCATTTCCTAGACTCTGAGGAATATCAACCTGTTTGATTCTCAGAGGTGAAAATATTAGAAGTTAAATAAACACTAGATAAATAATCAGGTCACAATTCTTTATACAATATTCTCCCTGCTATGGAAAAAGTATGCAATTTATATTTGTCAAAAGGCTGGAAACTGTGGAACAAAGATGTGAAACTGAAATACTTCTTTTCAGACATTGTTCTCACTATACAAACAAAGTCTGCGGCAGAGGAAGACTCACTGGAGGAGCCTCAGTCTGCTATTGAGCCGCAAAAAGTTTAAGTCAAAATATTCTTCCTCTACTTAGTACATGACTTACCCATTGGCTATCCGATTTTTAGTTAGGTTATTTGTTTGTCTTGACTCACATATCTTCCAGAAGCAAGTGACATCTAAATTTTCATAAGGTTACCTTAAACAATCTCTGTTCATTAAAACAATTTTGCTTTAATATTTTTCTAGCTTTTAATGCCCTGGCTTTTTTCCCCCTTTCCAAAATTTCTCTTAGTCATGTAGGACTCAGTTTTTCTTCAACTGTCTTAAAATGATCCTTAAATACAAAGTTTGAGTTTTAAGACACTCCCAAAGCTATGATCAAGGGGAGATGGGAAAACATTTTTCAAGTACAGTAGATGTTTTCTCCTTCTCAGTCATATAGAGGAAGAAGGAGATTACATGGAGCTGCCAATTTAAAGATGTGGGAGATGGGGAAGTACATGTTAAAGGGGGAATACCGAGGATATGTCTACATTAACAAGTGGACCAAGAGGAATGGACACGTAGAGTGAAAGAGTTAGAGCTGAGAACCCAATATCCACACTGTACACATTTCAAGGTTTATAGCTCATGATGTAAGCAGGGCAACATAGCTCTGATGTTTCTGTATCCATTTCTGCTGTCTTCTTCATTCCACTCATTGCTTTTGAGGTATAACTGCTAGAAAGGCCTGCCTAGGCATGCTGTGCAAAAGATACTGGGGGCAGCTTCTTCATTATCAGATGAGGTGTGTCCACCATCCTTTCTGCAGAGTTTCATGCTTATAATAACTTCATCAGTCTGAAATTTAGGAATAAGAAGACCCTTTATTTTGTTGCTCTGAGCAGAACTTTTGGTAGGACCAAAAACTGATGAAAGAGGTGGGTTTGCTCTTCAGTTTCTATGTCTAAAATAATGCAAGAAGGAGTAAGACCTAAAGAGATAGACCTGATGACATCTTCTATTTATAGCACAGATATTTGGACCATCTCTGAAAACCGTCAATTTGACAACTAGAGTCCATACATTTTAAACTGTAAGGAAATTTAAAAATACATCCAATATTTTCTGTTATTTTTATTAGCTGTAGTAAACATTTGCAAGACTATGCTTTATGACATGCTATTAGTGCTTTCATTGCATAATTTCTTAATCTGCACCTGTTTGGAGAGGTTCTGGCACTTGTTTTTGATATGCCTCAGGAACCTTACTGGTTTGCAGAACAATAAGAAAATGGCACAATAATCAAGATAATACAAAAAGTAACTTATGACTTTGCAGCATTTGAAGTGTATTGTGCTTTTGTGAGTGATACCAGATCTCCTACAGTATCACCTTGAATGGAAGAAAGGAAGCAAAAGGATGATTCAATCAAGGCTTGATTCAGAAAGTCATGTGTTATACAGATTTTTTCAGTCTAAGAGCAGTCTTGAAATTGAGCATGGAGCAGCAAAAACAGAAGTTGTTATATACACTACAAATTTCCAGAAAGTATTTGACAGCATCACAATGAATCATTCTGGAACATATCTAAATATTCAATACGTCAAAAAAATTAATGCGTCTTCATATAAGACTCAGCCTAGGGCAGAATCAAGGTGAGCATGTGTTAAAATGTTTAATGCAGACTCTGTTGAACAGGAAAGAGTTCTTTCATATTTTCTGTTGGTATTGTCCTTCATTCATTATGAAAAAAAAAGATATGTCTTGCTGTAACACACGCATTGCTTAGTTCAACAACAGTATATTGGGATAGTTAGATTTTGCTGACAACATGGTTTTTCTAGGGGATAGCTCAATTAGCATTCAAGCAAAGATTGAAGGACTACTCAGTATCAAAAAGATTGCGTTAAAAAACAATTATGAAAAACACCTAGAAAAAATTTCAGCAGTTCCAGATCAAGTATTATCTTAAAAGGCAGAGGAACAAAAGAAGTAATTCAGTTCACATATCTGCTCTGGGCAGCAACCCAAGAATATGAGAATGGTTGTCCTGGGTCTGTGTAGCCCAGTATCCTGTTTCGGATGGTTGCCAAGCGGGGGTGGAGGTACTAGGCTCAAAGCTATAAGTTTTTCTGCAGCAGGTTTTCTGACTGTCTTGCAGAGACTTGGGTTCATGTCCTACCCTTGACATCAGAATTTAACAGACATAACCCCTCCTACTGGTCGCAATTCCTCAGGTACGCAGCGAAGGCAGTGATCAAAAGCAGATGTCTGGGGAAGAGTACAAAAATGGAACAAACATATGATACTTTTCCAAATACTCTCCCACCAGCCAGCAATTTGAGGAGGCATTTGAGAGGCAATGTGACTGGGGAGGCTCTCACATTCCCCTTGTGAAAGCAGCATGGCAGGCAGCCCATTTCATGTACCTGTACACAAATGCATACATCCTGGAGGTATACAAGAAGAGTTAGAAGTCCATGCAGTTTACAGAAACTTGGTGGTACAGCTCACATGATGGGAGTGCTGCAGGGAATGGATACAGACTTTTCAAGAAAGATGGGCTGATAAGGCAAGGAGGAGGGTTTGTACTCTATTCAAAGGAGTGGCTAGAGAGCATGGAGCTTTGCCTTGGAATATGTGAAGTGGCACCAGCTAAGACCTTATGGCTAGGAATCAGAGGACAGATTGATACAGGTGATAGTGTGGTAAGCATGTGCTACAGACTGCCTGATCAAGAAGAAACAGATGAAGCTTTCTTTAGACAGCCAGAAGCCTCACGATCGCACACTCAGGTATTCATCAGTGCTCAACCACTCTAATATCTGCTACAATGATAACAGGGCTGGGGACAAGCAACCCAGGTAGTTTCTGGAACATGTCAATGAAAATTTCTTGACACAGGTTGTAAGGAAGCTGATTAGAGAAAATGGTTGGCTGGACCTCACACTCACTAGCAAGTCACTGATGTAAAGGTTGAGGGCAGTCTTAGCTGCAGTGACTGTGAGATCATGAAGTTAAAAATCCTGAGACAAAATAGACAAACAGTAGGACCACAACCCTGGACTTCAGAAGAGCAAGTTTGGGGTTATACAGGGATTTGCTCAGTAGAATCCCACTGGAGATTGCCCTGGAGGCAAAAGGGGCCCAAGACAACTGCTGGATCTTTTAGGACAACTTCCTTAAAGCACAAGGAAGTTCCATTCCAATGAGCAGACCAAGTATGGCAGAAGGGTGATTGGAGATCTCCTGACTGAGCTCAAATGCAAAACAAACAAACAAACAAATAAAAACAAAAACAAAACAAACAAACAAACAAAACAAAACAAAACAAACAAACAAACAAAAAAAGGACATGCAAAGAAGGAAATTACTCAAGAGTACTATAGAGCATTTCTTGAGTACAGAGGAAAGAATTTGGAAGACTAAAGCTCATCTGGATTTGAAACTAGTGAAGGATGTGAAGGGCAAGAACAACTACATTAGCAGCAAAAGGAAGGCTGAAGAAATTGTGGGCCTCGTGCTCACTGGGGAGGGGACCTAGTGATAAAGTATATGGAAGAGGCTGAGATACTCAGGTTTTTTTTGCCTTTGTTTTCACTTGCTATGTCTGCTCTCTGGCTGTCCAGTTCCCACTACCTACTAACTGAGCCAGTGGAAACACAGAAGAAGTTACAATTAGGGAGCTCTTAAGTCAACTGAGCATATACAATTCCATGGGACCAAATTAGATGCATCTAAAAGTACAGAGAAAAGGCAAACATCCTACCCATCTTTAAGAAGGGCAAGAAGTACAGGGAAGTACAGATTGGTCAGCCTCACTCCAATCCCTAGGAAGGCCAAGGAGCAAGTCCTCTTGAGAGCTATTTCCAGCCACAGACAGGAGAAGGTGGTGACTGGGAACAGCCAGAATGTGTTTACCAAGGGCAGGTCATGTCTAATCAACTGATTTTCTATGATGAGATTGCTAGCTGTGTATATGATGTAACAGCAGTTAATGTTGCACACCTTGACTTTAGTATACCTTTGACATGATCTCGCATGGTATCCTTATAGGCAAATGATAGTCCGTTAGATATGGACTGGATAAGTGAATGATAGCGTGGGTAGGAAATTGGGCGGGCCATGGGACTTAAAGAGCAGTGATCAGCAGTAAAAAGTCCAACAGGCAGCCTGTATTGTGTTTAAGTGCTAAAGGTTCGGTACTGGGGGGGCCACAGGGGTGGCTTCTGTGAGAAGATTCCAGAAGCCGCCCCATGTTAGATTAAGAGCCAGCTCCAGCCAGCTCCAAAAGGGACCCGCTGTTGGCGAGAGCTGAGCCACTGAGTGAGTGACGGTGCTTGCGCCTCTGTGAGAGCAGATTTAAGAAAGGGAAAAAAACTGCTGCGCAACAGCAGCTGGGAGAGAGAGGAGTGAGGAACAGCCCTGCAGACACCAAGGTCAGTGAAGAAGGAGGGGGAGGAGGTGCTCCAGGTGCCAGAGCAGAAGTTCCCCTGTGGCCCATGGTGAGGACCATGGTGGAGCAGGCTGTCCCCCTGCAGCCCATGGGGTACCACATGGAGCAGATCTCCACGCTGCAGCCCGTGGAGGAGACCACAGTGGAGCAGGTGGATGTGGCCCAAAGGAGGCTGCAGCCCATGGAGAGCCCCCGCAGGAGCAGGCTCCGGGCCGGAGCTGCAGCCTGTGGAGAGGAGCCCATGGAGGAGCAGGTGATCCGGTGGGAGCTGCCACCCGTGGGGGACTCGTGCTGGAGCAGTTTGCTCCTGAAGGATGAACCCCGTGGTACGGACCCATATTGGAGCAGCTCTTGAAGACCTGCAGCCTGTGGGAAGCCCACGCAGGACCCGTTTGGGAAGGACGGCATCCCGTGGGAGGGACCCCACGCTGGAGAAGGGGCACAGAGTGACCACGAAGGAGTGGTGGAGATGCAGCGATATGGGCTGACCGCAGCCCCCATTCCCTGTTCTCCTGCGCTGCTCAGTGGGAGGAGGTAGAAGAGGGTGGATGGGGGGAAGGTGTTTCTTGTTGAAACAGCAACTTTCTTGTTGACACAACCCTTTACTAGTGATTATCCCCTAGAGGTCAACACTGGTGGCAATACCACTCAACATCTTTATTGGCAACTTGGATGACAGGACAGAGTACGCTCAGCAAGTCTGCAGATGATACCAGAATGGGAGATAGTGAATAAGATACCTGCTTCCTGTGTTTTTTTTATTGCTAGGCAAGCTAGAAAAATGGGCTGTCAGGAACCTCACGGAGTTCAATGAAGGCAAATGCAAAGTCCTGCACCAAGAACTGAATAACACCTTGTAGCTGTACAGGCTGGGGGCCAACTGGTGAGAAAGCTGTTGACATGGCCAGCAAGGACCAGCTGCTTCCTAAAGGATGGGGAGACGATGCAGGAGAACACAGCCAGGAGGGTAGAGGCCTCCCCAGCCATGGTCCTGTTCCACAGCCCCTGAACAAGGTAAGAGGGTAGGTGCAGGGACGACATCTGGATTTTGCCAAGAGTCCAGATAATCAAGCCAGTTTGTGGTGATAAGCCAGATCTCAGGTCAAGCTGGGAAGTCAGTCTGCAGGTCAGGGTCCAGATAACAGGGTCCATTGGCCAGGCACAGGCATAGCTGTGATACAGATGGAGACCAGCTTACCTACAAAACATTTCAGGCAGGGACTCTCATCTTGGAGGTGCACAGTGGAAGGACAAGGGGCAAGAGACATGGCATGAAACTTGGGAAATTCTCACTCAATATAGGACAAAGAATTTTTACTATGAAGGTGGACAGACACTGGAGCAGATGCCTGGAGAGGTTGTGGAATCTCCACCTTGGAGGTATGTGGGACCCAGCCAAACACGGTCCTGTGACAGCTGCTTCACCTGGGCCTGCTTTGAGCACAGGGCTGGACTAGAAGATGTTCCCTTTCAACCTACATGATTCTGTGATTCTAATTTGCAGCTTAGGGACACCCTGAGCCCAAGGTACTTTCTTACGTAAACAGTAATCCTCATTGTTTCACAGCTCTGTAGCTTAACTACATGCTTTATGAAGAACCACTTCCTCTTCCTTGGTTTGAGTCTGCTACCTTCATTTACTGCCCTCTAATTTTTATATCAGAAGAGACTCTGAATGATTAATAGTTTCTTACCTTCTCCATGCCACCCAGAATTTCATAAGATTGACTTCTCCTCCTTAAACATCTTTTCCAAGATGAAGAGTGCTAACCAACCTATTTGTTACTTGTATAGAAGCTGTTCACATGTTCTTTTACCTCTTATCTAAACCTTTTCCAGTTTTACATTTCCCTTTTTGGTATGTGCTATTGGTGGAAGAGGTTGGCATGACCTCACACAACATCTGAGATACAAGTTCAACACGGAGGCATATGATGTTCTCCATTGTATTCTCTAGTACTTCCGTAACAATTCCTATATCTGGTTTACTTTTTTCACTTATTAAACATTGGGCTAACATATCCATGCAAGCCCAGAAGAAATTCAAAAGGACTCAAAATCATAAATTTTAAAATTTTATAATCTGTACTGACAAGCTTAAACAAGATTTGGATATCAAGCACCTAGAGCTTAAGGAACTATCTATCCATTTCCAGTATTCCACTACAGTATATATGTGTGAAAGCTAGAAAGCCAAAATGGAAAAAAAAACAATATCTAAGCCCTTTCATATCCAAATACCTGAATAAAGTGCTAGCTATTAGAAGTCATCACGCATCAGAAAGTTTAGCAGATCCAACTTTTAAAAGTTAGCTGGAAAGGAAAATGGACATTTTTGGGGCACAAGTAAAGGATGAGGCCAAAACATGTACTGTAGCGTAGCTGTCATTGGGCAGCTGGAGGCAGCTGGAGGAACACACACAAAAAAAAGCTAAATGGCAAAAAATCCTGCAAATATTACTCAGTGAGGAAAAATTTATAGGACTAATCAATGCCTAGTACATATGAAGATCAATCTGGAATACTCCATGGTTTTGTGAATATTTGGTGATTCCTACTTCTGCACTTCAAAATTCAGCTGGTGACACAGCAAGTATTACTGTGGTAGGAAGGTAACACAAATAGCAATCAATGCAACTACCATTGTTTATGTTTTCTTATGATCTGGTCCTGTACTGATCTCACAGTTTTATAATCTAAGACTCCATTCTTGCAGATGGTCATTCAGGTAGCCTGCTGTACGTGTATACGTTAAGTTCCAACTGCATCAAGGAAGTGTAATAAATGGAACAGAGAAAATGTGGTTCAAGGTTTATAGCAAGGTCACCCGGTTACTCTGCTCAAGCAAAGAACTTGGTAACTCAGTAACAGCTGTGGTTTTTTTGTTGTTGTTGTTGTTGTTTTTAATGACAATACTTGTGGTTTTCATGGAAGCAAATATTAAAATACAGATTTGAGTGAGCAGAATCAGCCACCGTAGTTTCTCCAGCTATAAAAAATTGTTCATGGCTGACAATTAATGAGTTAGATGCCCTGTCTTGATTTGCTATTGGCTAACAATCAGGGCTTATAGTTAAAGTGTTGTAAACATGATTGGCTGCTAATTTTTATAAAAACAAGAGAGCTAACAGGAAAAAATTATCTGCCTCCTTCATAACTGCATCTGTATTTAAGACAGCTACCTGCTGTCCAAAAAAAAAAAAATTTTTTTTTGAATGTGATTACTTATTTTAATATCAGAACAAATCTTTTTTTGTTTTGTTCTGTTTTTTTTTTCATTTGTAGTGGCTGGGCAGCACCCAGTTTCCCAACAAGATTGCAGGCGCATTCCACATAATGTTCCCTCCTGCTGTGCTCTTCTGTTCCTTTAGGAGGAAATAGCAGTAGAATTAGCAAAAATGAAAGAAAAAAAAAACATATTAGAAAACCAACCTCTTCACATTCCAATGAAGCCAGCAGGAGTATCATGTGCAGGTATCTGCAGTTTCACACTCACAATCCAAAGGAGATCAAGTGTTTGACCTATCAGTCTTCATAAGGTACTTTAAAACCTTGTGGTCCATAGATGAATCAATGGAAACAAGATTGTCAGAAGAGTCTGGTCTAATGATTTTAAAAAGTCGTTACATTTACTAATCCAAAATGAACACAGTTTATAGAATGTACGTCTTGTTTTTAAAAAAGTAGCTTTTTGGGAGGATTACAAACTTTGGTGACAAAGATAATGCAATAACACCATATATTGAGATTTCTACAGTGAATTTAACTTAGTCTTGCATGGTACTCTCATTAATCTGTGCTCAAAACAAAACAAAACAAAAGAAGCTTACATTAAGTAGATTAAAAACATGATGAGTGATACGTAGTCATAAATGGTGAGCTGTCAGCCTAGTGTGGAAGTTACTTGTGTATTCATCAAGGAGTTACACTGAGCCCCATGATGGTCATTATTTTTGATGATGGTCTGAAGAAATATGAAATCTTTCTTGTAAGTGTTGCAGAAGACATGAGCTGCCGCAGCATGCCAACTCCTTGGCCAAACTCATTATCTGCTTCTTCTCTTCGTGCTGCATGATATCTTCAGTGGAAAGCTCTGTGAACGCTCTGACTTCCTGTACTACAAATTTATTTTCTCCCTTTCAATTTTGCTGTCTTCAAAAGAAACAACTCAACTTCTTCAGATTGACTGACTTCCAATCCCACACTCTAGATGCTTTCTTTTTACCTGCAGCTTACTTCTAAAGCCTTCCTTCAGTGCTTTCTTCACTTTTATCTCTGTAGAAGAAGCCACTGATTTAATCCAAAAGAAAACTGACAAACTGTGATATACTTTTTCCCACATTTTGGGAAAAATGTGAAAAATGTCCTTCCTCTACTTCAACAACATCATCTTCATACTAAGATGTCTAGTCTGATGACCTCTGTGACTCCCTTGCAGATCAGAAGGCATTCTTATCCATTCATATTTCCTCCCTGCTTTTCTCATCACTTCACCATTTTCTTGATCTTTCCTTTCATAATAGAATTGTTTTATTTTATCCCGTGTTTAAAAAAATCCAGTCTTTTCCCCTTCCTTCCACTCTCTAAGTTCACTCTGTCTGTAGTGGCTGCCAGGAGTCTCATGCCCTGATTCTATCTTTCTTTCAGTTCAGCTGACCTTTCAGAACCTTTCAGTTCACCTTTTCATTACATCAGAGTTACAGTCAGTATTACTATATTGACCTACATCTGCTTAAGGCTCAAAATCAGTGCCCCCTCCTTGCAATCCTCGCTTGTCTCCTGCCCTTAACACAACAGCCATACCCTTCTGTTGAATTCTTTTCCTTCTTTAGCTTCAGTGGCTTCAAAAACTTTGTCCTTTCTGTGTTCTCTTACAAATCACTCTGTTACTATGTACTTTCAAGGATCCTCTGCCTTCATAGATGACTACATGGAGTTCTGACTTGGGCTTCTTTCTCCTTTTTCTCTGTGCCAGTGTCTCAGTAGTCTCATCCACATGCTAAAGTTTAACTACCATCTCCATGTGGAAATACAAATTTATACCTCTACTTCATCCATAACATCTTGGCTTGTCTCTCAACTTCAGCACCTTCTGATAGCTATCAGCTCAAATGCAGTATGACTAAAGCACGTCACCCTCTTCTCTTTTCCCTAGTCAGTCCTTATAACTTCCCTATTTTAGAACTGCTGTGAATCATGTGATTACCAGGCTGGTTAGGCAGGCAGGTGATGTAGACAGCTTTTTAGGTCCAAAAATCTTATTGAGTTTCCATCTTGTATATTATTTCTGGAGTTTGTAGATAGCTACAAAATTATAACTCTTTTACAAATGTTCATAATGTTTATGTTCAAACACTACAACCTTTTTCTTCCACTATTAACAGAAACAATATGCAAAGACCATTCTTTTTAGAATTCTTTTCTTTTTGACTATCTCCACTGGCTCCTTCATTTGCTAACACATCAAGAATAAATTCCTTTTTTTAAAGAAGACCTTGCAGGCATATTCCCACTTTTCAAGCCATTTTCATTCATTCTCAGTATGTCAGCTCCTGTCTGCAACTGAACAATTATTCCAACCTTTTCTTCCATATCTGTTTAATAAAATGACCTACATTTTTTTGTTTGTTTATTTGTTTTGTTTAGTTGGTTGCTTGGTGTATTGGGTTTACATCGCAAAGGTCTGGTAGTAGGGGGGCCACAGGGGTGGCTTCTGTGAGAAGATTCCAGAAGCTGCCCCATGTTAGATAAGAGCCAGCTCCAGCTGGCTCCAAAAGGAACCTGCCGCTGGCCAGACCTGAGCCAGTGAGTGACACTGGTTGTGCTTCTGTGAGAGCAGATTTAAGAAAGGGAAAAAACTGCTGCACAACATCAGCTAGGAGTGAGAAGAGTAAGGAACAGCCCTGCAGACACTAAGGTCAGTGAAGAAGGAGGGCAGGAGGTGCTCCAGGTGCCAGAGCAGAAGTTCCCCTGTGGCCCATGGTGAGGACCATGGTGGAGCCCATGGGGTACCACAGTGGAGCAGATTTCCATGCTGCAGCCTGTGGAGGAGCCCACGGAGAAGCAGATGGATGTGGCCCAAAGGAGGCTGCAACCTATGGAGAGCCCGTGAAGGAGCAGGCTCCGGGCCGGAGCTGCAGCCCATGGAGAGGAGCCCATGCAGGAGCAGGTGATCCGGTGGGAGCTGCCACCCGTGGGGGACCCGTGCTGGAGCAGTTTGCTCCTGAAGGATGAACCCCGTGGTACGGACCCATATTGGAGCAGCTCTTGAAGACCTGCAGCCTGTGGGAAGCCCACGCAGGACCCGTTTGGGAAGGACGGCATCCCGTGGGAGGGACCCCACACTGGAGAAGGGGCACAGAGTGACCATGAAGGAGCGGTGGAGATGCAGCGATATGGGCTGACCGCAGCCCCCATTCCCTGTTCTCCTGCGCTGCTCAGTGGGAGGAGGTAGAAGAGGGTGGATTGGGGGCAGAAGGTGTTTTTAGTTTACTTCTAGTTTCTCGCTGTTCTAGTCTGCTAGTGATAGTAATAAATTATATTAATCTCCCTATGTTGAGTCTGTTTTGCCCGTGACAGTAATTAGTGAGCAACCTTCTTGTCCGTATCTCAACCCTTGAGCCCTTGTCCATCGTATTTTCTCCCCCTGTTCCTTAGAGGAGGGGGAGTGAGAGAGTGGTTGTGGTAGAGTTCTGCTGCTCAGCAGGGTGAAACCACCACAGTTGGTTGTTTTGTTTTGTTTTGTTTTGTTTTGTTTTTGAGTTTTTGAGTACTGCAACATAGGTTTGAAAGGATTTCCCTGCAAATGATCACCACACCAGCCCTAGTGGGTGAGGGGTCCTTGGTGCTACAACAGAGGAAATAGTAACGGCTAATATGTAAAACGTGAATTTTTAACCTGCAAAATCAAGATTAGATATCTAGCATCACTGAATCACAGAACACATAGGCTGGAATGGAGCACCAGTTGTCTCTAGTCCAGCCCTGTGCTCAAAGCAGGCCCAGGTGAAGCAGCTGTCACAGGACCGTGTTTGGCTGGGTCCCACATACCTCCAAGGTGGAGATTCCACAACCTCTCCAGGCATCTGCTCCAGTGTCTGTCCACCTTCATAGTAAAAATTCTTTGTCCTATATTGAGTGAGAATTTCCCAAGTTTCATGCCATGTCTCTTGCCCCTTGTCCTTCCACTGTGCACCTCCAAGAAGAGTGTAGAATCACCTTCTGTACAATCTCCAGTCAGGTAACTGTGAACAGCAATAAACAGTTCAATCTTCTCCTCTTAGAAACAAATCTGTAGGCTGAATGGGTAAAATGGGAGTTAGTATTCTGGAATGAATGACTAGGAAGAGGACTTAGGAGTAATAACAAATAACTAGATAAATATAAGCTTCCCATGTGGTGTTTCAGGTAGGCAGGCAGTTACCGTTCTTTGATGTAGAAGCAAGTGAACATCAAAGTCTGACAAAAGGCTATAATGAAATCTAGAGTTTGAAGTTGATACCAGATACATTCAGGTAGGAAAGAATGTCCTTTTTTTTTTATTATTTTTAGCTGACTGGAAATTGACTGTAAATTAGAAGGATGTTTCATTCTTTGTCACTTGTGGCCTGAGTTCAGGTTAGATGTCTTTCTACATGATGTCTCAAAGAGATGTTAAGGTGTTCGTGAAGAAATTACAGGACGATATTCTTTGGTTTGTGTTATTCAGAATCAAAGATTTGGTCATTGGAATACTCATATTTTCCTTATAACAATTGTCATATAACATTTGGAAGAAAGGAAGAGGGGACCTTGAAGCCAACAGATTTTCAGAAGTGTACAATGCAGCAGATGATTCCCTATTATTTCTGTTCCAGGCATCTCGTTTTACAGTAGTGAAATTATTCACTATTATGCAATACAGTCAATATTATACATAATATGTAACTTCAAGTAACTTCTTCATTAGCTTCCATTTTGGTCATTGTTGTTTGTATCAAAGTAATTTTAATAACACAGGGATTGGTCCTGATGATTTCATACATACTGTCCAGATCTTAACATAATGTAGGAAAAAATGCAATTGCTGGTCAAAGATGGACTAAATATACCTCGAGTTACTCCTTTCCTATTATTAAGTACTTTTAGTTTTAGTGACATTTCAAAGAAGTTCGCCAATTGGATTTGCTTTCAATGAATATTTTGAATATATTTAAAAATAATTGCAACTTATTTCTTTATTGCCTTTCTTTCTTATATGTTATCTCATACCCACACTTCACAGATAACATTGTCACCAAAATGGGTCTAAGTTATACTCCGCAACTTCTTTAGTATGTTAGGTTTCAGATAAATAAATAAAAAAGATGCAGAGTAAAGTAACGTCTGTCTTAACTGACCATTGCTTCCATGTCTGTCTGTGTAAACACAACAAAATCTGTTTACTTTCATACTGCTCTCTGTTTCATAAGTCACTGTTATTGTCCAGTCTATGATAGGCTGCTACTTCATCAGTAACTGACAAACCTTTTGAGGTATATGGAGAGGTACAGAAAGAATATGAAAGATGTATAAAATACAAGCATGTACTCAGAAACCGGATGAACAGTTTGGTAGATGTTTTGCCATTCATAAATCTTGCCTTTCTACATGTCAGCATCCCATCAAAATATTCTGACACAGGTTCTGTGCTCCAACAAGTCCCGCTTTTATCACTGAGTGATTGATTTAGTTTTTCAGAGGCTAATAAGACTTAATGTTTCTCCTATTGCATTAGGGTGCACCAGCTTCTCTCATAATCCCACCTTTAATAATGAAGCCCTAATTCTTCAGCAAGGTTTATGATCAATCTCACTTAATTCTACAATAAGAGCTTTTATATCTGAGCTAGTCATACTGAGCTCACTCTAGTCAAAAAAAAAAAAAANATTTATAGGGAATAATTCATTTGACCTATTTTAAATATCTACCTTATGCTTAAGTAAATCATTTCTAGGAGTGTTACTTTCTCTCCCATTCAATATAAAAGAAGTCTAGACAAAAAACTCAAAGACAGACAATGTTGACATCTACTTCCAGTCAGACAAATCCTACTTCTGGTTCCATTTGTATTTTTACAGAGACATCAGTGATAAAACTCTAATCTCTCACTCTAACATATTAGGTCCATGCACAGTTAAGTGGTACAATGGACCTTGATATGTTACTATTCTACAATGTTTTTGACTTATCAATACATGGATTAATAATGCATCCCCAGCAGACCAAAGTTTAGACATCTCTGTGCCACCGTTTTTTTAAGATGAGTGGATCATCTGTGTTGGATAGTTTTCAGATGTACAGAATAGTTTAAGAACATAGATACTTAGGTTAGCATTCACAGAGATTTGAAATGGTCTGTTCCGTATGCACATTCTTTAATTGCAGCTTTTGAAGGCAAAACTGGAATCATCACCACCATTTGATATCCTTACAAAAACTCTTTTTAAAGAATTCAAAATTAACTGGAGGGGATTGAGAATACTAAGGACTAAAACAAACAAGATAAGGACTTTGGTTATTTGTCTTACAAAATACATCTGTGAAGGCAGTAAGGTTTCTGGTTATGGATACTTCTATGCTATTTTTATTTTAAAAAATTACAAACACGATCACAGCTGGAATAATATGCCAGTGTGACACCTACAAAAGGATTAGAAGACACAGTGTTAGGAAGTAAGAGATTGCTGCCTTTCTAATCCCTGTAAGGGTGGGATTCATTTCACTAATATTAATCATATAAAAGCTAGATTCTGCCTAAGTGAGTTGTCAAGGCTCCCTCTATAGTCAACAGAGAGAGACTGGCACTTAACAAGAATGATTAATCAAAATGTAGAATAAATGTCTGAGGGCATTGGCTGAGTCATAGAATCATAGAATCATTTAGGTTGGAAAAGACCTCTAAAATCATCCAGCCCAACCTTTAACCTAGCACTGCCAAGTCCACCATTAAACCATGTCACTAAGCTCTGAATCCAAACGTTTTTTGAAGACCTCCGGGGATGGTGACTCAACCACTTCCCTGGGCAGCCTGTTCCAATGCTTCACGACCCTTTCAGTGAAGAAATTGTTCCTAATATCCAACCTAAACCTCCCCTGGCGTAACTTGAGGCCATTTCCTCTTGTCTTCTCAGTGGGAGCTTGGGAGAAGAGACCGATTCCCATCTTGCTATAGCCTCATTTAAGGTAACTGTATACAGTGATAAGGTCTCTCCTGAGCCTCCTTTTCTCCAAGCTAAACAACCCCAGCTTCCTCAGCCTCCTCATAAGACTTGTTCTCCAGACCCCTCACCAGCTTTATTGCCCTTCTTTGGACATGCTCCAGCACCTCGATGGCCTTCTTGTGGTGAGGGGCCCAAAACTGAACACAGTGTTCAAGGTGCGGCCTTACCAGAGTTGAGTACAGTCCTTGCTGAAGTTCCTAGATCTATTCCTTGATTGTAAGGGAGAACTATATGACTAGCTCGGAGTTAATAACTAACTTTTAGATGACTAAAATGAGATGAAATGAAGCCGGATCAAATTTTATCTTACTCATACAGTAATTGTTTCTGTAATGGCTACCAGGCTTTGGCCAAGGATAAATATGATGAAAACATTTTGCTAGTATTTCAGAGATCAAATTACCATGGCCATCTGGATGTTAGGGAAATCTTCATAGACTTATCCATTCACTGCGCTTATTGCAGGACACGTAAATAAAATTTAACCAAGCTACCTGAAAAGTATCTTGAATTAATTTCTGTGAGGCAGAAAATGGAGGCTGTAATAATTTTTTCACAAATCTCGAATCCTATTTTCAGTAGGAAAAAACTTTGGGAGTTTTTGAAACATTTTCTGTTATCTTTAGCTGAAGATCCTTTATCTAAAATATTAGAGAATGATAAAAGAATAGATTGTGATCTTTTTAGTGCATTTTTAATAAGTAACTTCCCCTTGGCTTGTTAGTTAGAGCTTTCTTAAAGGAGTCTTACTCTATCAGCATGCCAGTTTAGTTGCAACATGGTATTAAAAGGTATTAAATATCTGATAAGAGAGGTTCCTCAGAACACACCTACCTTTGATCCAATGCACTGTAACAACGTTGATCTAATAGTCAGGTCAGGGGAATGGAAGAACTATTTGCAGCTCTGACGTTGGCTCTCTATGACTTTGCATAAGTCACAAATCTGCAAAGTCAGAGAAAATGACTAAGCTGGGCCAGCAGGGGAGGAGACTCCTATCCACTTTCAAAAGGACAGTCTCCGCTCCCTCTGGGAATTGAAAAGGCTGAGAATAGAATTCAAACCCCACAATGAGTCTAGCTCTCAGGAAAATTGTATTCCTCCTAATTAAAGATTGAAATAGTACAAATAGATTTTATCTACAAGCACTACTGAAATGGCACACCCATGACCCATTAGCTTTTTTTACAACTGTATTTCAGTTCCTCTCTATAATTATTTGTGATGTCAGTGCTTGAGATTTTATAACTGGCATTAGGAATCAACATGTTCCAGTGGATGGATCAGAATTCTCCAAAGGATGTACAGAGAATTTTATTATGTGTAGGATAATTACATACTTGGTAACTGAAAAATAATTTGTTTCAACAATGAGCTTTGCTGCTGACTACAGGGTTGATTCTCTAGGGAAGGTTCTTACACCTGCACAAAATCCCTGTGATGTTAATGGGGCTTCACATGTTGTCAAGAATCAGCCTACCAGATAAGCTTGCAAAATTAGAGCTTTAAAGCAGTTATTTTTAAACCTCAGTGACCTACAGCAGACTGCCTTGCAAGTAGATCATAAGAAACAAGCTCTGTTTAATCAATGAAGTCTACTGACTGCCAAGTCTCACCCTGCTTCTCTCCTTTTTGCCTGTAGTCAGTAGAATACTGACCGCTACCAAGAATATCCTCCCAGTTAATTTCTAGACTCAGTCCTTATCAGACAAGTTAGAAACTCCTAAATTGGTGTGTGTCCAAGAGCCATGTGGACTAATATATATTCCAAGGGGTAAAGACTCGCAGTCTCTCGGCTACACATTTAAAGATAGAGGCATTTCACTAGTTCCGCAATGGTTCCCCTCCATTCTGGGGAGGTGTGATAGACTGCAAAGGTGCTGCTTCTAGTCAGGGATGTTTTCTAGACATGAGATAGCATCACTGGAATAGGCTGAGAAACTGAAGGAAGGTCATCCACATGGTTGCTAAAGCCTGCTAAGACTGAGCATCCATCTGAAGACGGGTAATTTTCTTCATTACTAAAAGATCCTTAGTATCAGAAGAATATTGGAATAAAGTGGTGCTGTACTTACAGAACTGACTTTGTATCTCATTGTTGTAACCCAGACAGCATAGACTATTACATTACTCCCCAGGAAAAAAAGAATGTGAGGGATCATGTCAGTGGGGATCATCCTACCTGACAAGTAGAAAGCTTCTCCTTGCCCCTATTCCTGTGTCACATGATGTTATAGGGCGTATCTGTGGAATATACTTGCAGTCAGGCAGATGACCCTTGCACTCAGTGGAACTGTAGATACTCTTTGGCTCCTTGCTTCTGGAATAAGTAGTTATGGGATCAAGAAAATGCCTTAATTTTGTGCTGAGAATATGTGAGTTCTCAGCTACAAAACAGGAGGGCTCGAGTCCCGTTGTGGATAAGACTGAGCACATAAATGAGCAGTTGAAATGGCACAAGATTCAAATGATGCTCATTTTCAAAATACCTCAGATTATAACTATACAAAATTACATCCTTACCTATTGTAATCGTCTCTAATGAGCATATATAACAAAGCTGAATTGTGGTGGTTATCTGTATCTGTTACACTCTCTGTTGCATTTCCACAATTATAACTTACTAGGGATCCAGCCAAAGTTTATGTTAAAAAATTGAGATTGTTTGAACAAGACCCTCTAAAAACACTGTTCCTCTAAAAAACTTATGTAACATCAAAATGCCATAGTTATTTTAATATTTTTTGTACATCTTGGCCCAAATTTTAATGCTGAGCCTCCTTAGGATAATTGTATGTTTCAAATCTGCCCACAGGACTCCAAATTCAATAGGAAAAGCACAGGGGAGTCAAGTCCAGTTGACAACCCAAATAAAATAATTTGTAAATGTACAACAGGAGTGGAGTCCAGTTACAAGCCAAAGTTTTTGCAGGCAGGCTTATACCAGAATAAATATGTGGCTTACAGTAACATGCTGAAGCCATCAAACCCAAATAGCACTTGGATAGTGTGAATTTAAGTCTAGCCATTTCAAAGAATTTTTTTGTGTGTGCTGTTTGCGCTCTACAGGAGCTCCTCCAGGAACATTTGCCCTGAAAGCAATGATTCAAGTTTCAGAGCCAATATTTCAAAATGCTTTACAATCAGTGTGCATACCCAGATTATTTTAAAAATTGATGTGCCTAGGGAAGGGAAGAATCAAAAGTGCAAGTTTATGATAATTTGCTTTACCTGTCTTTCTGCTCAGAGGAACTTATTTTTATAATCAAAGTGCTTGACTTACATACCTAAATGCATTGTCTTGAAAACAGTATGCGACAGTAGGGACTGAAGGAGAATTAGCTGTACAATCTTCAAACAATTGACTACAGCACTTCCAACGTGCAATGCCTACAGTACAACACCTTTCAATTTTGAATGTATTCTGAAGTCCACATACATTACTGAATACTGGTATGTCCAGACAAATCATCATTTTCTTCTGCAGGCAAATTTTGAGACATTTAGTCAAGGCATTCCTCAGGTGTAGCTCTCCTCGGTAAATAGCTGATTTTATTATTGAGAGTGCCCTAAATTCCATGTTGATAGTGAAATTGTTTGGAAAACTGATAGATTTTGAAGGAGGGTAGGTGAACACACACCAAGGTGGACAGGTTGTCTCAACCTCCAGGAACTAATGTGAAAATCCTGATTCATTTCCATTGACTCCTCTCAATGCATCTGCTGTTCGTATGTATGAGCTATTTCATATATACTCCAAAGGGGCTGAGGTCCCTTTCTGAGCTACTATCCATTTTAAATCAAGTAAGCAATCTAGGTCTCTCCCATACAGTCCTCTTACTGCAAATGATTAAGAGACGTTTGTCTCATAGTCTATTAGTTACTGGTTTCTTTCCTGTAGTCCCTCTTAGGCTTTAGTACACAAACCTTTCTCATGGCAGCAAATTCAGCTTAAAGTGCTTTTATCCTCCTCTGCCCTGGGCCATTCGTTCCTGCTTTTGCATAGGAGTTAGATGCCCAGTTCATTTGTGCTAATATAACTTTCCATGAGGCTGTGTTAGAACCAGGAAGAGCAACATGGTCTGAAATTCAAACAGGATCTGTGACACTTTACCCTGATTCAAGTTTCTTGCTACAAGCAGAGCTGACATATGTTTGGAGATCTGAGCAGCAGAACTTGAAGTGATATTGTGCTGGCACAGAAGCCTTCCAAACCTTGAGAGCTACACATTTCACCTTTGCTCAGTTAGATGCATGTCTGTAGGCTTCTGCTTTTCTTCTTCATTCCTCGACTCCATAGTTACTACATTGCAATAAAATAGGTATATATTTTAAACTACATGAATCTTGACTGGCATCATGTAAATAAGAGCCGTATAGTGGATGTACAAGTAAAGTAATATTGTGGAATCCGCTTTTCATTGGGGTAACTCTCTTGAACCAGTTGCTCAGATGGAAAAATTAACACATACAGAAGTCTATGCAGTCAGGAAGATAAAGCCGTCTGATTAGAATGCTGATGTCTCAGATGGCCTTGGTTATCAACCTACGCACTATCTACCAGGAAGCTTCCTTGTGACATCCCACAGGTAAATCCCAGTTATGCATCCTCATTAACAACACTAATAAAAAGAAGGGAAACTGATTGCCACAAAACTTAGCTACTGAAATGCAGCCTAAACAGTGGTTCTTTATATTCTTCCACAATGTGAGATGTACCTATACTTAAAGTCACTGAAAAATGATAGTACAAAAAAAGCCCTTAAATTTGGAAGTACCAAAAAATACAGGATTGAAGTTAATTAATGCTGGGGAACCACTGACAGCAAAGGAGTGATTGTTTTCCTACTGTGAGCATTTCTATGTGCAGAGAAATACAATACATACCACAACAAGGAGCAGTAGTTTCAGGAGAAATTGTTTAGGTTTTCCTATAACTTTGGACAAGAATATGCCAAGATGCTTTGGAAGGTAAGTCACACAAAGGATCATAGAATCATTTCAGTTGGAAAAAGACCTCTAAGATCATCAAGTCCAACTGTTAACCTAGCACTGCCAAGTCTACCCCTAAACCATAGAATCATAGAACGGCTTGAGTTGGAAGGGACCTTAAAGATCATCTAGTTCCAACTCCCTTGCCATGGGCAGGGATGCCACCCACCAGACCAGGTTGCTCAGGGCCCCATCCAACCTGACCTTGAACACCTCCAGGGATGGGGCATCCACAGCTTCCCTGGGCAACCTGTTCCAGTGCCTCACCACCCTCTGAGTAGAGAAATTCCTCCTAACATCCAACCTAAATCTCCCTTCTTTTAGTTCAAAACCACTCCCCCTTGTCCTATCACTATCTGCCTGTATAAAGAGTCCCTCTCAATCTTTTTATAAGCTCCCTTCAAGTACTGACAGGCCGCAATGAGGTCTTCCTGGAGCCTTCTCTTTTCCAGGCTGAAAAACCCAGCTCTCTCAGCCTTTCTTCATAGGAGAGCTGTGAAACAGATGAAGACTATTAGTACAGATAGAGTCTTTATCTTATTTAGCCAGCAACTGTCTCCAGGCTTTTCCAAAGAACAGCATTTGGCCTAATAATTACTGGGTGACTTTTCCAGGAAGAGTAACAATCTTGCCAAATTTTAAGTCTTTGCTCAAAATTACTGGAGTGTTAGAGCCAGTTCGTTTTATTCTAACACAGAGGAAAAGAACCACAAAGATTTTATATTTTGTTTCCGAAGAAACTTCCCCTGGAAGCACAAACTGAAACAGACCATTTGGAAAAGGGTAAGTCCAAATCTGAGTCCAGACGTTTTTTAAGTTTTTCAAAGTAACAGGCAAGTGAAAACAAACTCATTATGGAGCATGTCAAGCAACTACTGAGGCTACCTATAGCCAAAATGACTTTTTAAAGTTTAGTTTGTGTAACTTGAGATGTGGGTAAGCTGTATAGAAATGAATTCTTTCATGAGCAATGGGAGAACTAAGGAAGCTTCTCTGTTGGTTTTAGTCCTTTATTCCTAAAAATCCACACCATAGTAACATGACTTTCCCTCAGCTGTAATATGATGGGATTAGCTACCTTGCTGCTGATTTCCATTTCATTTTAGGGAACTCTGAGAACTTCTGTAAAATTTGTTTGAAATTGTTTAACAGGTTTACAGGTCATTAGAGAGACTCTAATAGAAAATATCACATAAGCTATAATTTATCAGGCTACGAAAAATAAGCACTTTCATTTCCCAAGTAAAGAATTTCCTTTTATGAGTGTTATGTTACATGTCTATACAACTGGTAAAAATATAACTAGTTGGTGTAAAACGTAATTTTCTCCCATGTAGATAAACACTTAGGATACAGTCAGGTAATCTCAAGTCAACAAGATCTGAAGAAGCCAGGATGCTTCTTAAGAAACCATCTCAGATAAAATGCAATAACTGACAGTCTGTGTATCCTCAGCTATGCAAATGTAAATAAAATAAGCTAGCATTTAACTCTTTTAAAATAGAAGTAAAACTGGTGTGACAGTTATACGATATTTCCAAAGTAAAATAACCATTATCAGTGTCTAAAGGAACGTCTCTCTCTCACCTTTATAGTGATAAGTTTAGATGAATATGAACCAGCTCTTTTTAAAACCTCATTGGAAAAGAATATGTAATATAGTTGTTTCTCAGTTTTGCTCAGAGCGACATAGCAAATAGATTACCAGTTGTTAAGTGATGCTTTTTTTTTTTTTTGAATGTTTTAAATTGTTGTGATCCTGCCTAAAATACTAAAAATATTTTGTTCAGAAACTCGTAATTGTTTACTGATGTGGATGAAGGACTTAAAATCTGGCAGCAAAATAGCCTCTGTGTAAGGGATGAACCTTTTGTAATCTCCCTGATGAACTGCCACGATGACAAGCCTTTCATGAAACCTATTCTTTGCACATGCTCAGCAGTTTCTGGTCACAATTTGACAGCTACAGTCTCTTAAGTCTTTCCACACCGAGGTGCTGAGCTGGACAATCCCTGCCACTGCCGCTCCAGGTTGCTGTAGAGAACAGCAGGAGCAGGCACTGGAGCTAAACCCAGGAAGACCCTTATTTGTGGTCTCAGTGTTTTTATACTGCCAAGTCAGTATTAGGGAAAGAATTTGTATGAAATGTAGAAAGAAAGGGAAAGCAATGTCTGAAATGCAAAATGTAGCAGAAGCTTGGACTTGGGGAATTTGGGTAGACTTTGGGGACCAGGGAACAGCTTGTTCTTATTGGCAAATTGGTAAAAGAAAATCAGCTTCAGGAAAGGGAGATTTGGGACTAAGATAGCGAGGGAATGGGAAGGCTGAAAGAGAACAGAAAGTTGAAGGAGACCCTGAGATTAACTACATGAGGAAACTGGAGCAAGAATTCTAGTTTGGAGGATGAAAGGCTGGGAGATGGCAATGAAGCGGACAAAAGACTGGTGGAAATTGATGGTGGGACTGGGAGAAAAGACTGATTTTGTGTGTGTTTGAAGAGAATTAAACAGAACAGGGAGCAGGGAGCAAGGGCAGCCTGGGAATGGCTGAGCACGCTCACCAGGGCAGGAAACTGGTTGTGAGCCACAGCCAAAAACTGATTAGAATGGCATCAGGGGAGTAGGGAGGCTGGAGCTGCGAGAAGAATCCTAAAACTGAAGGCATATGTTAGTGGCAAGAAATCAATAAGAGAGAGACTATCTTAACATTATAAAGAAAAGAAAGAAGACCTGCAAGACAGATTTGAGAGGATGGGGACAGTAAACAGCCAGCCGTGGTGAACAGAGGAAAATCCTCTGCCTAACAGAGCATGCCCTGGCAGTGCTTAGACCTGAACCCAAGTTTCTTGACTGTTAACATTCTTCTGCTGTCAGCAAGTACTTGTGAAAATCACTAACGTGCAGGCATCTCAGTATGTGGTTTTACATTTGGCTTAAGTGGATTTAAGACCACACTGCCACTGAAAAGGATGAACATGCATTCTCTCCTGCCTCTGGTTGCCCTTTTCTTGCTTCAGCACTAAGGATTATGGACCCACAATAAGAGTCGATGCAGCTCATAGATCTGACAAGGCACTAGACACTATTTTGCAAAGACAGTTTTCAGTAAGATCAGCAAGCTGGTCCGATTTATGGTGTTGCTATATGATTACTCATGCTAACTAAAGTTAAAATGGTGGAAGTTGCAGCAGAGACAGATGGGAATGCACGGAACACTGCCAGTCCCAAATTTTTTTTGACTGTCTGACCCTAGATCTACTTACACCAACCCTGAAATGATGCCCTTTCCCCTCTACTTGTCAACCATATGAAGGTTATGAAGGTGGATAGCTTACTAGTACTAACTGGTACTCACTAACTAAAATGGCAGCGACCTCCTTTCTGTAACTAAAAATTTTGACCCTGTTAATGATCGATAATACTGCAGATAATAATCTGTATGATGCCACACAAAGAGATCTTGGAGGTTTGTTTGCTTGTTTAATTCTCTAGAAAACTGAAAATGAAAAGATCTGTGTTAAATAAGCATTCTGAGATCAGAAATGCTACTGTTAATATTGCCTTTAGAAAAAAAAAAAGTGTCATTGTATAACTAAAGACAGTAGCATAATGGCTATATAAGTGTTCAATTAAGGCAGCTTAGTGTTCTTAACTTTGCAAACTTTCATAATGTTTTTCTAATGTTCTCAGTGCATGCGTAGCAGTATACAAGCTGTTTTGAGTCTCTGCTTAAATACATTAGAAAATCTGAGAAAAGAGGAGAAAAAGGCATGTGTGTTTTGTATGTATAAGCAGGACAACTAAAGGCACCATAGCTGAAAGAGAGAGAAATTAAAGGCACTTACATCATACAGTTTTCCTGCAATAAAACTAAACATGGCAAGGATTCTTGAATATTCCCTTGAGGTTGCTTATTGGCACCTGCAAAGCTAAAAGAACTCACTGTATTGTATTAATTATAATGTCTCTGTACCACTACGAATAATGCAATAGTACTTTCTTTTTCACTCCGAGGGAGGAGGGGAAAAGTCAGTACTAACCAGCTTATTTTAATAACTGTAATATGAATTATCTGAAATTCCATGTACAGAATTCATATAGCTGTGCTTACAATTCGTTTGAATTGTATAAATGATAATATTTTTTTACTAGTTGACTAGAGAAAATGCCTAAAACTTGCAAAAGACGACTCCAAGTAACAGAATCACTCTGCCTTTATAGGAAGTGGACTTTGGTTTGGTAATTAAAATCAAAATCAACAAACTCAGGGAGAAAACTTTTCCTTCTTACAGGCATGTCTACTTGGAGATTTTGTACCTGCATAAAGTGAGTTTGATTGGAGCAGAGTGGCAGCTGCATTTGCAGAGTTGACTTCTGAGAATTATCTTACCAGGCTGGGAGCATTGGTAGAACAGACCTGATTTCACCAAGAAGCCTGGTAGGTGATGGTACTACTGTCTTGTTGGTCACAGCCTGGCTCGTATCAGAAAACTGGACCAGCTAGTTGCACAAATAAGTTGGTCCTGACACAAGCGATTTTCTTTAAGTCAACTGGAACAGACTACAAGAGACTCTCCCTTTGCTACCCTTGATATCACCAAATCCAAGCAGGTTGATGAGTAGGACAATTTCTATTTGAACCTGAAAGGTTATGATGGAATCATTTTCAGCTATTTGTATGATTTCTTTTTCCCACTTTGCTCCAAATAAAAGATAGTTCTACTCATGTTTTTGAAGGATCTTGCAGATGGTAAGAAGTCATTTGTAGGGAGAACTAAGGTTTACTTCCAATTTCCAGAGCTAAAAATCAACTGGATGAACTGGAGGTGTGAGGCTGTAGGCCTTAGTAATATTTCATTCTGAAGACACAGCAATGGGATTGATTCACTTCGGCCTTTGCTGCTAGCACTGGATTCCAGCAGAAGAGGCATATCTTAGCACTCTGCCAGGACTGTGGGTTAGCATCCCTTTCCATCAGAGGATTGTGCTAGTGTGCTAATTGAGGAAGATGCTTGTTTTGTTGTGGTTTTGAAACCGATACAATATATATGATGTATATGATTTATATGATAGGGGCTTAATATGTTTATTTTGTGGCAGAGTATACATTAGATACACTGCAACAGAATGTGTATCGATCAAAAGAACATCCTATACATCGTTATTACAGAAACCTACAACAAAAACACAGCCAAAACTATTTTGTGGAAGTTGTAAAGTACTTGGGCCAGGGTTGGACTTGTGGATGAGGAGGAGAGTACTTAACACCAGCCTGCACAGGTTGTCAGCATTACTTGATGCCCACTGAAATGATAGTGGAAATACCTGTGAATGTTAGTAAGTTTTAGAAGATGGTTTCTACCACAAGAGTAGTTGCTCCAGAGAGTGAGTTTCCACTTGATTGGGGCGGGGGGGAAAAAAACAAAAAACACTTTACTTTGACACATTTGAAAGGCTTGTTGAGTACCAATCCAGGAGCACATTCTGTGAGTACTGCTCTTTCCCAGAATCAGTTAGCAAAGGCTCCAGGGAAAGTATCAGGGAAAAAAACGTAAAGGCTTTTTTGCCAAGTGTCATTATTTTCTGTGAATGCATTGCATTATCTGGTAAAACAATTTGAATGTGTCACCAAACATTTCATGCAGACCTGCACTTGTAGATTATGTCTAAAGAGAAAAGAAAGATCAACAGAAAATCTATAAAGAGAAAATTTGATATTATTCACACTTTGAAAGCCAGAAATGTCAATGCTCTTTGGCATACTTGTATAGCAGCTTGGTAGCGAGGACACTGCTAGGAATGTCTACTACATGTTTCGTAAGTCACTCTACAGATAGCAAAAGTATAAAAAGGTCATCGTGAAAGGAGTCTTAGTTACAAATTATCTATACCAGAATGGATTTGAAAGGGATTTTTCAGCAATGAATTCTTCAGTTAGGTTTGTAAAATGAACAACAGGTATGTCCTCGAACCTACTTGCAGTTATAAAATCAAATTAAAATATGCTTTCTGAGCAAAAACATCTACTGTGGTAGCAGAGGGTGTTTATATGACATTGTTGGTGAGTCCTGAAGTGTAACTGAGTAGCTCCAGAATGCAATAGACTGTGTTCCTGAGATCAAAACAACGATCACCTCCTACTTAAGATCCCACAGTCTAAGGTGAATAGGAAGAAAGTATCTGGAACTTTTATCCCTCAAATCAGAGTTTGAAAAAAATTAAGTTTTGTTCTGTGTAGAATCAAAAAATAGGAATTCCACTTAGGAGTGAAATGATGAAGTGAATTTCATGTCATTTAAAGGAGACTAACAGCCAGCTGTGAAAGCCAGGAAACAAAAATGGTGCCTTAAGTAGCTGATGAGGTCCTCAAAATTTAGAAGTGCCTGAAAACTCTATTCACAATGAGATTTGGCTGGGACTGTTTGTCAATGAATGGAAGTCAAAGCTGACCAATCTTAGTCTTTCCTAAATCTGTAATTGTCAACAAGCAAGGAAGAAATACCTGAAAAACTGTAGGGATCCATTCACTTGATCCTGCAACAGGCAGAAGAAAAGAGATGATGACAAATTTAAACAAAGCCTGAATCTAGATTACAGGATTTGTTTCACAAATGGCAGGAACTCAGGATTAGTAACAAGGAAGACACAGTTAGGAAAAAAATTAAAAATAAACACCCCAAGAAATGACAAGAATTATCATTAAGCAGAGTTGCTGATCTTTCAGACTTCGCGTTAGTTGAGTGCTTAGAAATAAATCATGTTGTTACTTGATTACCATTAACAATAAACCAAAGATTTTAATCTCTTACCAAGCTTTACCTTGGTGGACACTTAACAGCCAGAACTAGAAACTCCCCTGAAGAATAGAATTGTTATCCCTCTCTTCAGGAATGGGGTTTGTTTTCTGAAATAATATCCATTTGAAGACTTTTTATTTTTGTTTTTATTTCCCAAGAACATTTATAGTTGTCTAACAAGATTTAAATAGAAATTGGATTTCTTCTGGAAGCCTGAATCAGCAGAGCATTACATGTTGAAGACTATTTATAGTGGAGGTGAAAATCTGCATATGTGCATAGGTGTCTTGCTTTAAAGTTTATGTTCTGCTGAAAACAAAAATTCTTTTCTTTAAAATACTAAAATATGAAACCAAATTCTTACATTAGGCAGCTCTTCAAAACCCAAGGATCTTAGCAGATATGCAAACCCTCTTTTAAATATTTTTCATTGTGTCAGGAATAGCATAGAGGATGGATGTTAATCTTCACCTTCATAAATTCCCTTCAACCCCTGAGATTCCAAATTAGCTGACATGTTTGAAAATTCTCGTCAACCAGCTGGACAGAAAATAAACATACTTAAAACCAACTTACTTTGTTCACTGCTACATTTTCATCATCAGGAGTGTAATTGTCTTTCAAGTTACTGAAAAAATACCCATGATGAAAGCTAGCAAAGACTTCTCTGGAACAAAATAAATAAGAAGGAGGAAAGAGAACTTTGAAAATATATATATTTATCTTCAACCACTATTGCATTATTTCATATCTGTTAAGGACATAGTTACAGCTATTCTCCTCTTCAACTTTCTATAAGTAAACTAGTATTATATTTCCTGATGTAACATTTTCGTGATAACACCAAGCACATATTTTAGCAGATCTTAGAATATCAGATAAATCTGAAATTATTGTAACCAATTCTGTTTCTTTCATGTGCATCTGTTTATTTTTGCCAGATATTGTTTTCTTAACAATGTAGCAGGAATGTAGCTGTGACTGTGTGTGCGTCTTTGAATAATTTTTCAAGCTGTATTTAGATCTGTCCTTAATATGATGTTTCTGTACTATATACAAGGCACTGAACACATTTGCTTTTCAGGTCTTGAAGTACATCTTCACTAACCAGTTGTGCCAGGTGACAGACACATATGTCTGAACACCTGGGTAAACCTTCTGTGGATGACAGTATTCCCAAAACGAAGTTCTACTTTCATTGATATCCCCGCTGGTTTCTAACCTCACTCGTGTAAGTCAGGTTATTTGACCCGAGATACTCCTTCAGAGTTGATTGTCTCAGTTGTTAGAGGTTGTCTGTCCTTGGGGGTGGGAGGTGGGGGTGCATGAGGAGGGAGAACTTTGAGAAGCCATTTGATGACTATCAGCTTGACTATGTTATTCCTGCCTAACCCTATGAAGTGGATTGGTTCCAGCTGGACCATAACCAAAATTAAATGAAATATGCATTTAGGCTCTTTGGTGTTTCTAAAATCCCCTTTTCTCTCATGCTTTATTCCAACTGCTAAATAAAGATGCCTTCTTTTAAGGGAGCTGTTTGTCAATATCAAAAGAAAAACAGGTGCCTGAAACCAGTCAGATCTGCAGGATGATAGGCATTAGTACCTACAAGATAGCACTTGCCTCCTAACTAAAAAGAAAAGAAGAGCAAGATTGCACACAAACACAAGCCCAGGATCAGACAAGTCAGGAGCCAGAGGTGAAGTCAGTCCTGTAACATTGAAAACAACATGTCAGGGTTCTGGTAAAAGATAATAGTGATTCCACTGTCTGCTCTTAAACTTACAACTCCACAAAAAAATAAAAACCTTTTGAGTTTATTACCCCTTGAATACAATACATTCTTTGCCCAAGAATGCTTTCCTTTCATAAAATTGTTTGCTGACATTTAGAAGCTGCTTTGTAAAACTCTGACCCTTTGGAGTCAATGAGAGTTTTATCACCTGACTTACAGAGTTTGTCCATAAAACATAAAAAATCTGTTTCCTCTTACTATGCAAAACTTACCAATGATTTTCTTTGGTACATTTCAAGCATACTCAAGAACACCCAACATAAAGAATAGGATTTGGAGTAGGCCCTGAGCCCTCAACTTCTCCTGTTTCATGCAGAAGCAGGAAAGTTTCTTCTGTGACACCATCTCCAGTTTCCTTGACGAGTTCCACATGACAGACTCTCTAAATACAGACAGGAAAATGAACAGTCACTGTTCTCTGCTCTGGACTTAGACACTTTTAATAGAAATACAACTAATTTGTGGTACTTTTTGTGATATATTTTTGACGGTTGACAGGTTTTTTCCTTGTCATTCTGCAGGGCTTTGAATAAGAAGTGTATTCCCTTGGGAAGTGCCAGTGTTCCAGCCTTTGTAGTTGTAGAAAATCCTTTATTGCACTTTAAAGCTGCTTCCATATACAGAAATAATTTTCAGTAGTTCTTGGGTCTTCTACAGGCTTTACTCTTAAGTCTTGTCAGAACCTTGAAGTGGTTCATTCAAGTTAATTAGAGCAGCCTTTATAGATACAAATGAAAGAGACAACAATTGCAGTACTGTTTTTCAAATTTTCAAAAATATACTTTAAATATTTCCTCTCTGGTATAAGCATATAACACTGTGACGTGATATATAAAGATGTTATCTTCTGCACTCACTTGGGATGACCTGTATAACTAACTCATAACTATGCTATTTGTGAGTAATGGAATCATCCCATACTTATTTTATAAAAATCTTTATACTATGTAGCGTTTATGCACGCCTGTGCTGAACTGAGATTGTATCTTTGGGGAGTGCATTACATGCTATGTTATACTGTTTTTATTACAGGCAATACAGATAGTAATGCCTACAGTTAATGTTGTTTGACACTTTCTAGCATAAGACACTTTTATGTTGTTATCGTTGCTGAGTTTAAGCTACTTGGACTACAATTTTTCAGGTTGGATGCATGCCTCTTGATGAACTCTTTAAAGGAATATTTCACCTAAAAAGATTCAGCTTGGTGCTTTTTTTTCCCCCCAGAACATTATTAATGAAAAGTATGTTCTTCTTTGAATAGCTTTTGTAGCTTCTCATTGTTGGGTTGTGCCAACAATGCAGCTTGATAACTGCTTGACTCCTTGAGGAAGTACTCACTGGAGTGTCCTTTGCTCACTTGTTTTCCTTACTGCTGCGTAAGTGATTTAAGGGTAAGATAATAAAAGGTAGATACAGGGAAGGGTTAATGGCAGGAGTTCCTTCCAAACTACAGAAGTGATCAGTTGTGGAATTGCAGTGAATCAAGGCTACATAAATACACAAACATGGTTGGCATTTAATTAGTTTTTCAGTTTGATTAGACATAGCTTTGGACCTTTTTCTTTTTTTAAAGAAAAGTTAATATTACGCTGCAACATAAAAGTTATTAAAGCCAAAATAAAAGATATGCATTGTGTCTGTATTAATGCTTGACCTTCTAGAGGAAAAGTCATTCCCCATTGCATTGCTGTAGAAAGACTGACAGAAATGTATCCATGCTCTGCTAATGCACAATCTCCTTGTATGAGGACCATGAACACAGCTCAAGACGATATAGAGGCTTGATGGCAAAACCAAGTGTTTACTTGTGAATTACCCTTGTCTATTAACAGCAAAACTTGAATATCAATACCAAAAGATCCCCAGCTACCAGCTGCTACTAATCAACAGAGCAAATCCAGTAGAATTCAACCTATCCTAATACAGACAAACTTCTGGAACTGGGCCTTTTGTTCCAGTGCCACCAATCTAAACAACAAGGCTATTGACTGCATGTGCCAGCTTTTGTTAGTGGGGGCTACCTGAAAAGATGAAAATTGCATGAACCTGCAATTTCAGATTCATTAATTCTCAACTGCAAAACCTCCTTCTGTAAATTGACCTAAGAGGAGCAGTCAAGTTGAATTAAGCTTCCATGTTAAAGGATCATATTGTCTTAGTCTATCCCTAGGAAATCAATTTTATTTCCAGTGGCAATGCTGAATAAGTCTCAAGAAACCATAGCAATAATTTTCATCTCTAGTATCACTATGATTATCGCAAAAGGTCATTAACTCATCTACGGACCACCAGTCAGATCAGTAAGCCCTGTGGACAACTTTAGCAAAAGATAAGGAACAAAATGAAAGGCATTCAGACCACTTCCTCTTCTACTTTGTCACAATTTTACTAAGCTATATGCTGACAGGAACACACTTCACCCAAAAAGGAACTGTTCAGGAACCACCTCCAAGAAACTACATTAATTCTCCCACTAACAATTCCTTACCTTTTACACTTCTTCCTTTACAGAAGACATTGTTTTAGTTCAGACTATATTGAATTCGCAGTCAAATTTGCAGTCTAATGCTGCATCAAGTCAGACACTTCACTTTCCCCTCCCTAAGCAGTTTGCTTTTTTTTTTTTTTTTGTAAAAACAGTGTTTCAAGCACCAATCCTAACTGATTAGCATAATATTCTTATATATGAGTATAATTTTGCTAAGATGTACTGGTAGAACTAGGCCACACTACAGTGGACCAGATAAGTCTACTTTATGATGATTACAGAAAGTCTAAATTTAATCCAGTGTCTAGAAAATCTTCCCCTAGACAGTGAAGGGAAATCAAGTACTGGATATCACATATCTAGACCTATATTCCCAGTACCGAGGAAAAGGCAAAGAACCAGACCTAAGCAGATGATCCCATGGCTGTTCGTTTCTTCACCATCTTCTTCAGACGATACGTTGCATTTCTATGAGCTGGAGGAAAGAAAGGATCACAGTCTGTGCCATTCTCTCACCAGCTGTAGTTGAGACATCACAACAGTACTTGATACTCTGCGATTACCATGTTAAACTACTCTTCTGGTCACAGAAAAATACAGGGTTGAATCTTGAAACTGAGGGAAAAAAAAAAAAAGGAAAGATCTTTGACCCATTTCAAATCTGCAACAACTCAACTGTTAGATCAAAGTGTTCATATTCTTTATTCTTAATAATGCATTTCTATTGGTCTATGAGATAGCTTTCCTCTGCATTTTCCAGTTTTCCTTTTTTCAGTTCTTTAAGGAAAAAAAAAAAAAAAAAGGATGGCCAAGTCAAGCTTTTAATTTTTCCTATCTGAAAGGAAAAAACAACATTTGTAGTCTTTCTAAAATTATCAAAAGGAATACCCTGTTCTTTCTCAATATCTACAAATGTCCTTACCACAGAGAACAGCTAATAGTTTGCCACTCAGACTAACATTCCCTTCTCTTGACAACATCAGTTACAGGATTTTAAAAATGCTTGATATGTCAAGCTGAGAAAAAAAATCTTCAAGATTTTTAAATTTTGGAAAAATCAACTTGTAAATAATGATACTCATAACCTGGAGGAAAAAAAAAAGAAAAAAAAAAGCAGCTCTCTATGAACACATATGAATGTGTCCTGCATGAGATATATTGGAATACCTACTTCTTAAAGATCTGTAGGGTTCTCCGTATTTGCTACTATGAAAGCGCATAATTTCAGCTGCCTCTATTCAAATATTAATGACTCTAAAACTTTATTTAGTCAAGAGAAAGTAAATTACAGATTCTAGAGAAAAGGAAAGAAAGGCTATCTTTCAGACACACAACCTACATTTACATCAGTTCTCAACTTATTTCTTAGCTTATGGCATCTCCTTTCAAACATTTAAGAGGACATTCCCTAATTTAATTTTCAGGTAATAGAGTCTTCATAATGATCATTACTTTGACTATGAGAATGAGCAGATTGTTATGGCTGGTCAGTCATTTAATAAGTTCTGTACGGATAAAATTATCCTTCAGCTTCATTCCATGCTCCCATCCCATTCCAAAGATTAAGCTAGGATTTTGTTCTCTTAGTTGTTTTATAAACCAGTTCTTATCTTCGCCAAGGTAAGGAAAGCTATGTTCCAGCAGTAAGACAGCGCTAGTTTAAATAGAACCAAGGCATTCACGGAAGTAGCTAAAACTTTTTCTCTCTGATGTGTACATCAACATCTAGACTGTGCTGGTGACCAATAGGGTGAGCTGAAAGAGAGAACAATGTGATTGCACAAGATGTTTTTTCTTTTCTTTTGTCTTTCCAGTTTGGGGCTTTTGAAGATAAACTTTTCAAATGTTAGGTAATACCTGTACACCTTCACTATCTGTGTGCATGTTCTCCAATCAACTACTCACATTGACATTTCCATGGAGCTTTTGCCTCATGCAAGGCACAGCGCATTTTCCAGGAATAAATCAGGGATGTATAGCAGACAGATTTACCAGGCATGTAAAGAGACTTTAATCTGATCTCCGTTACTATTGACTGCATGGCTGCCATAGTCAGGACTATGTCTGTCCCTGTGTAATGATGGAAGCTGTTGTATTTACGATTGCAGTGTCATGTGTTACGAAACTAGAAAGACAGGTAGTGAAAGAGGCAGGAGAATGCAGGAAGAGAAAAGCAGGTCCTATAGATAAAAGAGGCATTATGTCCCAGGAGATTATAATTTAGTCCTACTTCTGTCACAAAGATTTCATTTGATACTAAGCAAGTCATTTAAAACATTTTAGCCAAGGATGTCTTCTATATATATCTTTGGAGACTCAATTAGAGATGTCGGCTACCCAGCTGGAGTTGCAGAAGTATGTAGTATTTACACCTCCAACTTGTAAAAATAAGAATGCTACTTCTAACATATAAAGTACTATATTATTTTAGGTACTTAAATCTAGGCCTTTTTAATGGAGCAGCAGAAATCAGAGGACATCTCTGACAACTTTGACTTTAAGTTCTTGTCTCAGTCTGTAGAGGATGGATAACAATACAACCTCATTTCATGGGCAGATTGTGAAGAAAAATTAATGTTTGATAACAAAAATTATTACATCATTGAAGTCCACAAGGAAACAGTGGAGCATCTGCTAACATTCCTGAAAGCAAGAATCTGGGTAAAGAAACGATGTCCTTTTCTATAAAAAGCTAGATATGATGATACCAATCCACAAAAATTACCAGTAATCTATTACTGTAAGTACGATTACCATTCTTTTCTTCAGTTATTTACATATGGTTATGTCTTAATCTAATCCAGAAGTCAATGTTTTGCGGATCAATGAAAATCATGTTTTAGTAGTTCAGAGAATAAGGAGTCTGTCTTCTAGACTTTCATTTTAAGAATCTTTTCTAACTGCCATTCCTTCAGGTGATTCCATTCTTCACAATGTGTCACAGAACAAAATCCCTCTTTCTGCCTGAAACCACCTCTGTTTAAGCTGCCCCCCCCTACAAAATGGGAAACATAATTCCCAGCTCTGTGTTGAAAGCAGAGATACAGATTGCAATAAATGTTTTTTCTTTTTTCCTCCTAGCATTTTTAATTGTTTGTTTTAACTTAAATATCCCAGAACACTTAGAAGACAAGAGAATGAGGCAGAGATGAGGCAGAGGTGGGGAAAGGAAAAGTGATAGAAATTTCAGAGACTATCAGAGTACAGGGATGAGCCATATCCTAGGAGTTAGGATGAGGACAAATAAGAATAGGACCAAAATATGAAAGTGAAAATATTAGAGGCAAATGGATATTATATATTTCATATATAATCTGTCAACATCGTTTGGGCCATACGGAGTTTTAAATCATCCAGTTGTCTTAGGTCAAAAAAGACTAGATCATAGAAATGTGAGTAGGATTCACCTCACCTTTCTTTAGGCAGTTGCAGGATGGGTATCATACTTCCAATCAGTAAAAATTCAACCAATACAGTCAATCTAATTTAGAGTGCAATTCACCTGGCCAGACATAGGCATCTATTCAGGATGAGATGCAGCATGCCCTGAATTCCATTGACTATGCTGGCTAGATTTTCATTGACTGTGAAAAAGTAGCATAGGATGATAGAGACATGGACATGCTGGAAAAAGTCCAACGGAGGACCACCAAGATGATCAGAGGCTGAGACAGCTGGAGAAGAGGAGGCTCAGGGGGGATCTTATCAATGTGTATAAATATATGAAGGGAAGATGCAATGAAGACAGAGCCATGCTATTTTCAGTGGTGCTCAGTGCCAGGACAAGAGGTAATGGACACAAACTGGAACACAAGAGGTTCTGTCTAAACATCAGGAAGCACTTCTGTACTGTGCAGGCGACGGCGTCCTGGAACAGGTTTCCCAGAGAGGTTGTGGAGTCTCCCTCATTTGAGATCTTCAAAAGCCATCTGGACATGGTCCCGGGCAACTTGCTTGAGCAGGAGGTTGGACCAGATGACCTCCAGAGGTCCCTTCCAACCCTAACCGTTCTGTAATACTATGATTCTGTGATATGATTTGATCCGCTGTTAATACCTACAGTGTAGACCATCACATTTAGCCATATCAATTCCACCTTTTGAAATTCTACAACTAATCACTGACCGCATCTCATCTACTAAATGCTTTATTTCCAAGCCCTACTCCCAAATATAAAAAATCACCTTAATATCACTGATCACAAGTTACTGATAGTCACCTTAATGTCAAGAGTTATGATCTTGTGGATAAACGTCTGCATATCAACTATGGCTGGGATGCCTTTGTTAGAACACATCCTGGAGGTGAAGACCCATTGCCATCTAATATAGACCTCTATGATATTTTCACTAATGCAAAATTTTAGCCAGCTATGGTATACCACCGTAACTATCTCAAATTCAGCTATTCCACCATCAATGAAGATCTTTATAGAAATTACTGTGGTACACAGTAATATCAAAATGGAGTTGACCTTTCAAACGAATGTAATTCCATGATCTGTACCTTGTCCATAAATTTGAACATTCTTCTTTCTGCTAGACAGAAGAACAACTGTCCTGACTTTAACCAAGACTGCCACTATAGGCAGTTGTCTTCTTCAAACTGGAAGCTTTGTATGCTAACACTTCCTCCATTTTTCACATTGTCTGATTCTTACCAAAACCGGATTAACCAAGGCTGTTTCAAGGACCTCTAAGAACACTTGCTGCTACTCTCGAATTTCAAACCCACCTGGCTTTTTGCTTTTCCTAAACTGCCCAGTTACTGTATTCCATACAACCTCTCTAGCAGAAACACTTATGTGCCATGTTACTAAATCCATTTACAAAGTTGCCAAAAAGTTTCATTTTAACAAACAAACCATTGTTAAAAAACAAAAAAAAGACATCCTTCCTAAGTGAGGAATGTGTGAAACACCTTAAGAGATAAGAAGGAAGTGCTGATCTAGACAATTCACCACACAACTTTTAGACAACTTGATTTTTCTGTAGAAAGACCAAGATGATAAGATCAAGCTATCGTGAAACTTAATGGAACAAAATCCAACCACAAAACTTTGATACCAGTCACAAAACTTGGCACCGCTCAGATGCTTGAACCATAGCAGTATCACCTGGTATTTTTGAATAGTATGGTTGATTCACCTGAGAAGTCTTACGAAGCAACAAAAGGTTAGAATAGGCAGCAAAGAAGAATTAATGGCACTGCAAGCAATGAATACATGTAAAAGAAGAACGTCCTTCACTGAGGATGAAACATGGAGGGTGGTTGAAACATTAAAAATTAGTAATAACTCTGAGCTTTCATTGTTTCCTTGAAGTACTAAAAATAGAGAAGTACTGATGAACTGCATTTCTCTTTAGTCATCCAGAAGAACAAAATGCCTAAGATCTGTTTGACTGCAATGGTAAAACCCTTAGAAAAAAATTAAGATGAACTTTCTGTGTTCTACTCTTATGCCTTGCAAGCAAAGTAATGTCTTCAGCAACCACTGCTGCCAACCCTTTGCCAAAACATGTGTACAAACTACTTTAAAAGGTTGTCCTTCAAAAGATGGCTACAACAACGATGGTATGCTGAGTAGAGCTCAAAAAGGATTCAGACTGCATCCCAGAAACTGTGAGTAAATGCTCACCTCAGGGTCAGGTGGAAGGCAGTCACAGAGGTCCTAGACCTTAACCACCTCCATTTCTTACATAGGCCCATATTTGGGTCAACGATCATGTCACTCAATGACCCCCTTTTACACCACTTAGATTAAGCCCAGCTCTTGAAGACCTCAAGAAGTGGTTTAAAGACAGATCAGTTCTAAACTTTTCATAGACTAGTTAGGAAATTACAAAAGTATGAAAAGTATGAAAGGCGTCAAACATTTTGTCTATGCGAATGGTGTCCCTCTGGCAGTCCAGTACTGGATTTTCAGTCATCTAGAAGAAGAACGTTGACCCGAGGAAGTGATCTATTCGTCATGAAGAATGGACAGGTAAACCAAATCTCAGAAAGGAATTTTCAGCTCTTTCTGTACAAATCGTCCAAATCCCACAAACAGATCAACATTGTCTGAATGGAGACCTGCTGGACAACGGTCCAAAACCTGTTTATCAAAGCAGAATACTGAGGGGTGCCTTCATTTTTCAGAAGTGCTTTTGAAAGTCTTTGGCAAAAAAATAAAAACAAGAGGTAACTTGATCAAAAATTCGTTGAGTCAGTGTGTGGGTTGACTACACAAATGTGATGAACTCTGCTTTAACTTGTGCTGTTCTGCAGCAGAGTATAGCTTCCTGGTGCAGTGTGGAATAAGAAACACTCACCTGAACGAGTGCCTGAGCAGGATAAAACTCTTGTCCTGACTCTGGTTTTGTCCCACCCTTCAGCCCTCACGAGATCAGAAAGGCCATCTTGCCGAATTTGCTCTTGAAGGAGTGACTCTTCACGTCTATCTTGGCACAGGGAGGTATCCAGTTCATCAAGTTAACAGTTGACTACAAGGCACCTTATTTGCACAAATTCCTGTGAAGCACCCCAAATGACATACGAGGCGACACGAGCAAGTTGCGTGGCATAACTAATACGGGACTCGTATGAAAGCCAACAACCCAGCTGGCTTCTTTTGACCCATCGCCCCAAGCAGGCCTCGGCGGGGCCTTCCCCGCTCTGCAGACGTTGGCCGTTGCCAGACGTAAGCCCGGTATCTGCAGTCGGCGGGGCTGCGCATTTCCCTTGCGCGTTTGCCCCGCGTCCTTCGCTCGGGACGACCTTCCACCACGCCAGCGCGGACCGGGACATGTTCGGGACACGTCGCAACGCCGCCTCGGCGCGGGGTGGGCCGCGGGCTGCCGGCGGACGCCGGGAGGAGCGGGGCCGGCTGGACGGCGGGCGCCGGCACCGCGGGTGTG
>VXAL01011258.1:297187-317137 GCA_013399475.1 Chauna torquata
GGGGGGGGGTGCGGGGTTGGGGGGGGGCTCTCCCTCCTGGATCCGTCCCCGTGCCGAAGTCCCGTGCCACCATCCAGCGCCGCGGCCGTGCGGCCAGCCGCCGCCGCGATGCGAAATATTAAAATTTAAACTCTGCGTGCTCCGACGGTACGGGTACGGCTGCGGGGGGAGCCGAGGGACTCAAAGTTAAGGCTCCGGCACGCCATCCCTCGCCCGCCGCTCGGGAGGTGGCCGAAGGGCCCGCGGGCAGGAGAGGAAGGTTTTGGGGTGAGGGAGGGGGTGCGATGGCAGCCTAACTTTGAATTTCCTGTCCTGTGTGTGGCAATTTCACATCCTTACCCTTAATTGAAAGGCATCATGGTCCTCTTGGATTTAACTTCCTTGTTTTTATTTTTACGAGAAGTCATCCCTGGGAGTGAAAAGCAGTGGTCGTTTTGGAGCCTTTCCTGTCTTTTGGGTAAATAAGTAGTCACCCCAAAACAAAAATGCATTTATCTCATGGTTAGTAGGCATCCAGGCAGCGCTCTATAAAAAATATTTATATCCAGAGGCTGGAATGCTAAGGTCAAGGGAGACGGACGGCCTTCAGGACGCTTGACAGAAGGAGATGCCTCACCGTACTGATGGTGCGCCTGTTTCTCCTCTTAGCGGAATTACACCCGTGCTGCCGTGGGCAAACGGACCCGTATAAGCCAGTGAACGGTACCCTCTGTGGGCATATGTTTTAAGCAAGTTGAAAGTTGAGTGGAGGTGCTGAACTGATAGACGGGAAGACTGAAGTCCTGTGTTCCCGAGGCAGATAAATCATGGTTAATTGCTTTGGCAAGTTTCCCCATCCTCATCGCATGGCTTAAGTCAGTCGCAAAGGGATGATCCCTGGAAGTAGGAGAGAAATTTAGGGACCACTCTGCATAGGAATGAATTGCCCAAAACTTACTGTGACTTCAGGAAAAGTTCTGTCAGGTTTGAAGAGCTGGGCCCGTAGACTGTGCTATGGCCAATACGTGCGCGTGGCTTATTTCTGGATTTGTTCAGTGACTGACAACGGGACATCGGTTTCGATAGGCATAAGAATGACCAGAAAAGTTCTGTTTGCTGGATATTGAGCTGAGGCTAACAGTGACCACTGTTTATTAATCTACTTAGTTGACTTACGTTGTGTTCAAGGCATTGACTTGCATGAAAAGCTCAGTAGGCTCAGAGGATGACCATGGTCATCCTCGCTTGGCAGCCTAGGTGTCGTGTTTGTTGGGCAAAAACCTGTTTCTCGAAACGTGATAAACTGCTTTTTTTATTTTTAAAATCAGTCATATTCGTTAATTGTATAAGTGCAAAGTTTATTTGAAGTGCTGAAATCGTTAATGCTTTTGGACTCAGATGTGGTCAAATTGTGTCTTTTGCGTTTTTTTTTTCCTAAGTTGCTGTTCATTTTTGACAAGTTTCTTCTTTTAATGCAATTTACAGAGCCATGCCTGAAAAATCAGAAATCATAAATAAATTAAATGTAGTGAATACTAATTTGGGAAGTACATAACTGCAAGTTGACCTGAAATGTTGAATATTAGGTAATTTAAACCTTCTACAAACTACCATATATTGAATGTTTTGTGGTTATTTTCTTTGTAATTAATGCAATACAATATTCTTTGAATCTGGTGATTGAAGTCCAGTGCAATTTGTTATGTCTCCATTTTTCCTTATGAATCTTGATCTTGTCTTGAACGAAAAAGTGTATAATCTATTTGAGATTGTTAGGCCAAGTATGAATGCTAACTGCTCCTGCTGATAGGTACCATGGTTCTACCAAAACACAAATGAGAAATCTTCTTATAAACAATAAAAATGAAGGTAAGTTCCTTTTTTTAAAAAAAGTTCTTTGTGGATTCAATTGTTTGTGGGGTTATTTTTATTCTCGATATAAACTCTGGAGAGAGGAAGCCTAACTGTAGGCCGGTGATTGGGAATTCAAGGATAGAAACCTTGAAATATGCTAACAGGCTGAAAGGATGACTTTGCTGGGCTGGCTGTATCCTTCACATCATTTGTTCCTCTGCTTTCTTGGGGTTGTGACCAGTTTTTTTGTGTGTTTGTTTGTTTTTTTGAGTGGGGAGATGATTTGAAGAAAATATGAAGCATTTATCAAAAAACATCAAAGAGGCTGTCTTTTGTAGATGGAAAGTGAAACGTAGTAATCTTGCCAACCACTATGGGTGAGGCAAAGAACATAGTTTTTCTGTTTGTAAGTTTGAGTCTTCAAGTGACAACATGTTAGTGAGGTGGACAGACTTGGAGAAACTGGTGAACAAGACAGGTAAAGGAAAATATAAGCAAATGCACCGTCCTCTTTTTTTCCCAAAATCTGTTTCAATAGGCACATTGTAGGGCACGTTTCTTCATCCATGTCTACTGCCTTCTGCATTACTGTAGCTTTTGAGAAGTCCTGTGCATGGGCAAATACTAGGGCTGCTCTCTTTTACGTTGTGACAAGTTTGCTTTACTTACTGACAGGTTCCTCACCCATTGCAAGATTGTTGCTTATTCTCATTATCTCCTCTGGAGTAGTTTAAGTGTGGTACCCACGCCAGGTAGATGGCTCATTTGGAGAGCAGGTGGGGTTGCTGCCTCTGCAGTCACATCACTTGACCTCCTCTGGCATAGCCTTGCCATCGTGTCTGGGATTAAAGTCAGCCTGACCTGAGGCTGGCATGACAAATTTCTTTGATGGAATGTGGAAGTGATCCGATAAAGGTACTTCCCAGGACAACTGAGCATCAGCCAGCAGGTTAACAGTACCAAAAGGCAGTGCTAAAGTACAGAGTAGTAAAGCTGTGCTGAGTTTGGCAGTGTCTCTGTCTTCTAAAATTCGATAACTTCTGTACTAACTGCAGTGGAAATGTACTGAAATTGTCTGCCTGTTGGAGATTATATCTAATCAAACGACCAAGTGTTTTCATCTTTCCTCTAGGTATAGCTGTTACAGTTGATGGTATACATGACCCACTGGATCGATCCATTTGAGTAACTATAGTTAGACCTGGGCTGTGATTGCTGCTCAGATTAAAACATTCCTACTGGGGTTTACCAGGAAGTAGGCAAAGCAGTTTGTGTGAACTTCGCAAGTGCATGTGGGCGTTGATGTCTTTTCTTCACTATGTATTTTGCCTTGGCATTGCTTATAAACCTAACATTTTAAGGTGACTTAATCAATTTCCATTTAAATATTAAAGGTTAACGTATTTAAATTCCTGTGCTCCAAAATTATATGTACAGTTATGTTTTATAGAATGGAGAGTGTCTTTTTCTTTAAGTTCTTCAAATGTCTTGCAAAATACGTATACATTCTTTCATCCCAATAGCTAGTGTTTAGAACTAAAGCCTTTGACATTATACAAATACAGTGAAATTACAAACTGAAACCAGTTTCAAGAGCACCTGACCAAAGTTCTGTGGTCTTGCATTACTCTATATGTCAAGTTTGATCACCTAATACGTAAGGCCCAAAGACATATATTCTATGAAAAGTTTAAGCTTTGTATGTGGTAGTGGTCACAAGTTAAAAAATGCTTCTGATACCGTGGGCAGTTCTTCGGCTACTGTGCTAATTTCTGAAATGGTCGAATATAGAAAACAGAAGGAGAAATGCTGTCACTTAGTTGAAAATTGGATCCTCCATGGGAATTTTCAACTTATAAGTAAAGTTTGCATCACAGCCCTAGTTACACTGTAGCAATCACATCTTCATCGTGTTTTGTGAGCTATTACTGGAAAGCTTAAACATTTGTTTTACTTAAGTTATCTGAAAGGTTAAATCCATTATCTACAGTATGCAACATGGAATTTGTTGTAATTTTTTGAAGCAATTTGATGAAAAACTGATATTAACACAAAATCAGTATTGCCCATTTGGGCAATAGCAATTGTTTTCCCACTGAAATGGGTTGCTTTTGTTCAACCTGTCTTGCAGGAAGTCCAGAATATCTTGGGACCTATCTTCTGCTTCTTGCTTCTTATGTGCTGATTCCTAAGATGTTGGCTAAACATCAGTGACATTTCTTCATAAAGGGGATCTTACAGCATTGTATTGTGATGGCTGAATCTATCTTTCAGATTTTATTTTGACAACACGTTATGCTAATATTATTGCTTCTTTTGGAAGAGGTGAAAAACTAAGAGAGATTTGCTTGACTAGGCCAAGCGCAAGGTGCTGCACCTGGGTCAGGGCAATCCCAGACATGAATACAGACTGGGGGATGTATGGATTGAGAACAGCCCTGAGGAGAAAGACTTGTGGGTATTGGTGGATGAAAAACTGAACATGAGCCGGCAGTGTGCACTTGCAGCCCAGAAAGCCAACCGTGTCCTGGGCTGCATCAAAAGAAGTGTGGCCAGCAGGTCATGGGAGGTGATTCTCCCCCTCTACTCTGTTCTCATGAGGGCCCACCTGGAGTCCTGCGTTCAGCTCTGGGGTCCCCAACGTAAGAAGGACGTGGACCTGTTGGAGCAAGTCCAGGAGGGCCAGGAGGATCATCAGAGGGCTGGAGCACCTCTCCTATGAAGACAGGCTGAGAGAGTTGGGGTTGTTCAGCCTGGAGAAGAGAAGGCTCTGGGGAGACCTTATAGCAGCCTTCCAATACTGAAAGGGGGCGTACGGGAAAGCTGGAGAGGGACTCTTTGTCAGGGAGTGTACTGATAGGACAAGGGGGAATGGCTTTAAACTGAAAGAGGGTAGATTTAAATTAGATCTAAGGAAGAAATTCTTCACTCAGAGGGTGGTGAGGCACTGGAACAGGTTGCCCAGGGAAGCTGTGGATGTCCCATCCCTGGAGGTGTTCAAGGCCAGGCTGGATGGGGCTTTGGGCACCCTGGTCTAGTGGGAGGTGCCCCAGCCCATGGCGAGGGATTCGGAACTGGATGATCTTTAAGGTCCCTTCCAAACCAAACTGCTGTATAATCCTGCGACCTCCAACAAGAGTGGAAACTATACACCTAACACAAAATAAGAGTTGAGGATTAGCTATTGATCCCCCTTTGGTGACTTTCACTTTTTCAAACTGGAGAGCTAATGCAAGAGTACCTTAAGTACAGAACCACTGTTTTTAGTGCAAGAAACTTGACTCTTTTCCACGTCCCTTGCCACATTGTCTTTCACCAGTTTGATATCTCTCTTATCTTCTGTCCCAGAGCTCTAGACAGAACCCAGGAGGCCTTCGTGCCCCCTATTCCACTGCTGCCTAGGAACTACCTGAGCCCCTACTCTCTTAGTACGTCCTGCCCTCTGCTGTGACGCTGGCCCAGCAAGACTCTAGTGCTCCAAATACCCAAAGGAGTTAAATTCTGCTTGTGTCCTCTGTAGGCTTGCACATGATTCACAGAAAAGGAGATAGTTTAACAGTTTTTTTAATGTACAAAACCATTTTTTTGCATGTGTGTACATGTAATATGCATTTATATTATGAAAACAGGTGGGTTTTTTTGTTTGCTTGTTTTTCCATTTAACTTGCTTTGAATTAGCCATGTCTGTCAGACAGGGAGAGGAAGGGGCTGGGGGGAGAGATGCCTCATCCACAAAGGATATGAGGCTCTGATAATTCTTACCTTCACAGCCTCTCTTTTTCACAGCAGACTGTGATTTTATTTCTTGAGGTTTTGGGTCAATCAAAGATGTTGGCTAATGTAGTGCCAGTCACACTTAGAGTTACAGAATAATTACTTCCAACTTAGAAGTCTATACTATCACAGAAGCTTGCTCCCGCTATGCCTGCTTTCAGTACGTCTTGAATTAGGACAAATTATTGGACACAAAGAACTTAACGAGACACGTCACAGCCTCTTGTTCTTCAGGAAGCTTGGTGTAGCTGGAATAGCGTCAGTGATGCAGTATCCGTCTTCGACTTCCCAGTAGGTGCCGCTTCGTTTTTTCCTGACCACTGCAGTATGCCTGACCCGTGCCAAAGCCATGGAAAAAACAAGTTACTAACAGCTATGGTTTCATCTCTGATAAATACTCACGCTTGCAAAGATCGTATTTGATACAAAACGTTGACAACCAGAATGACTTCTTAAATATGTCATAAGTGGAGGTGCAGATATGTTAGATATAACCGATATGCGGGCCTGTAACACCACTCGTCATGTACTATAATGAACTCCAAATGTGGTGTCACTGGATAATGTCTTATATTTGGGTATCTGCTGAAAGTGTGAGCTCTACAGACTCTATCTGTAAGGTGAAAAAGAATACATAAGTCCTGTTAACTTCTTCTGTGCCTTTGAGGTTTTGGATGGATAGTGTGTGATACCCTTACTTGTCAGTAAATACAGATTTTTTGTGGATTGTTTTTTTGTTTGTTTATCTTTGAGTAAAACATTTGTAATTTTCATATTAGGTGTACAGTGTGCTTTCTCTGACAGTATATTCTTAGTCTAGAAAATATCTTAAAAATGAGAGTTCTGTATTTTTCATTATCAAATTTATTATCCAAAGACAGAACATCTCTCCAAGCAGAGCTTTTATTTTTCTGATTTTTGATGGGCTTTTATACAAACAAGAATTTTGTGCTCTTTCAAATAATGTCTTTGAACTTCCCTCCATTTTACTTAGGTAAAAAGAAAATTGGCATGCTACTGGTTCAGTACACTATAAAGGCAAGAGTATTTACTGTTTTAATAAACATCCTCAGAAGATTTACATGTGTCCCTTAACAGTGACCTGCAGTAGATCTTTTGCAAGGAATTTACAGATATGTATGAATACATAGATGGATACTAGGAAAAAAAATTTAACCATAGATTTTCATTTTTTAAATGATTTTAAAGCTACTTTGCTAGCATTAAAATGTAAAGTAACTATTTACTAAATATCTTTAACTATATGGTAATTTTATTGAATAATGAAACAAAGTAATTACTGTAACTCAGTTTTGTTGTGATTCTTCAGTGAGGCTACACAGTTTATAATCACACTGAATAAAATAAATTAGTACAACTCTGATCAAATCTTGCCTCTTGGCCATGTTATGTCTGTTTTTTTGTTGTTGTTGGGGGTTTTTTTTGTTTGTTTTTGTTTTTGTTTTTTTGGTGGGGAAAGATAAAGTATGTGTTTTAAGTGGCCTAACCACATTTATAGTTGTGCCTCTCCAACTCTTCTGCCCCCACAGTTTCTGAAAGTTTTGCAGCTTTTCAGTAAATTAAGTCTTATGTTCAGTCTTTGCTGATTGTCATAGTAGCATCTGAAAAATCAAAACCTATTTTTTTTTTTTTAGAGTATGCTGGATACTCTAAAAAGTCCCCTTTTTATTTTTTCCCTTTTTTTCTTTTTAAGTGACTGGGATTTTCATTTTGCAAGTGCATTTAAATATCTCTCTAAGCATCTCTACTTCCTTTAAAACACTAATTTACAGAAAGTTGTTTGTTTTAAGGAATAATAAAAATATGGGTCTAGTCTAAAGCAAATTTTGGAAAGTATGTTGTGATGTATTTATCTCAGAAATATTTTGGATGCGCATTTTACAAATATGTATGAGGGGGGAACCACTGAGGTATATTTTTAAGACTGTTGAAATGAATATATCTTGACTCTAAAATACTTCCTGGAACTGTGATATGTTGAATGTTGTATTTAGTAGATATTCAAAAGTCTATAGTTTTTGAAGTTCTTTGCATAAAACACGGTTATTTAATGAAACATCATTTGCATATTGATAATCTTTGAATGTAGATATTTTAAGGGTTCAAAATGATTCACAGTAACTTCAGGAAAGTTAGCTGGATTAGAGTTTGGCTAGTTGCTGCATCAGGCTTGTTAGTTATGTTTGATTTTAGCACCTGATTTTCCCCAGTTATATGTATAAAATACAGCTTGTCCCAGCACAGTGTGACTCTTCAGTCATATTTTACTGGCTAGATCATGTACAAGGTTAAAACTAACAGACCTGGAACTGTGTCTCGAAGAAATAATGAGTGTAAGACTACGTGCATTGTCACGAAAGATCTGCCCAGTTCAGCCTCCCGATTCCTGTCACTGGTCAGTAATGTCTTACAGTAGAGGGAAAAAATCGGAGATGTGGCACAGGGGTAATCATTGGGAGCTTTTGTAGTTGGTTCTGTTGGGGCCAAGAGAGATTTCAGCCTTGGCTCTAAAACTCGGGCAATGTAACCTGAGCTCTCCAGATGCCGACGCCTGCCAGAGGGTGGCTGCTGCAGGCTCCAGCAAGGACAGGCACACCTATAGGAAGAGCGATGCCTCAAGCATCCGTAATTTCTGTTGGTATTGGTAGGGCATGATGTGAGCGGGAGAACAGTATGATTGCCAGATCTCTCTGTGTCGAGTTAAACTTTTGCCTTTTTCTTTTCAGATATGGTTTCTAAACACACTTTAGGGTCTGGTTTGAATGGTAGAGTTTAAGGCATTTGTACAAGTCTTTTCTGAGTCAAAACCACTAAAAAGATTGCTGTTACTAAACACAGTGTTAACCTGAACCTAAGTTTTCAAGAAGAGGTTGTTATCATATGCGATCAAACAAACCAGAAGCATCAACTCCAGATAAAATCTAAAATCAGCAACAGTGTACACTCTAGATACCTGCAAAATCATTGATGCAGATTTGATATACTTTAGGTCTATAACCCAAAATAAGGTCTAGCTAACTGCTTTCTGTGAATAGACTCCTAGTCTAGAAAAGTTAGAGAGAGGAATATGGCCACAGAATAAAACAAATTGTAATAACAAATACCAGGAATTAATTTCATTATTTGAAATTAATACCATTTTGTAAGTGTAACTATAAAACATAGCAGATTGTACTGGAGTGTAATCTTTCTAAAATTAGGAGGATTGGTGGAAACCTTTTCCTTAAGGGTGGTGGTGGGGGTATTTATTTATTTATTTATTTTAAGCTATGTAGGCTTTTTGCCATACAGTAACTATGTGGTAGCTCTTAGATGGCTCTTCATGGTTTCAGGGCTGAGATATGTTTGTTTGGGTCACAGATAAGGACCAGAAGTGATCTTTGATTAACAGGGCTTTCTAAGAGCAAAGAAACACAAAGGAAGTAGAAGGAATGATGTTTTCATCAGACTGAGAATCTTGAGCTTTTGTTCTTAGTGAACTTTTCTGTGGAATTACCTCATAAACATAGTTATTCTAAACAAATGTGTTTAAAGCCAATGCTACAGTCAGTTGAGTGAGCATTTCGAGCTAGCTAAATGATTTCTCATGCTTTCTGAAGGTGACACTGCAGATTGTCTTCCTCTGGAAGATTGGGCTTCCATAGAAACAACTAACTACTGTCTTTTACAGCTGAAGAAATAACTAGATGTGCAAACATTCCCAAGGGCAATGGAAGTTTTAAATTCGTTCAGTTTTAGAGGAGTCAATCAATTTTCACTTATGATACAGTAAGGTCAGAAGATTCAAAGTTAAAATTTAAACTCAGTGCACACCAGGTTGTTTATAAGTGTATGTAGGTATCTAGAGAAGGTTAAAGCCCAACTTGCAAAATTCTGTTCAGATTTCTACTTTTCTTTGTTTGGTTCATGTGCTTAGTGTTATGTACTTCTTGTTTTGGTTTGATTATACAAAAGGGTGTGTGTTGAGTGGGAGACCAAACGACATTTGATATCTATTTTGTTTTAGTTCAGAAGAAGCATACATGAGACAATGTAATAGAGAAGTGTAGTACTGTTTTAATATCATATGGTTTTTGAGAGGCATGACTTCCAGAGAATTAGCACTGGAAAAGCTGTATTTTTACCCAGGTCATTGCTGACCATCGGGGAATGGTGATCAATAACAACAAAGAATTTTTTCCCAGGTGCCAATGGCAAATAAAATAGCTTCCTGTTTCAAAAGATCCATAAGTGTTTCAGATTCTGTTTCACTCATGTTAGAGGCATCTCACTCAGATCAGGGTAGCTGCTTAATTGATTTGTTTTTCCTCTCTACCACATGATACTCATCAAATCTCCTGAGATTTCTGCTTATTTATTTGAACGGCCCAAGAATAAAATATTACCTTCTGAATTAGATAGAAATTATTTTAAGAATGCTTCTTTGAGATGTAACATTATAAGACTGTTAAAACATGGAAGACAGTATACCCATCTTAATTGTATGCAAACAGTGCCATGCTTCTTTACTTTCTTATCAATGAAGGTTGAATAGCAGGGCTGTTTGTCTTTTAATGGATTTTTTTCTTTTTCTTTTTCTTTTTTTTTCTTTTTTGAAATGTTTTAATGATGTACCTCAATAAGCATCTAATTTTTAAAACAAATTATTTACAAGTTTAATGCTGAATAAGCATGTTGAATGAGATAGTGATTTGGAGGTTGTCTCTGGTGCCATTAATGATAAAACGTGGATTTAGTAAGATAGAACTAGCAGTAGGACATTATATGGTTTCTGTCCCCATGAACGCTGGGGCTTGATCCACCCATAGTGACAGGTGAAACATTTTCCTGTTACTTACTTATACCTATTCCTATGTTATCTTCCTCTGATCACCCAGATAAAATTGTTTGTTATGTTCTAGTTTTCATACCTTTAGATACTTGTGAAAAGCAATGAATGATGGACAGTTGTCAATTAAGTTACTGTTAAAATAGTGTGAGATAAAATTTCTTTCCAGTATAAATGAAGATTGATGTTAATCATTTTTTACTGTTATAGGTCTGTAAAATGTGGAGTTCCAGACTTTATTGCTGAGTGTTATTTGAACATATTCAAAATTAACTGGATTATTCAACATTAAAAATCTTACTCAAGTAATTACAACATAGTTTATTCTAAAGAATGCATTCCTCTGCAGTTGAACATATGTATCGCTAATCAAAGCTATTAGATGTAACAAAACTGAGTCCTTGCATGCATACAAAAGTAATTTCCTTTATTATGACATTATTATTGTCAAGTAAAAAAATGTCCTTTGGCTTCTTTGCTTGTTCTTGATGGACATTTTTATAAATAGTGGGAATAAATAACATTCATTATTATAACTCATATATATATATGTCAGTGTGTTTTTATTCTATTAGTAAAATAATGCTTTATTTGGCTCTTTTTTTTATTTTTCTCCTGCATGCTTGTTTATATTTAAGAAACTTGAATTGAGATGTGAATAGCAGTGATTAATTTTGGGAAAGGGATTTTAGATCTTTATATGCTAAATAAAGTCTTAAATTATACTGAGACATAGTAAGTTACGAGAAGGGGAAGAAGAAAGTCATGACTGGACTGAGGAACCATGTGATAATTTTATGTTCTGCTTTTAACTAAGCAAAGGCCCCCTTTTCATTAATTTGTCTCTTTTGTCAAGGGACCCCTGTTTTGTATGAGCTATACCTTCCCAGCCTCTTCCCTACACTTGTCTCTCTCATTTTCAGTCAAACTACCAGAAAAAGCTTTTTCCATCTGGCTTATTCAGAAAAGGATATTTTCAGAGTGGAATCAGTTCTCTGTTGATTGTGAAATAAGGATTATGTTTATTTTTCTGAGCAAGAAACTGGAACTTTGTTATGGAGTGGAAGAAAGGCATATCCTGCTAGAACTTCCTTATCTTTTGTAGAAGTTGGCAAACGGGTGGACAGGGGCTGTAGGGAGAAAATGTAGAATCTCATCATTAGGACACCTGAATGCTGTCTTGAGAAATGTAATTCACCCTTACCTTCTGTCTGTCACAGTTAGCTAGCCTAGCACTGAACAAATCACTCAGCTTGAGTATTTCAGAGATGGTTGCTAATCATTTGCTCATCTCCCTGACAAATTTTAAATCCCTGAGCCAAAATGTAAGCGGAATAGAGCCTTCTCCCCTGCCCCCCCCACCCAAAGTAAATATTGTCAGAACATCTTAGAATAAAGTAGAGCAATCTAATTGGGTCTTATAGAGAGAAGCTGTACTACAAGTACAAGCCACAGACAAAGCTGTCTCCCTTTCTTTTTTTTGTGGGGCTAACTGCAGAGAGGTATTTAGCTAGCATGCAGTGTCATCTTTGATATCCTCTGTAATCAGTGATAAGAGTCATCCAGAAGGCCATTGAGACCGTCCAAGTAAATTCCTCTAGAAAGTCATCAAAACGGACGCTTTATCCCCTTTCTCCACAGAGAGGTGTAGAAAGGCTATTCTGGTTAATTTAGTCAGTTCCGTTAAACATGCTCAAATTGTGACCCCTTAACCACTGAACTTTTTTCTCCCCCAGTGGTATTTTGAACCTAATGCAGGATAATACCCAACTTTTCTTTCATTACAGGCCTTCCCATGGGACTGTAAACTGTGTTAGTAGGTGAATGTTAAGGGATTGTGCTGTTGAAGCATGAAGGGTTTAGGCGCAGCACTGAGCTACCATGGTGTAAATTAAGGTTTTTATCTGAGTGACAGTTATGTGAGTGATGGATCAAGTTACATTTTGAAACCATAACTGTTGTACTTTACTTCATTTTACCTTAAATCTCGAAAGGGTTTTGGGTGACAGTGCATTATAATTTACTCCAGCGACTCCTTCCTCAGACCATTCAGCTGTTTCTTCCACTGAGCCGCAACAGCAACTTGGCCACACACTAGGGAGGGCTGGAAAATTGACCTAGCATAATAAACAACAAAAAAAAAACCCTAACTCCAAAAATGTTTATTTGGTTGAATCCGTTCCTCTGTGTGTTTGTTTCAGTGCATAGCTGTACGCATATTTGCCAGTATGACAAAGCAGGTGTCGAAGGTTGTTCGAGCGGTACAGCCAGCAGGTAGTGTACACAGAACAGCCTCAGTGAAAGTGCCCTGAGACTGGGGGAAGAAATTTGCCCATTCTGATAGCATTTGAGCTGGTTTTCCTCTCTTTCCCTTAATGTTTCCTTGATTGGCATAAAGTTTAAAAGTCACTTTAACATACTAACTATTAAGGAAGGAGACTATTTATTCCTCGTCCAGTTCCGGCTTGCAATTTGAGTGCTCTGTTCTCTATAGCCTAAGCAAACTTCAGTGCTGCGGGCTTTCCTTTCCACTACTGCCTCTCCCGCCGGCAAACCACCCATTCCTGCCCCCTTCCTTAGCACGGGCACTGATCTGTGTCATTGGATCAGGTGAATGCCATTGAAGGAAGCCTACCTAGCTGAAAGCTGTCCACTTCTTTCATAGAATGAGTTTTCTGCCAGCTTTGTGGCTGAGTCAGGTTGAAGTTAAAAAGGGGCCACTTCAAGTAAAGGAGCAGGAATGTATGGCGTGATTGAAGGGAGATAGGAGAAGAAACTGGGTAGATGTGTGGGGAGGGGGAGGTTGCAGCAATGACTTGGATTGGTTAAAAAAAAAAAATCTGTCAAATGGCATATTTAATTTTCAGCTGCATCAAGTCACTGGACTGACTTGCAGTATGGCTGCGCAGCTTCTTGCCCTTGACTTATGTTGGCTCTGGAGCAGGGTCAGTGTCCCTGGACTGCACCTTAAGGTCAGGGAGCTGCGTGCAGGGACAGGGCGAACAGCGTGAGGGAGAGTCTGCACGAACTGACGAGGTGATCGTCTTCAGAGTAGAGGACAAAGCTGTTCTGCGCTGTGTAGTTTTAGTGGCCAGTTATACTTCCATTTTGGTTTGCAAATGGAAAACTCATGCTAGCAACAATTTGGGATTCAAGTTAATTCTCAGTCCTGCACTACTACTACTTATTAACATTTTCCTGAATTTTACACTAAGCATAGCAGTTGCAATGTTTGATGAAAGTTTTCATTATTTTTAGAGCGCAACAAGTAATAAAAATCCTGCAGCCATGTAAAGTTTTTACCTGTCCACTCTGATCATGTTATAATTTTGCTGCAGTGCTGTTGTGCAAACCCAGTCTGAAGCCGTGGGTGGCATACAAGCATAATTGAGAGTATCATTTATTTTTAAGGATTTTAGTTATACACTGAATGGGCAGTGGGCAGGCAGTGGGATGGGACAGGATGTCTCATAGTAGTTGACCTCACATTAAGCTTTATTTCATTTAAAGTGTTGATATTAATAAAGATTATTTTTAGCCTCTCCAATGGAATTGGAGTTCCAAGAATAAGAGTAGAAAAACTTGTGCTTTAATGACTTTTGGTTTCAGTTTCACTGGCAGGAACAAATTATTTTCACTTTGAATGTGTTTATGTGAAGGTGGGAAAACTGATAAGGAAAGTAAACCATGTTGCTCTTTAACTGCTTCCAATACATAAATAAAAACTGGTAGGAAAGAATAATATCAGCTAATACTAAAGACTACAAGGCTACTGCTGTATTATTGAAGGAGTGGGTAACTGAGTGAGAATTTATAAAGCAGCCGAGTAGTTTAAGTGCCCCAAATCCAGTGTTCTCATTTCTGTGTGTGTAGGCCCCATATTTTGTTTATATTAAGCAAAAATATTCTGTCCATTACTTAAGTGTAGCTAATAATTAAGAAATGTACTATTTCTTAATGTTAAATATGATGATAAAAAGACTAGATTATGTATTCAGCATTTTAAAGACAATTTTCTGTTATTAAAAAGATTTTGTATACTTATTACAAATCTAGTCTGCATTTGTGTACAATTTGAAAACATCATAAAATAAATTGATTAAAATATTTGTTATTTCAGAGGTGTAGCACACAATAATTAAGATTGTGTGAATGTGTATTCAGATGACTCACTGTTTTAACAGGTGCACGTAGCAATAAGTTTAAAACCTATACTTTGGTTTTAAACCAGCACAATTTAATGGCATTGCCAACCATTGGCATTGATCCTGCATTTAATTAAAAATAAATAAATAAATATTAAATAAATAATTTGAAAGTACAGAACAAGATTACACTCAGTTTAAAAAAAAATGCTGTTGATCACCATCTGGAAACTCAATCCAATATATTCAGATTGATTTACTTGCCAACAAAGTATAAAAAAACACCCAAACACTTTAGACCAGTTATGTGAAAATTATTAAGTCAAACAGACCTCTACAGTGCCAGTTTTTTTTTGAGTGCCACACTTTATTAAGAGTAGGATCAAATTATAAAATCAGGCCATTCTTATTGCCCCTTCCATTTTTTCCACTGTGGTTCAATTCTGACATTGTTTCTAACAGCCAGTCTGTCCTAGGCACTGTTTTTGTTTTTTTTTTTTACTCCCAGAAAGCCATTGCATTCTGTCTCTAATTAATCGTAAGATAAAAGCAACTAAACAAATTGGACTCTTAAGGGTAGAGAGTTGCCTCAGAAAGTTCTATAAATTCTGAACTTTCTTTTTATAGAGATAAAGGCAAGTGTTCCTGGGATTCATAACATCCAATGTTTTTCTTTATCTGTTGCTTTGGGCAGGGTTTGGAAGTCATCACTGATCCTTTGTTTTTGTTTTTTTTCCATCTTTCCAAAATACAATTTGAATCAAAGGTATCCTTGCTAAAAAGGACCATGGACACCAGAAAGAATCCTAGTTATTTTTGTTAATGAGTAATAACCCTCTTCCATATTTTAATATTTGTGAAATATGTTAGGGTGATTTGTGCTGTTGTCAATGCATATGTACCATTTTATGGGGAGATACTATAAGTAGGAAAACAGTGGTGGAGGTATCGTTTGCTTTGAAATAACTGATGATGCAGAAGTCAAAGAAATACTCTTTATTGAATCAGTATTCTGTTTAGATGAGTAACCTGTTCTAAAATTTTGATTTGGAGCACTTACGTGAAAAAGGAATCTTTCTTTAAATGTCTAAATGCAAAAAAAATATGCATTGTTATTTCACAGTGATTATATTAGGTGATCATTAATAAAACCCTCCTGGAATTTCTAACGTCTGCAGGTCATTCATCATACTTTTCTGAGAATAAGAAATTATTTTCTGTTTAATTTTACTGTCCTGACAAAAAATAAATGAGGTACAAGATCACTTAACTTTTACCAGGACAATGAGCACTGATAGTTATCGTTGCATATTTGAATCTGTTCTATCCAGTACAGGCCTTGCCAATAATATATACTCACTTTTTCCAAAAGGATGATTTCCTAAAAATAATATAGCAGAGATTTTACAGAAAATATAAAGAAAAGTTTTGTCTGAAAGTTACATTATGTAAAAATAAAAGTTACTCATGGGGTTTGTAATTCTTACAATGAAAGTTCATTACAGATAGGTATGAAACTGTTATAGCATAGTAAGGCAGAGGTGAAGATTCAAATGAATGAAGATGTAGAGAAAATGCAGTGAACAACAGTGATTATTAGCTGTCACAAAGAAAAGACCATTCGTAATAGATTATATTTACAATAATCACAAACGTATAAATGGGGTTAAGAACAATATGAAAATTCTCTTATTCATTGAGAGCGAAAATGTGCTAATAATAACATTGGTCTACTAGATAGGGATAATAATAGTAGACATGGAAATAATGCAAAAATATTATTCTATGATTCTCTAAAAATCCTGCTGTGAGTCTAAATGCTGTTGTTCTTTGGCCAACATACGGATGTTGTATTCACAGTTTACGACTTACAAAAAACATTTCTTTATTCTGGTAGGAACAACCAATTTTTTTTTCTTTAGTCTACAGCAGTCAAGATATTCACAAAAAAAAAAAATCCAACTGAAGACATCTAAGGTATTGGGTTTCATATTTTGTATTTCTTTCTTTACTTTTAATTGTTGTAGAGGTGTAAATGAGGTAGGGTAGGCCAGGACGCAACATAAATACTGGACTGGATAGGCTGATAATGATCACAGGAAGAATTGGAAAGGCTGAGGTGAGTCGGTTAGCAGAAAATTGAAGAAAGACAGCAGAGTCAGTAGTTGCCCAACAGTTCATGCTGAATAGAACTTGTCTGTATTTATTTCTTCATTTTGAGGCTGAAAGTTTGGTTGACAAAGATACTCATGTAGATATACTAAGCTTTTGTAAGGCACCTGATGTAATACGGCGTGGTATTCTGATTTTCAAAACCTGGCTCTTTGATAAGTCAACATGGTCCATATTAAATATATTTTGAACTGGTTAACTGACAGATCATAAAGCAGTAATAGATGAAGGACACTCATGTTAGATTTTATAGAGATTTTTCACAGCCCATTGCTTTGAGGACTTGGATAATGATCTGGAGGAAAATAGAATATAATTTCTGGTAAAATGCATACATGCAAAAATGGATGGATTGGTAACTGTGAAGGATGGTCTTTAGTTAGTTAATGGGGATCATTTCAACATATGTTAATATAGCTAAATGTATCTGTCTAGACAGTAAGATCATACATGTAGGATGGAGAGTAGTACTTTGGAAAATACTAATTCTTCACAGATACAATACAGTAGCTAAAATGCACTGTGCAGTCCCTAGGTATCGATATAGGGATTTCAAGCGGAATGAGGTGTGCTTTTATTTTACTGTATAGCTCTCATGAGGTAATGTTAGAAAATTATATCCTGTTTGAGACTGAGATGCAAAAACGCCCTTGATAAGCTTAAAAAGATTCAGAGAAATACATCAAGGACAATTAAAAACCTTAAAAGATGTAAGTGAACAAACCTTGAAGTATCTAGTAAAAGCCTAGAGCTGAGTCTATTAAGTTAGCAAATGGAAGTTCAGGAGGTGACTGATGGCCTGTAAGTACCTATCTGGGGCAGAGATTTTAGGAGGAGCCATTCTTTTTAGTATAGTAGACAATGGTATTACAAAATACAGTAGCTAAAAGCTGAACTCAGGTGTATTTCTTCTGGAAATATAAAAAGCTTAAAAATGAAGGCAGTTATCCATCAGAAGAGTTTATTTAAGGATGTTCTGAATACGCTAGTGATAAAAAACTGTGAATCTTTCCAAAAAGGTGCCTCTAGCTCAAGCAGAATATGATAGTCTGATGCAGGAATTATTGAGTGAAATTCTGTGTTGTACAGGAAGGCGAACTAAATGATCATAGCTCAGTAAAATCCATGAATTTGGATAACACACATCTAAAAAATCTGGCAAAGTTGTTTTCAGCCTTAAAGGTGCCCTGTACTCAGCTGTAATGTGTGTCCATGTATTTTTGAAGGGAAGACTGAAAAAAGACAGGGAAGGCAGGGCTGGGGAGGTGAGGAGAGGGTACAATAAAGATGAATTTAAATTATATTTTATACATACAGGGAAATTAAGTGTGAAATTTATTAAATCAAAATACATAATAATCCAAGCAGTATATACTTCTTCTACCTACCATTTTGAAGGATTTCTACATGATAATTGTGTGAATTAGCAACCTGCTGGGAACAATACCCTGCTATTTGTTAAAGGAGAGGACAATAAAGTTCTTCTAGACAGGAAAGAATCTACATTGTTAACAGATGACCTGAAAGTTCAGCTCATTGAAAAGGCAAATATTTTGACCAGGAGAATAATTCTTCCTGTGGAGCAGTATGAGTTGCAGTGCTTAAGCTGTACAGCTATTTTTAACTGTGTCACAGCTATTGAGCTTAGTCTTCAATTTACTTCATAAACAATGTAAAAAAGACTAAATAGATCTTTCTCCTTGATGAATGCGGAGGTGAATATGTCACAAGCCTTTTAGGTTGCAGGTTTTGTTTATCTTGTGTAATTTCTGTATTTTTTTTAACAGTTCATATATGGATTTTTGTCTCTTGTTCTCAATGTCTGCCATGTTCTGTTTTGCTTAACTCCAGAAATACTATTGCATCACAGTAACTGAGGGCAAAATCTGGACTTATGTGTGGAATGATGGCTGTTGTGATCAAGGAATAAAACATCAAGAATCTATATATAATTCTACTTTCCTTGGGTGGCACATTTATAGTTTTCCAGAAGTTTGTTCTTGCACACTTCTGTGGCTTAAAATGCAGTTTTAAAGTAGAATCTGAGTTCAGTGTGTAGCTTTTCAGCTTGTCTAGATTCTTTCAGATATTTGACTTGAGCATCTAAAATCTTTATCAGAAAATCTTTTGTACTGAATTCTGGATTTAATATTTTTAAGTATCTAACTTGGAATGATAAGGCGTGGGTTTTTTTTCTGTTCTGGATAGTGGTTTTGCTTACAATGATAAACCTCTGAATTCCTTTAGTGCTTTCTAAGACTAAAGTTGTGCCTGAATTATGTTTTGCACATTAAGATTCTTCAGTTCACAAGATTTGTTATAATGTAATTAAGATCTTACTGAAAAATATTTGAAGGGATGAAATGCTGTTTGCAGGATCTACATGTATCAGAGTTTCAATATGTCTCGGTTTTCAAAGATGGTGTGACAGAAAATGATACATCAAGGAAAATCTGTTTTAACCTTAAAACTGTGCATCATTTAGTAAACAGGCATATATATCTAGGTAGCTCTTTGCTGCGGTCTCTGAATGTTATTTTGTGATATATCTCTTGAGATTGTGTATTGTTTATAGAAGTTATATATGATCTATTTGGATCATGCTATAAAGTTTATGCTCACTCTGTGTGTGTACGTAGGTGTGTAATGCATCCTTTGGGAAGAAAATAAGCCTCTTACCTCTTTAATTACCATGCTCTTCCTTGTAATGTGGTTTTAACTTTTCACCCGTTTTAGGAAAACATGACCTAAATAGGAGAGACTGAGAATTGCACATAGTGCAAAGCTCTGTGAATTTGGTTTACTTTCCACTGTTGAAATTAGTGAGTATAGTCACTGTGTATTTCTAAATGGTAAAAATTGGTCAGGCCTAATCTTTTCATTCTTCTCTCCATCACTTCCCTGTGCCAAAGCTAATATGTCCGTGGAAAAATGGAAGGCAGGTATGATGTACTAAATTTCATGGTAACTTGCTTGGTTGTTTAGGAGCAGATTAAGAACAGGCCAGAGTACCTTTGAATATCATTCATGGAAATGAACTAGAAAGAGTAACCAACCACACAGAATATTTTGAATGTTCCTTATGTTAGGGCACTTTTTGGTAGCTTACTATAATTTTTAAATAAATAGTTTGACACTTTTAGAAAGCTTATTTGACTTTATATATAAAAAGTCAAA
>VXAL01011258.1:317168-336147 GCA_013399475.1 Chauna torquata
TATATATATATATAAAGTGATACAACGTAATTGAAACTATACTCAGTTGGCTCTGTGACACAGTTAACTTGCAATGTTTATACGTTGCCACACACACACACACACAAAAAGATATTTCAAATTCAGTTCCCATCAAATTATGAGATAGTTATTTTGCTTGTGTAACAAATACATGTACATATAAACAAACCACATTTAGGTTAGCCCCTTGTTCATTTCTACTTGAAAAATCTGATAAAACCCTTGCAAGGAGGATCTCTGTAGGGCAAGGGTTGTGTCTGAGCATCTCTTTATTTTTCTTTAGAGATTTTATACCACATTGTAAAAAGACTGTTATTTACATCACAAATTCAGACACTCTAGATTGAGGAAATGCCAGGTTTATGGTTGCCTGTGAGTTCTTAATTCTCTTTCTTTGTGTCTAATTTGTGCACAGAGTATATCACGGGTCCTGTGGTCAGGGACAAAAACTGTTTGCAGTCATAATTAAAAGAGAACTAGAAGGTACACAGCTGATCTACCCTTTCTGATGAATTCAGTGGGAAGGAGTGCTTCCCCCCTTGGTGCTCCCAGGAAGGAAGCATAAACCATGAGCAAAAAAACATGTTGCTGGCATGTTTAGCTTCTCCTGTTTGTCCTTATTCTCAGCCACTAGAGATTCCCACATATTGCAAATGCAAAGTATGTTGATATCCTGCCTTCCCACCGCCTCCTCAGCTGGGTGTTTCCTCTACCAACGCTGGTGCTCATACCATTTCACACAGAGTCAGTTTAGGGAGCTCAGGCATCTGAAAATTCTTCTCCACCTCCCTCCACCCCCCCTTTTTTTTTCTTTTTCGCTTAGTAGGGTTAGTTTGAGGCTGGATTTGCTCCATGAGCAAGTTCATTTTAAATTTGGGCAACCCTATGAGGATTGCTTTAAGGAGCTGTGGAAGAGCATCCATGGACAGTTCAATCTGCTGAGTTTCAGAGGCTGCTGGCAATTTTGGAGGTCATATAACTTCTCAAAAAGACTGCCATTATTATGCAGCTTTAAATACAGTATTATTTCACTACCAACTCCCCTATAATGGAATGTCTCTAAAGTAGCATGCAAAATTATATTAAAGGTATAATAACTTTATAGTTGAAATACCATCATTGTTGTTTGTAGGTGGAAGCATCTAGAGTGAATTTGTTCATTAAAAACTTGAGTTATGTCCACTTAGACAAAAATGTGAAGGCCAAATGCTAAATCTGGAAGTTAAAAAACAAACTTTCTCAAAATTTATTTACTCAAGCTGCCTGCTGTTTTCTCACAAAAAGAGAGCAGGGACAAATTTTGGTTTTCTTCTAGAATTTGCTCCTTAGTCTTTGTTGTTCAATAATTTTCTTAACTTCGATTGTATATAAGGAGTTGATGATTTTTGTCAACGTTTTTTGCCCTTTGGAAAATGAGAGAGATGCTGGAGTAGGGGGGAGCACTTCTAATAAGTTTTTCTATGTTCTCATTATCGTCATTCCAAACCTTGTGTCCAGTTGTATAGGTAATGAGTTGATAGTTGTTTCCATACCAACAGACCTATCACTCACAATAACGATTTTATTTTTCTTTGACTGTCTACACGGATTCCAGTTAGTCTGCTTGACTCCATGTGCAGAGCATCAATTTTCTGGGTAGTAAGACCCTCTGGGATCTTGCCTGCTTCCTAGAAGCCATTGCCGCTGCCTTTCCCCACTTGAACTCAAGAGTACCTGTTTTTAAAAGATCAACATATTGCCTGTCCATATGGCATCACTTCCTGTCTCTTACCTGGCTTAGAAAACAAAAGCAACCCACCTACTATATATATTTACAATCTTCCTTCAGTAGTAATTGTGACACTGGAAGAGCAAGTCCACCCCACACCATTCATCACTGCCCCTCTACCTGGCGTTACTTCTCTCTGGTCTGCTAGCTGAGCTACTCATGGGAGCTCTCCCTAATCCAGTTCAGTCAAATTGAGCCATGTTAGGAAAGATATGTTATTTAAATTGCTTAAGCTGATCTAGCTTATTTTGACTGACATGTTTAGGTAGTTCTTAAATCTTCTGGCTGAGCTGCATATATAAGAAGTGGTGACCGTCAGCAGGATGTGATGATAAGCTGGGGGCATGGGTGGCAAAAAGCAGATCTTTCCCAGGTATGGCCCAACTGATTGAGGTGTTCTTGTGTATGGCCTGAGATCTGGGAACCTTCATGGAGTACTCTTAAGTCTGTTGGGCCATTTAAAAAGAGAAAACTGCCTAACACCAGTCCCTCTCTGAGTGCTCCTGTTAGCCACAATTTCACCCGGAACCACCTAGGGTATATTGGCCAAGAGGCTTTGATTGTCCACTTTTGAACAACCCCTGCCAGCATTATTTCATAGTTGAACTAAAGTGCAGATCTCCCTCTGGTGCCTACTTTCTAAAAGCACAAGATTTTATAATTGGGCTGAGCAATTGAAAACCAACTGTATGAAAAGAGAAAGGTCTCTTTGTTGTCCTGGTAATAACAGTTCTGAGAGAGCTGACAGTAACATTAGAGAGTAGACTACTTTTTTTCTCATGTTACATAGTGCTAATCTACGCATAAATTCAGAACTGTGTATTCACTGTCAGCTGCCAGTGCTTGTCCTCTACACCTCTTCTAACAGTAAAATCTTCTTTTTGGGAGGTAAATTTCTTAGCAGATATATGGAAATATAACAAAAGGATTTTTGCCAATTTCTAATCTTTTATACTTCCTTACCAATTCCTTTTAGCTGTTCATTTTGGAAATTACTTGACCACTGGTTGGTCTTACACAACTGAAAATTTTCCGCTTTGGTGGATATCAAGGTATCATGATCAAGATCTAATTTAAAGCCCTTTCCCCACTGAGGAAAAGGCTTAAACATCAAACATTGATACGAGCACACTGCCACACATCTTCTCAACAAAATGATATGAACTGGTGCCATCCCTGATGGAGGAATTTTTCATTTGAATCATCCTCTACCCCAGGGCCTCTGACCACTTCATAGAACCCTGCTTTACATAAACAGTTCTACAATTCACAGCTATCTATGCGTAAATATTCTTTCTGTATTCCCACAAACACAAATTGCAAATGTTTCTCAAAAATATCCTGGTTATGCCAAACATCAAAAGAACTGCATGCATTTTGGACTTGGTGCCTTTTGGTGGTACCTTGCTGACTTTGAGAATACCTTGACAACCTCTGATATCAGCAGGCAGTTCTCAAACAACCACAAATGATGTGCGTGACTCAGTCCTGCATGTAGGTATTTCCACAAATAAGTCTGTTTTATAAATGCCCAAAACACTTGTTTAGAAATACAGTTTTAGAGGAATACTGGTTAATGTTTTGGACACATGCTTTTCTCATGCTTTGTGATAAACCAACATATGTCCAAAAATGTCCCTGGTATGAGAAACAAAGCAGCAAAAAGGACTGATTTGGAGTGCCCCATCATGAGCAAGGTCAGGTTGATACTTGGGAATGATAAACTGACAGCAGGCCCCCATCAGTCTGCCTACTTGCTGTACTCTTGCAGAACAGCAGTCTGAACCTGCATTTGAAGGCAACCTCAGGGCATCCCTGTGGATGATGGCCAGCACAAAAACCTGCGCCTCTGAGGTTCAGAAGACCTCTCTATGGGGGTACAAGCTGCTAGCCCTGCAAAGAAGCCTGGTGGTCTTTCGACTCCCATTGTGCTTTACTACTCTTTGGAAAACTGCAGAGGAAAATGATTATTAGGTTCTTCGGGGGTTTTATATGGAGGTGGGAGTGGTGTTGGCCTTTATTCTTCCTCTATTTCTCTACCCCATTGAGATAAAGATAGTGTTTCCTCATCGGAATGTTAGGCTGTAGTTAGGCAGTGCTGCAGCAGGAATGATGTGTGGGGAGGAGACATCTGGTTTTTGTTGTTGTTTTCCAGTGTGCTCTCTTCCATTGTGCTGGCTCATCTGTTTTTATGGCTGAATGTTAACCAGGTCCAGAAATTCAGCTAAAACGTAAATATTATCCTCATCTGCTTCTTAGCAGAATTAGTTCCCTGAATGGGTACAATATGCAGCTGCACAACAACTATGCCAGCGCAATAGTGGGGGGAATGGAAGAGAATATGAAGAAAAATGTGACTTTTTTATTTTTATAGAGATTCTTGAAGGAAGCAAGGATGAGCAGGTAGCAGGTCACCCAATGGGTAATACTTTCCTGCAAGTTGCCATTAAATGGCTGCTGTTCATTCTCAGGAAAATGAGTTCTCAGCTTGAACATCTAGCTGTAACTGGTCTTTGTGTTGTCCTCTTCTCCCGTATTTTTCTAATGTTTTCATAGAAAACAAAACAAAGTGTTGAAGAAGCTCTTTCACACTCTCTTATTCAGCTTTCAAAAGAAATAAATTGGGCTCTAAATGCTTTGTAATTGTGGTGCTGTCCAAGGCAGGTCAGTGACCTCATCTAAGAGCAAATCTTAGTAGACGATTACTTTTTCACTGCTAGCATTTAGTATCTCCTTAAATTCTGCCCTTGAGTTTAGACATCCTCACAAAGAAAGGCAATCTAGGTCCCAGTGGTAACAGATGTATGGGGAGAGGTGGTGAAAGATTGCTTGCAAGACTCTCCTATTTTTTAGTGGCATAAAAAATTGTTTTGTCCTGGAGGCTCAGTCAGATGCTTTATAAGGCTTCTGAATCTTACTCCTCCATTTCCTTCCCAAGGAAACTGCCTTTCTTTGTGTAATTGTTTTGTCTTTAGCAATTTGTTTGCTTATAATCTTTCAAAGTGTCTTTTAATCAGAGAAACCTTCCTAAATATACCATGTTCTCAAAATGCAGTCAGTGCTGTGAAAGAATATTGCTCAAGAGGGCTTGCCATTTTTCCTCACTGTGATCTTCATAATAAAATAAAGAATGCACTAAAGATTAATGGAAGCTACCCAAATCTCTGTCAGCACCGCATTATGGGAAAGTTCGGTGAAATATAGCTCTGAATCTACCTTTTTACACCTGCTCTATGTTGCACTACATCCTTAACCTGGGAATCACAGTAAGGATTGTACTGCAAGGCAAGTGAGTTAACATAAAAGAATGTGTTCCAGTAAGTTCAGACCCTTAGACTGGCTGTTGGGGGAGGAAGTGTTCAGAAGAGTATGTTGCACCACCATAAAGATACCCCAAAATATGCAACTGTTTTTCTTTGGATAAATAACGTCTTTCTGGAAGACAATACTTAAGTAAGGTGGTAATTTCAGTGCTGTCCAGTTCCATTGTAGGAATAATTCTTGTTTAGCCTGAGGAAAAAACTAGGTGATGGTGTAGTACTCTTTCTCAAAATAGCCTTTTTCCTCATTTAATTTGTTTAGAATTGCTTAAATTCCTTTTACACATATCTTGTACAATTGAGTTTTGGATTGACTTCGGTGAAGTCTGAATGTTACTTGTAGTATGAGCATATCTACTAGAGCATGATCTTCACTGGGGCTTAAGCACATCCTGGCCCCTCTTTGAGCTCTGACTGAGTTTAGCCAGGAGTTAGCATCTAGTTTCTCAAATCAGGGTACTTCTGAGCGTCAGCCAGGCAGCTGTCTTAACAGCTATGCTTGCAGTGCTGCAGCCCTGCAACATAATAATAAGTATTAATTCATAGTGTGCTTCCTGCTTTTCCATTTGGCCATTTTACTCCCACCTTCTACTCCAAGTCACTTTCAAATTTGTTATTGCATACAGTGCTAAAAACTCCTTCTTGTCTTTTTGATGAAACTACTGTTGTACAGTATTTTCTACATGCAACTTTTGTATCCTTTGTTCTAACCTAATCCTCGCTTTCTTTTTACTTGGCTTCTTGCACAGTGTTCCTTCTGCTTGAATCATTACTCTCAAACATTATTTTCTTAAGCCCTTAATAAAAAATACCATCAACTCTGCCATCTTGAGAACTGAACACAGCAAGGTGAGTTGTCTTTCAGATGATGCTCTGTCACAGTGTACTGTTTTATTATTCCCTCCTGTCCTCCCTACCCTTCTCCTTCCTTGTCTTATTGTATTTTAAGACTTTGTAGATCAACTATGTAACTAAGCACTTAACAGCAAGATTTCAAGTTGTTTGGCAGGTGCCAAGCTGAGCATTTTTTTTAGAATTCCTCTGGTATCACAGTAAGATCTGTTTCTGCTGATTTTGATTAGTTAGTGGTTGTTGGCAGTCAAATATCTTGCAAACTGTTAGTGTGATTGAGACACACTACTAAATGTAATACCTGGTGGTTAAAAGTAAATATATTTACATATATTTACCTTTGACCCTTTGCTCTCACACTAGTCTCCATTGTACCTGGATCTAGCACTAAAAAGAGTGTTTTGGAAACCATTCAGAATAAAGTAAATGCTGGTGCCTTGCTAATAGTAGGATATTCACTTGTTTTCTAAAAGAATATACGTCAATCCTGCAACTTTTACTTGTGTGGAAAATGCATGCTCAAGCGAACAGTCCCTTAAACTGAAATATTTTTTTCCAAAGAATTTTAAGATATATTCAAAGAATTGTTTATTTTTTCGTGTCTGAAATATACACATATATAGATTTTCAGGATAGAAGCAGTTATAGAGAAGTACATGTATTGGACACATTCCATTGGAATGGCAGCATATTGATTCCTAGGTCTGAAAATGGTTATCTGAATGAATCCATACATACTGTACTTGGGGCTTGTCCTGTTCCTTAGCATACTTCCTTAATTAGGTTGTTCATTTCCTAGATTTAAATAACTGTCCCTATCTGTTGTGCATTAGCAGATCCCCACTGCTGGTCTAAAAAATTGACTGAAAGTGTTTTTTAAATTCAGAATTTGTTCTGAGTTTAATTTAACCAGTGTTTACTACTATAACTTTTTCTTCTTCTTCTCTTTCTCTGGAGAGAGAGGCTTAGGTGGTGAAGTAATAACACATAATGTATACAGTAACACTTAGGTAGCTGTAACAAAGCTGAATCTGAGGAATTAAAAAAAAATCTCTTTTCATAATAGAACATAGAAGTGACAATATTATACTAGATAAGCAAATAGGATACAGATTACTTTAAAATTCTGAGTATGTGATGACATGGCTAGGTGTATTTCTAAAGATATTTTCTAAGGTATTTTACTTCTAAAACCTTGATTTATACAGTAGAGGAAAAAAAAAAAAAGCTAAGCTCCCTGCTACTGATTATTTTCTCAAAACAATTTCAAATAAAATCATGTTAAGTAAATAAAAAAGTCAAGTATTTAAGTGTATAACCTCTGTTTAGTTAAATAATACTAAAATGAACAATGAAAAAGGTAAGTTTTGTGCACTGTAGCTGAATCGTAGTTTACATCCAAGTAAAAATTCATATAGATTATAAATAAAATACCAGATTTTACGATTTAACAGTTTCCTTAATTCTTTTAGAATTAAGAATGATGCACTTCTTGGCTGAATACAAAATCAATTAAACATTTTCATACCTTTACAATCACACTAGTAAATGTGAGTGATTGATTAATCGTCCTGTTTGGCAAAACCTGCCAAGTTTGGTTAAAAGATAGTGTTTATCATTCTCAATAATACCAATAGATGAAAATGGGTCTTTCATTAAAATGGAAGATGTAGATGCTGTTAAAATGTAAGATTCAGGCAAGCAGAAAACCCTGGTTTAAATCAGGATTAAAGTCTGTGCTGGTCTTAGTTGTTTTTGTTGTTGTTGTTGTCCGCCCCCCCTCCCCAGTGAGCCCATTCTGCTGCTCCCATGCCTTCACGTTTATTCATTCTTGTTACAGCACCTACCTGGTACAACAGGGAAGGGTATACCCTGAAGGAAGAACAGAATAAGCTGAATCAGAAAGGATTTATTCCCAAAATGTGATGAAGGAGAGAAACAGAGCAAGACCTCGAATCTTTGGAAGCTGCAGATACAGTTGAGGAGAATGAGTGAAAAGACTATTTAAGTGAGCTGGAGATAAATTGATCTGATTCATTTCCGTTTTGGGGGTGGAAAGAGTTAAAAAGGGCAGAAAAGAAGGTGGGAACAAATTTGAGTTAAAGTAAATTTGACTAGTGGTGAAGAAGAGAAGGATAGAATGGGAAAAGTAAATTTAAAAAAGCAAGTTAAGCAAGAGATAGCTGAACTTTGTTTTAGCCCACTTGTAATACCTGAAACGTTCTTTTGTTTTCTTCTTTAAATTTGGCTTTCTATTTGATGTGGTTTGGTTTATTTCTTGTTCTCCATGTGTGGTGGTTAGTCTTCTTTCTGATAGCCAACGCTTAAAAAACAACAACAACAACAACAACAACAACAAAAAAGCCCACAAAATTCGTTCAGATGATTTGAGAGAGCAAGGGTGGAGTTAACTACCTAGCAAAGTGCAGGATGACTCATGAGTCAGGAGACTTATGGTTTGAAAAGGTCCTCAATTACCCGGGGCCGGACCAGCGTATAAAAACAATAGGAGATGGGGATTGAAGGTGCATTTCCATTGCAGCTTTTAAGCTGAGCTGAGTGTGGACTTCTGGTAGTTTCCCTTTCGAGCCATCACAAACTACAGTTTCCTGCCCTGTATGAGTGCTGCTGGATCTCTCGGTGACGCAATTATGAGACCTGGTGAGTTTTCTACTGGGTGGTGGGACATGGGTAAAAGGGTCTCTGAATCCTCTCTGAGATCAGCTGAACCCCAGCACTGGACCAAGGGAAGGGTCAGGGACACCTGGGGGTGTGAAGAATGACACTGTGGCAGAAATACTTGAGTGTTGTCATGAAACTTCCCGTATAGGAAATCCAGAAAATGGCTGGGTGATTTGATGAAATGACCTTTCTAAGGTTTTGCTAAATGGGTAGGAATATTGTGGTACATAAGACTTTAGCTCATCTTCAATAGGCTCAACTATTAGGAAGCAACTGGTTGTGGGGAAGAAAAGAGGGAAGAAAAACAGGCTGTAAGAAAAAAATATATTGTGACAGTGGGACAAAATGTTCCATGACCCACTACAAGAAGTCTTCAGACATTTTGGTAACTGCACAAGAATGGTTGTGATTGATTATCACTGACTGGTGCCATTTCAGCTTGTAGTCATGAGGTCTGTCAAATCATATCAAGAAGATGAGAGAGCTTGCAATTCCAGGGAAGAGCCACGTTTAGTGGAAACTATATCTGGTGCTAGCAAAGGCCATCAAACTCAACACCAAGGTCTCTGAGCTGGACCTAGCTATCCTTTTTAAGGAAGACTTTTATCTGTTTTGTTTTTGTCATCTAATTATTGTCAAAGTTCCAATTCAGAGTAATTCAAAAAGCCTTTCTGATGCCTGCTGTCAGCTGATAGAAAAGAGAAAGAATAAAAGGAAAAATAATCCAGTTATTCCCCTGAATAACTAGCTTTCTATTGAATAAAGTAATAAAACTGATTCTTCCAGAGCTGCAAAATCCCTGTAACTGATGTAAGGGATGGGGAAGGGTAATAGTGAAACTACGACTGCCTGTTTCAGTGATCACAGAATATCCTGAGTTGGAAGGGACCCACAGGGATCATCGAGTCCAATTCCTGGCTTCACACAGGACCACCCAAAAATCAGACCCTATGCCTGAGAGCGTTGTCCAAACGCTTCTGGAACTCCGGCAGGCTCGGTGCCATGACCACTGCCCTGGGGAGCCTGTTCCTGTGCCTGACCACCCTCTCGGTGAAGAACCTTCTCCTAAGACCCAGCCTGAACCTCCCCTGTCACAGCTCCATGCCGTTCCCTTGGGTCCTGTCGCTGTCACCAGAGAGAAGAGATCGGAGGCTGCACCTCCGCTCCCTTCATGAGGAAGTTTGTTATTTACCTGCAGCATCACGCCTCACCTGTGAGCATCTGTAGACCTTCATTCTATGCCACCACACCACAGCTAAAATCAATGTTGCATTGGTACAAGTTAGCACTGCTGCCACAAAAAGCAGAAAAATTCTTTTCCTGTGCCTGGCAGCTCCTTCCTGCCCCCACGTATAGCAAAGTTTTTGTGCAATAATGCTGCAAAATGGTAACAGAAAGAAACTTAAGTTGAAAATCTTTTTCTTTATTGGGACATTCTTAAGCTGGATCCGTTTCCCAAGTTATTTCTTTGTGTAGTACAAAAAGCTGTGCCAAAGTTCTAGGGGAGAAAAGGGTTAACACAAGTCCAAAGAGCAGGGACTACTTAAAGTGGTGCTGGTGCCCATGCTGAAAAAAGAGTACCTTGTATTTTTTAGACACAACCGTATCAGTTATTCTGGGATTTTGAACATTTTTATAGAAATATTTTCTGTTGTTTTAATTTTGAAGGCAAGACTCTTGCATTATCTTATGTCCCTGGCAATGGCATCCTAGCTATGTGATTGCCTGAATATCACCTTGCTGTAGGGCATGGAAATTCTCACAAACAGAATTTGTTTGGGCTTGGGGCGGGGAAGAGGACAACAGAAGACAGTGGGAAGTCAAATGTAGTGAACTTTTTGACAATAGAAGGGTTTTGTTTTGTTTTCTCCTTGTTGGGAATGTTGATCTGACTTTTAATACTTAAACCTGCATTTGCGACTGTGGTATATTGTTTTAGGGTGTTGTGATTTAGGAACTTCAATATATTTTTTATCCAAAAGAACCAGGATCTTTGGTCAAGTTATTTCTCCCAGAATGCACTGAGAGTTATGTCTCTCTTGTGCTTGCTGCATGGATAGGCAGGAGGGATACCTGCATAGTATGAGCAATCCCCTATCTTCTGAGGAAGATAGGCTTGGTATCCTCTAAAAAAGAGGGGGGACTTTAGAGGTTCAGAGAAAAAGCCGTCCTGTCAACTCTTATAGGAAAAGGAAGTTAAATAGGTTTTGAATTACATTGAAACAAAGTGCATTGAGTTGCTTTAAATAACATGTTGAGATACTCCAGCTGAGATCAGACAAAAGAATGAATAAGTATCTAGTATCTAATGTGTTTTTGTTGTTGTTCATTGGGGAAAATAAAACTTTCAGGAGAATTGAAAGTTTCCCATGGAAACATTTATCAGTAGGGCAGATTTCATTAAATCAGAAAATATTTCATTTGAAAAATTCCTGACAACGTTTAAATTTAATAAGTAGTTACCTTTACGTTGGTTATACTTTGAAAACCGCCCCAGTAATCATGACTCAAACGTGTCACTGGTCTGAATTAAATAGAATATAAGGGCTACTACTCTGGTTCAAGCACTTGATTTGCTGTTTGCCTTGGCTTTTCCATAAAGCTTCTTGCCCTGTCTGTCAATGAAATATTAGTCCTCATCTTTCTACTTCTTAAAAGTACTGAGTGGCTTTTGATGTAAGAGGAGCTCTGTTAGACTGGCCCAAAGGTCCACCTAGGTAGTGTCATGTCTTGAAATAACAGTAGTGAATGGATAAAGAGTAAGACAGCACAGAGTGATTCTGCCTTTCACATACCCTTCTCCTAACAGTAATTAGGAAACAGTAATTTAAGAATTTCCTGAGCTAGAATTTGCATTCAGTAATGCATAATCTATAATGGATTTATTGTTCATAAATTTGCCAAGTCCATCCACAATGTGATGTGGCAAAATGTTCTATAACTTGGTTTTATTTTTAAATAAAACACAATTTTTTTTTCCCCTAGGTGTCCCCTGCCCTTTTTTTTTTTCCCCACCTTTATAATGTTATGGGAAATACAGGAAATATGTATTTCCTATTTGTTTTCTTATTCATCATTTCATATACCTCTTAATCTCATTCATCTGTTTCCCAGTCTGAAGAGTCAGTCTGTTTAGTTTTTCCTTCTTTGGAAACAGTTACAAATTTCTGACCTTTTTAGTAATTTGTGATCATCTAATCTTAAAGGAAAAAAAAGAGAGAGAGAAATGCACACAGGATGTGTATACTCTTTAGGTTTATGCCATGCAATGCTTGAGGAATTCAAGTAAACTTCAGGATGTTCATTAACTGTGTTTTGGGGGTTTCCACTTTGGAAAAAGGTCTGCTCCCCAGAGTTCAAAGTTTTCATGTCTGTGATGAGTTGATTAAACAAGAAGGACCTGATGGCACTGGGAAGTATTTTTAAAAAAAAAAAAAAAGATGGTGCTTTAGATTTTTATTGTGGGGGAGGGGAGTGTAAAATAGTTGGAGAAAAAAGATGGCAAAAGCAAACTCTGAAGGTGACCTGTACTCATAAAGATCTATCTAGAGACTTTGAGATCTGAAGCTTGTTTCAGCAGAGGATTCAGTTTTACACATAGTGTGGCTCAGCATAGCAGCCCTTGCAAATATGAGGAGTTCGAAAAAGAAGCCTGTCAGAGTACCATCTTCTTCTAGGAAATTGGATTGCAAAGCTTTTTGTCTTGCCTGTCCACCTCCACCTATATAAAACAATGTTCACCCATGAGCATTTCTGCCACATATACACAAAGTTTATGAAACTTTAAATACTGTCAGTAGAAGCTTAATTTCAGCAGTTAGTTTAGGAAAGTCTTTAAGGATTTTTCATTAATTCCAGTTATTCCCATTTTCATTCTTTAGAACTGGCTCCAAGCTCCTTCATTAAATTTAACTTGCTGTGATTATATTTATGTTACTGTTACATAGTACAAAGTAAATCCTCACCGCCAATACTCAGCAACAGTTAAAAAGTATTTTCAATTAACATATTGTTGAAATGACAAATAATACTGGAAAACAGACTTCCATGAGCAGTCATTTCCATCTTATTTCTCTGAATTTTATCTGTCAAACTGATTTTATCTAAATTTGGTTGCAGCTTTTAATATATATTTTTTAAAGTCTTAATATTTTTTTTCAAGTGAGAACTTATTCCTCTGTGTTAGAACAATTTCCCTAATTTGTGACGGTATTTTAAATTCTGAGTTTCCTTCCCTTTTTACGTAAACATGCATTACCCTCCTTCAAATTGTGGTCTATTCACGAATGTTAGACCCAACATTATCTATTTGTTAATGCAAATGGACTATCCATCGCATTATCAAAGTATGACCCCCTTATCCAAACTGATGGTCTCATCTAAGAAAATAGTAGTAAACACTCCATTGTAAACGTATGCGCCCTTGGGAAAAAACCCTCTAAGGGAAAAGGAAACACTGGTGAATCTGATTTCTTTTATTTTTTTTTCAGGGGAGGAATGGTGATGTATACTGCAAACTGGATACCTTGATCTAGACAGGATACTGGCACTTGGAAAGCTGTGAAGGTGTAAGAGTCAACCTGCACAACTTATGCAGCAGTGTTTTAGGATGTAAGGAGGTAGATTAATACAGTTACATTAAGGTTAATGGTAGAAGAAGGGTTACATTTTTTCTAATGCACATTTTGCACTTAACAGAAAAGCTGTCATTCCCATCATGTTAAGCTCAAAAAAAAAGGGCGGGGGGCGTGCAAAATATATGTGTGCACTAACAGTAGTTGATCTGTGAAAGTATATCTTTTACATATCCTGACATAGTCTTGTATGTGGGAAAAAGAATATCCTGTCGTAAGTACTGTTAGCAGAATGTCTCTAAGATGTATCACACATAAAATTCTTTAGAAAGAATAAACAATTTTCCCCCAGATTTCCTTTTGAAAACAATACTTGCTGTGTATGTATAGTGGGAACAGAAATGAAATTTCACATTCATTAGTAAATTTATCCTTTAGGATTAAAGGCGAGCCTGTTTCTCTTCTCTTTCTCCTCACTTTAGTGAGATGCCACAGAGTTCTGGAAGTGTCAGGAAGAATCAATTCATTCAGAAACTGGCATCTGAATATCACTTTTTTTTTTTTTAAATACTTGACTTAAAAGTTAAGTGCTTTTCTAGTTCCAAAGCAGTTATGCATTGTTTGTTTTTTAACAGAGAACTCTGAATGACTATTCCAGTCTGGCGCTTGAATAATTATTTCTAAATGTGAGATGACAAGTTAAAATGACAGTATGCCTACAGAACCAAATAAAAACTTTTATGTAACCTTTTTCTTTTTATGGAGAGTACTGCTATATGTTCCTTGTAGAAGTTTTTTTTGGTTGGTTGGTTAGTTTATTTTTAATTTTCTTTTCTAGATTGGGATGGTTTCATTTCATTTTTACTTATCTTCTATGTTAGTTGTTAGAAAGCAAGACTTCAAACATGCAATGCAGTCAGGTAAGGAATACATGGAAGAGGAGACCAAGTCCTAATCCTTTGTTTTGCCACCACATTGTACTTGTTACTGTGTAAAGATTCATGTCATAAAACAAAGGATTAAAGACTTCAGGTAGAAAAGGCTTTGAAGGAGATGGATTTTTCAAAAACATGATAATGTCCTCGTGTAGTTTAAGACAATTCATAAACGAGGAGTAAAAGACAAACATAAGTGAGGAACTGAAAGGTTTAATTCATATGCTTTTCAGAGTTCTATAAAATGTAATTAATTAGTCTTTAAGAATTCTTGATTACACATATAATTATCTTAATACTTATATAAAATTTGTAGTTATTTTCATGTATATTCAGCATTCAGTCTCTAAAGCAATCTCCAAAAATAACACATTCTTTCAGGTAACTTCTTCAACCTGAAAAAAATGGAGATGTGGGACTCTGGGTTAAATTTCCTCTGTATTCATAACAAACTCATGTAATCAATGCTGATACTGAACTGCAACAATTTTCACAATAATTCTTCATTCTCTATTCCAGAAAAAACTCTCCACTTTTTTTTTTCTTCCTGCCCTGTCCTACTTCCATTGTGTAGGCATGTGATTCCACAGTAAACCAGATTAACTGAAAACCAAAACTTTTTTTAGATATATTCATTTCCAGCAGATCCATTTGTAGTTTAATTCATAACATTGGTGCTTTCTGGAAGAGGAAGGGACCAGGTATGTTCTTTACAGTAACAGAGCCAACAGAATATGAAACAAAGGTGTTTGTCATGGATTATAATTATGAGAACATGACAACTTTTTCTTAAGACTTAGTCTGTTGGGTGGGGGGCGGATTACTGACAGGCATTTGTTTAAATGCATTTTAAAAGGAAAACACTTTTTAAAAGAAAAAAAAGTTGAATTACTAAAGAGAATTTAACTTCACCTGTTTGTGTGATTTCAGATCAAAAAGCTTTCTTACATGGATGGAATGACTAATTTCTTTAAATAAAGTGAAAACCATAGCCTTAAAGTCAAAGTCCAAAATAGTCAGTAAGTATATCTGTTACTTAAGCAGCAAGATCTGAAACATGCAGGCTTATGAACTACATGACAGAGTACAGCAGTTTGGACACAATTTCCTGGAAATCCCTTTTAAAAATTCATTAGTGCTTTGGATTGCATCTAAATTTATGCATTTGTTTTGGAGATTCAATTCTGATCTCTGCAGCACTACTGTAATTTTAACAATATCAATTCATTTAGTCTAATTTTTGAGTAACTATAGAGATAAGACTAAATTCTGTTCTGAGTAGCACTAATTGTACTTTAGTGTACTAAAGTAATTAAAATACTATCATAAACTATCACAAAAGGCTTTTAATATGCAAACTTTCTTTTTTAAAGGTATGCTTTAAAATGTATTCAAGTTGGCCCCTAGCTGTTTTGAATAGTGAGATGATACTGGACATTACCAACAGATGACTAGATTCATTATCAGCACCTGGAAGAGGGAAATTATCTATTTTTAAAGAAGATTCTGAGTTCATCTGTTTCTATAAATAATGTTTTTAAAAAATCTTCTGAACTCTTTTTGCAAGGAGTGCACAGCATAAAATCTTTGGATGCAATATTGTTATACAGTAATAATAGTAGGAATCAAGACAAATGTGTAGGGAGAAAGCAAGTATTTTCTGACCTTCCAGTTAAAATTGAAAGAAATATGCGTCTGTATTTCAAAGTTACTGTAACTGTACTATGACAAAATAAGCATAATACCATATTCCTGGAATTGGTTGACTTGCTTCTAAATAATTTATTTCTATTTTATGTAGGCAGGGATTACCAAGTTTAGAAGACCAACAAGCTAAATCTTGCCTAAGAATTCCCTGAATTTGAGTACTTGTTTATGCAATGAAACTGACAGGAATTACTTCTGCAGAAAAAGAATTTTGTGAGTTAACCATTACGGAAGGGCAACTCCCCACTGTTGACACTGTCCTATGATGACTGTTTCTCAGTGTAGGCAATCTGTAAACAGCATGTATGTTGAAAAGTAAAGATATTTTTAGGTAAACTTTTACTTTTTTGTGGCATTAGTTTGGATATCATTTTTTTCCACTGCAGAAAGGGGAAAAATGCTATATATAGGTCTTATATATTGAAAATGGCTCTTAAGTGAAAAGCATTCATACTTAAAATGCATATTTAAACTCACTTTAAATATGAAAAAACATAGTGAAGGGGAAAACAGATGCCGGTTTGTATTACATGCTTAAGTCTTTACTGTCAAAATACCCATTAGTGAATTCCTCTATTTAGTAAACAAAGAGGTGGGACAGTCATTTCTTCTCTTTAGCCTATGCAATATAAAAATAGTAATTTGAGATGTTTGTGATCTTGTACACATAACTAAGGCAAAAAGAAAGGTTTGGGACTAACTTATAATACTTTTTATACAATAAAAATCCTGTTTGCGAACAGTCACTGTACCACTAACAGCTGCATAGATAAAAGTGAACACAGTGATCTCTCCCTCTCCCCCTCCCCATTATTTTGCAGAGTACTTTACTTCAGTGTGGAAACTAGAGAAATGAATAAGGGTTTAATATGCCATTACAGTGTAAAATGATGAGGAAAATAATCCTTAAGGCATTATTTGGAGAGCAAGCTATGATATGGGATTAGGAAAAGCACTGCAAATAACAGTATCAGATTCAGACAGGCACAAAAATGAGGAAAGGAATAAAAAGCAACTGAGACTTAAGGAGATGGCATGAGAGAAGAGAGACATTAACTTTTTTTTTTTCTTTTTTATCCAAGAAGTACTCTTTTAAACAGATCAAGTGTTACGTTAGAAGCAAGTGGAATGGGTGAGTGTGGAGACATCAAAAGCCAATATAGGATCCATACCTGGTGGAAAATATACCAAAATATCTTCTTCCTCTGCAACACAGCACATAGTAGTTTACTTGCAAATATTTCTTAGCAATAACAGAAAATTGACAGACATCTCGGCAGGGGGACGGGGGGACGACAACTCAAATGCAAGTAGAGAAGGAAATTTATGGTTTTAGAAGGTAACTCTTGATTTCTTCGCTTCTGAAACTGGACTTTCACAAGTTGTAGTGCCATGCCATTTCTGGCTGAATGAAGATTTCAGCTATGGTTCAGCTTAGGAGAAGGCTCGGGCTTTCCACAGCCTTTGAAGAGCATTGGCAAAATCTCCAGAACAAATAGTTCATGTTTCTTTAATATCTGCAATGTGACCTTAAAAGGCACAGTTTTTAGGTGTTTTATCAAGAGTACAATGGTTACTTTGTGCTAGGACCAATTTTGAGACAGTGTTCTCTGCACAAAATATATGGGCAAGAAGAAACGTTTTTGAGTAACAATAACTTTCTTTATTACCTGTTTCTGGAAACTGAGTATATTTTTCCTTTTCTTACTTCAATTGAGATGATAGTAAATAAAAGATTCTTTTGAAGAAGGTCTTTATATCTACATTACTTCAGAAATTCTTGTTGATCATGTAATAGAGAAGTTGTATCTACTCAGCTTTTTTTTTTTACTGTTATTTAAACACTTGAATTATTGGAAAATGAACAGAACACAAGCTGCTGTTGCTGAAGTTGTCATCATCCAAACCTAAAGTACCTCTATTTTCCTGTTATTTCTGTTCTTGTTGCCAAAGCATGAGGAAATTTGAGATGGGACAGCATATTTAATTAACCAATGTCAGGATAATCCGTTTAATTTCTACTGTCTGTTATTTTTTGCATGCATATATGAACTGACAGTGGATAGAATCGGTAAATAATGGAGCTTTTAAGACAGTGCATATTGTCAAAAGACAATAGAAGAAAATCATATAGACATCAGTCCCTTTGATTCAGGACCTGCAGTGTGTTATTTTGAATGAGCAGTGATATGATGTTAAAAAGTGTGCATCGTGACTAAAGCATTAGATACATTTCAGGAAAGTCACAATTATTAGAAATAGAATTCCATATAAATAAAGCCAACAGGAGGTGTATGTGTGTTAAAAACAGTGATACAATGTAGGCCAGTTTTATATCTGTTTGGTATGTTTTAAGGATGAAAAGCTGGGGCTTAGGAACCCCTTAAAGTTATAAATACTGGCGAAATAAGAAAGTCATCTGAACATATACCTTATTGAAAACCTTGTACTACTAATGTGCTATGTGCAGGCCTAGTAGCAAGTTAATTATGTGCCAAAGATCATGAACTTTTTTTTAAAAAAATAAAAAATTTAATGAATGTACACATTGTAAGAACGTTATAAAACTTCCTTGTTGTTACAAATAAACATTAAGACCTTGTAGGCTGGAAGAATCTTTGCCAAGCACAGTTACCAGCAGTCTCACAGCTTTTTTTGTATCTCATGGGCTGTGGGAATACTGTTCCAAAAGAGAATGGAAATAGGAGAATGGAGTCGCAGAAGCTGCAGTGGTATTAAATAAGAAACAAGAATTTAGGTTGAGACCCAAAGGTGGGCAGATATGGAGAGACCTGAGACCTAAAACAGAGAAATGCCTTTTTTCAGCTGATAGTCTGTGGGGAAAAATAGATCATCCATTAACAACTCCCACAAAGAAACAGAACATAAGAACTAATAGGCAGCTGTGCAGCACTGAGGTTGATTAATTAGGGGAAATTTCTGTATCACCATCTTTTGTAGATGGGATTAGATCAAGTATTGATAAGTCATATTACAGGCAGACAGACTGGGGAACTGTGCTTATACAGCACATTCATCTAGGAGATGTTGGAATTGAGGCAAAGCATACAGAAACAGCCAGTAAAGAATGTTGATCTTAAATATGACCTGGAATTGTTT
>VXAL01011260.1:13649-28979 GCA_013399475.1 Chauna torquata
GCAATGAGGCGCTGGATAATTTGTGTGGAGCAGAAAATGGATTAACTTTTGGAGAAGCAGGCAGGGAGGCTGAGAGTACAGACTGACCACGTGACGCTACAGTAACGGTGAAGGAAAGAGCACTGGGTAGAAAGTTTCTGTTAAGTTTCCCATTGCAAGTTTCCTAACACAACGTTAAAAATAATTTTGTGTAGTACAACATCAATGTGTAAATGCAGTAGCAGAGCAAACTGCATCTGAGGGGGTAGGGAAGTAAAATGAGATTTGGCAATTTGGCAGGTAAATAGCACATCACAAGTAATTCTAGTGATTTGATGACCACTGCTAGATCACTCCTGAAGTAATTAATAAAAAGTAACTGTAATGGTTCTTATTACTGTACTTTCAATGTCCTTAAGGCATGTTCTCACTGTGAGTAAATGCTACTCTTAACGTTGTCAATTTTTCTCCCATGTAGTGATTTGAAATTTACTTGTCAGGTATTCAGGCAACCAGGCAAAACTGTCTTCTATACAGCTTCTAATATGCTGGAAAATGATTCTCATACCACTATATAGAACTTGTTACAAATATATATGCACATAGGAAAACACAGTAACAGGAAAAATAAATTCTAATATACCTCTTCAAAGCAAAATTTTTGAGAATTTTGCAGTCCGTGAGCCAGTGTAATGGAATCAATTTTCAATACACATCTTCCAGATTCCGTGTCTGTGTTTTACTTATGCCAAACTTTGTTTCCTATTCAGTTAAAACAGAAAATCTACCACCTTCTCAGGGTGATCTACATTTCATTCAATGCAGTGAGAATTAGTAGCAATACTTTCATCAGCAGGAAGGCTATTTGAAATTCCTATTGCAGTCCTTTTTTATTAGCTCTTCAAGACAGGCCAAGAAAGTTAACAACTTATTTCATTCAAAAGTGGAGATGTGGAGGTCAAGGATTTTTTTTTTTTTTTTAAACCAGTAGTGTAATGCTATCCTCTGTTAGCTCTTCACAATTATGAAATCCTAACACACACACAAAAAAAGAATACATTTTAAAAGAAATGCCCTTTGGAACCCAGTTAATACTCCAGTTCACATGCTCAGCAAGAACCTCTTCAATATTCAAGTATTTTCTCCATGAAATGAAACAACTCCTATGAAAACAGTATAATTCCACAGGTATACTCAAAATTCATTGGCAATTAAAAAAAAAAAAAAATTAAAATCACATTTTTTTTGGAAAAGAAAACCCACTAAAACATACCTACACAAGGGAGGGAGTAGCCAAGCTCTGGGTCATGGATGAACTGACGGTCATTCAGCATAGTCACACAGTACAAACGGAAACAGTCTAGGCAAATGACATGACGATGCATGCACTGGAACACAAGCACGGGACTCCTGTTAAAAACAAAATAGTGAAAATGATGAACAAGTACAGTACCATATAAATACTGTGGACCAAACTCCACAAAAAGCTTCATATCAAACTTTGAATTTTGTAATAATTTTTCATTGGTAGTACACAAGACTAGCATGTACATAAAGCCAGAATTTAGCCTGGTATATTGCAGCACTTTTAAAAAGAGATGGTTTCTAACATGAGACAGAGGTAAGGTAAAGGAGATAGGTTTTTATTGAAACCTGAAACTTTACTGAAAACTGGAACCTAAAGCAAGGAAAGTGCTTTACAAATAGAAATCCTTTGCATGAGGTGAGGTAAGATCATGTATGGTAAGACATCAAATGGAGGGCAGGAACGATTAAATATAAATGTGACCAGCTAGGAAAGGTGAATACGACTTTGTGAAGACCACCCTGTGCCTTCAGCATCTCAAACGAGCCACTGAAACTGTACAGAGAGAGCACTCCCTTAGCAAAAATGAGCAAAATAATTCAGCTTCCAGAGGGAGGTATGGGATTCAATTGGGAACAAGATGTCTAAACTCCAGTGTTATATACAATTATCTATTTGAATGCTAAGTGAGAAATTCCTGCTATAGTCAATATACTGAGTGGAGCCTGTAGCTGATCAGCCTCCAGCTGTCTCATTTGGGGTGAGCTGAATCACCCACTTGGCTCCATTGTCTGTATGGATGAAAAATCCACCAATGATAATGGGAGCTCGAACACCCACCACACATGCAGATGCCTACATGGAGACACAGGTATACCGAGCTTCACAGGATACCATTTGTGGAAATGCAGAGGGGAAACACTTGGGACAAGCGAGGAAAAACAGTTTTACTCCTGAGCTGGCCTGTACCCTGAAACTCCCCAGCAGTGGCCTCAGCAAGGAGGGGCAGTGGCTTCCCAAATACTTCTCAGAATGAGTACACTGGAGGTGGAAGAAAAAATGAGCAATATAGTGAATATTACATACACATGAAATGTTTCTCCACTGCAGGAACACAGTGGTAAACCTATGGTTTGGTATACATTAACTTCAGCTAACTGATAAATGATAGACATACTTTAACTGTCAGTTCCAAAGTTGGAAGGCCGGGCTGGATGGGGCTTTGAGCAATCTGGTACAGCAGAAGGTGTCCCTGCCCATGGAAGGGGGGTTGGAACCAGATGGTCTTTAAGGTCCCTTCCAACCCAAACCATTCTGTGATTCTATGATTCTGTGAAGGTAATGACTATGACCCCTTTGATATAGTCATGTGCTCTGTAAGTGTTGTACAATACTGCTTGCTTATTCCTTCCTTGAGGACTGTTACCAATCCCAAGCATCAAAGATGGAAAAATAGAAAGAGAGATGTGTTAAGCTGAAAAGAGCAGTGAGATTCCCATTCAAATGCCGAAATAATATACTCCTTTTACTTGCCTGTGGGCAAACGGGTAAAAATGGGTTAAATGCTAAAGTTTTTTCAGTAACTAGGAGGAAATAGAATTATATGAAAAAATAAAAGCAGGAATTCTCACATATTCACCGTACTCTGGGAGACAGGTATTAAAATACATCAAATACAGCAGAACTTGTAACAAAATCATTCGAGTTAGCAATACTACTATAGCTGCTGTAAATCCTGCTAGATGATGCTTTGAAAACCCACTGAAACAGTAAATAACCAAGCCCTCAATGTGGGAATACAACCACCAAATGTAATCAATAATAATTTCAGATACTGTATATAAACATTTAATCTTCCATGAAAATATGCTTTAGAGATGCATATAGTATAGAATTCATGGCAGTGTGCATTGGTATCTCTAAAAATATAATCTTTGTGTTTTAAGGATTTTGTTGAATAAAGCAGCTTAAAAACTGAATTAAATGAAACCTCCCTGTTACTAATCCTTATTAGTTGCCCACTTGCTGTTCTGAATTTAACAAATAGTAATTTTAAAAAGACAGCTGTAAGGCAAAATGAGAAGCTGATCTGTATCATTTTAGGTCTGAATGGTCCCAAAATCATTAAAGAGAGAGCTGGAGGAGCAGTTATTTTGTCCTCACTGTGCAGAATCCCCCATGGCTCACCAGTCAACATAATATTAAGAAAAACACCCCAAAGATTTCTTCCTAAAACAATCAAAGTTGCCTATAGCTTTAAAGGATCTCTCTCCTTCAGGGTTAATTGCTCATTTTTATTGCTGCACTATTTACACTATTCTATTGCTGCAGTATCTTTTAAGCTTCATGGGAATCTCACTGGATCTAAATTCACACCTCTTTGACCTTCGTTTTGAAGACAAAATACAACTTTTGTGTGAGGAGCAATTCACTAAAGGGAGCCATCAACAGTTGAGTATCATTAAAAAAACAGGCCAGAACTGAGAATGGTGTTATTAACACTTCCCCCTAAACTTGTAGGAAGCAAAGACTAATAGCACTCCATTATGCAAATGAGCTGCTACTATCAGTTACTAACATAAATTATTTTGTGATATCAATTCTGCTTCTTGATGTATTACCATTGTTCAAAATCAAACTATATCCTCCACAAGGAGCACAGCCATAGAGGTACACATTTAAACTGTATCTTTAGGAAAAACATTAGCATTAAAATGTGCTATCTTTTAACACTATCCAACTTGCAAGCAATGCATATAAACTACATATAAGTCTGAGTTCTGCCTGTATCGTGAAACACATAGCTAAGTCCGTTAATTTTGCAGCCCATCTTAACTGTGTCATAAGGCTTTCAGAAATGCAATCTGTATGCAATGCAGATTCATCCAAATTAATTTGGCATTAGAACAGTCACTGCATTCCAACATTTGCAGATTTTGCATCAGAAGAAAGCACTTTTAGTTTAAAAGAAATATGAAAGTTTTGTTCCTGAGATCAGTAAAGACTAAAATGCAGAGATTACGTTCACAATGCTTGGGTGGAGCTAGTAAATACTCATTTAGGATAACCCCAAGTGTTATTAATAGAAGCCTTGCTTGAACCAAACACAATTTATTTTAGAAAGGAACGTTATGAAAGTCAAAAAATTTGCCATAAAGTGTAACAAGGGCCCTAGCTCAATCTAACATAACAGTCTAATAATGTAAATCTGATGTATATTTTAAAAGGTATTTCATAGGTTCCATTTACATAATGTGTTTGGCTGAATTAGAGGCTTCATGAGAATAATATATAAGAAAAATGTTTCTCACAGCAAGGGATAAATTGGTCCTTTTTGTTCGCCAATTAGGAATGTAACCACTTTTAAAAATTGAAAATCCACCATTACAATGCATCACAGAAAATTTCCATAATAAGTCACTCGCTCCTGTGCTCTGATTCCTTTTCATTAGAATTTTATCAGCATGAATTTACTTAAATGAAAAAGAAAAGAGAACCTAAATGTTTCTGCTTCATGTTATTACCGTCGAATAACTGTGGCACAACAACAGCACCATTGGAAACGCTGTCTGGTCTGCACAGTCTTTACTCCTTCTCCTAACTGAGAAGCAGCAAGGCACAGATAATTCACGGATACACTACAACAGTGCACTGGCTAAATAAAGATATGAAGACTTGATCTTGTTTAGATAAGAATCCCACTGGGAAATAAATTGTTCTAGTGTATCCCAAAATCTCATGATTGTTATTAACGTACTGAGAGTGAGTCTAGTGGCTATGAACATGAGGGGCTACTTAGCATCAGGAATTATTTGTAGTCATAGCAGTGGATTAACTGATGTATCTTTCAGTGCCTACCTAAGAACAACTTGGTAGGCATTTGTCCCTCTCTTGGTCTTTATCCTCCAGACTTTGAAAAAAACCTTGACTGAGTAAAGGTTAAACAGCATACCACATATATCAGTCCATTATTTTTTAGAAAATGTGAGTAGCCACAGTCTGAAGCACTTTGGAGCAAGGACTATATCTAAGCCTGTATAAATCTGTGAAAAACATGTTGGACAAATCTGTGAAACCCCCTCGAGGTCATTTCTAGGTGACAGTTGGATTTTTCTCACCTCAATCTCAAAATCTTAACCAAATAAAAATCAAAAACCTTAGCAGATGTCTGTAAGGCTGCCTTGCTGGGATTACAGTCAGTGAAGCAAAAATAGCCACTTGGGATTCATTTCTGTGCAGCAAATAAATCTGAATGCACACAGCTATATCACAGCCTCTAACCCCACCTTTGAGTGCTATATTTATCATAACACACTTGTGCATTTCTAATACACTTTTCCATGTTGGCAATCTTCCTGTACTTCAAAAAGCTTTCTATATAAGTACCATGAAATCATTTTCATTTATAAATGGATCTGTATGCTATTCCAAAATGAATCTTTGTTAACTTACAGGTCAGATCGATAAGAACCACTCAAGAAAAGATGAATCACTGAATAAAATGTGTAAAAAGTGAAATTATGGGAAATGCAAACTTAGGCTACGTAGATACTATAGGCACTCTCATACTTCATAAACAATCAAAGTAATTAAGCAGAAATACTATCTCTGAGTAGCATTCAGTCAATTTTGGCTCTACCCTTGTAACAGAACAAAATTACAGTGGCTAAATAAACCACTTCATCCATCCATCACATGTGTGTAGGAAGAGTATAGTCTTCTAATTCATACAAAGCTGGTGCCACATATCATTTTACTTTCTATTGCATAGAGTCCACTGTCCTATTCAAGACTACTGAAAGAATTGCTTCCTGTTTGTCATGCTTTATGTGCACGGTTTTCTTACCATCAAAAATACTTCTAAGTATTTCCAGTTAGATTAGTTCATTAAATTCTATTAGGAACACGCTACAATTTATATAAAATATAAATACAGAAAATACCGAAAATTACCACTGTGATTTCCGTTTTAGAACTGAGGCAGTTCGGAGGATGGAACAGCAACCAATCTGCCTTTTGATAAGAAATATGCTATTATAGGTAAATGCCAACAGTGATCCAGCAACTGCAGACAGCAACCTGTAACAGTGCAGGCCCCTAAATATTTAGACAAATGCTAGGCATTTGAACGGGGTATCAACACCTTATAAGAGAAAAGAAACAATGATAAACAATGCCGCAGAGAAGAACTCATCTTTCATAGACTTTTAGGAACACAAAAATATACATCCCTGCTTTTCCCTTCCTAGTTGATGAAAAATAAATCTTTACATAGACTGTTTCAATTAAACAAAACAGTATATATAAATACATTCTTCTCAAAAAACTAACATTAAATCCATTAAAACAACAAAAATATTCTGGTTTTGTGTCTTTGATTGCTTGCCATGCAACACATCAAAGGTCATAAAGTGAAGGTTATGAACAGCATGAGACATCCCTGCAGAAGCTTAGATTTTCTGGCTGTGCTTCCATATAAAAATGTATTCTGACCCACAGCTGTTAACTTAAAGGGGCATTGGCAAGTGAAATCTGACCTACTTTCTCCTTTCTTATGTTATATATTTTCCTCTTAAATGTGCTTTCATGTTTCTTACTTCTGTTGGAAATCAGCGCCAAATGGCCAGAACCCAGGAACAGTCTGACAGCAATAAACCAGAACACAAGAGGAAAGGACAGGCACACTAAAAATTAGTGCGCGTGATGCCAAGTGCTCCTTTCATCAGCACTCCTGTTAACTCTTGTTAAATTTCTTCTCATGCTATGGAAGTGACATACATTATTGCCTGTAAAATCTGTGACCAGTGTGGCTAGAAACAGCATCTGCCACGCAATGATGCAGGCAAGGGAACTGTTACACATACTGGCATACATATATTATTTCCCTGCATTAAATAGAGCTATGCCTGCTTCCTCAGACACCCCTGTCTGAACTCCACGTTGAGACACGAGAACCACACTTGCCATTAACAGCTGAATGATGCCTACAGTATCAAAGAACAGACACTGATTAGCCTGGAGAAGAAACTTTTCCTGTAATTTATCAGACTAGCTGTCTATAGAGCTCTGTGCACAGCAAATAACTGGTAAATCAGTCATGCTTTGAAAGGAGATCAGTAGAACCTGCTTATTTTCCTTCATCTGTGCTTTTAAAACCTCATTAATGCTTTGCTGGAGAGAAAAGGAAAAGACCTTGGTAAAGAAAGCCACAGATGACAAACGTGAACCATGGAGGCAGCTCATAAACTATGCTAACCCAAACCCTGAGGCCAGCTGACAGTGGGACTATGAGAACAACCTCCAGGCCATTTTAAGTGTGCAATGCCGTTGCCTTCCTCAGAGCGTGGAGGGCTTTGTATGGTTCTGCAGAGCTCAAGAACCCTTTGATATCGGCTCTGCTCCTCCCAACAAGCCCCTGGAAGCTCAAGGACTGCCCTAGCATCAGGATCACCACGGTTTTTAACACATATATGCAACTGCATTCAGTAGAACACCAGAAATAAGTCGAAAATCATCAATAGGAACACAGTATGAATGGCAGAGAAGCATCCTTAATTGTTAACTCAGAACGTCTGCAGCTTGCAGAGCACCAACATACTGTGAATTGATTCCTCCAGACTCTCTTTTGCATCTCTTCCACCTCCTACAGCCTATGTAACCTGTACCCTCACTTTTTGCTCCTGAATGAAGGCAAATGCTTCATTCACCCTCCCCAGATTTCAGCTGGATTACAGCAAAGGCAAAACCGCATGTTGCAGGCAATCCATGACAGCCAAACGCTCCCTTTTGGTCAAAGAACCTCCTTTTCGCAGGCTTTTAACTTTGTGAGTACAGACATTCAACTTTGACAGACTAGAGGCATACAGACAGAAATCAGCTGAGTCTGGATTTCAGAAAAATAAAATTAAAACGAACAAATAAACAAGGGGTAACTGATGAGGTTGGGAGAATGAAGGGTTATCACGATAAGAGGAGGAACGAAGGGCTAACTCCACCTGCACAAGCAGTACCATGCAATCCTTCACAAATTAAAGATGAATAAATAAAAAACTCAGAATATCTTTGTGCCCTACTGGCCTCTTATTCCCCTGACCAGTTTCTGAGGACCCCATTGATTTCTTCCAATGTTTTAAACCTTATTTAGTCTTACTCGCTACATCAATACTAGTAAAATAAACAGTGTCAGCAAATATTCTTATGCCACTGGAATGCAATATTCCGTGATGTTAAATTGTTAGAGGGGGCCCTGGCATGGCTTTACGCTTGCAAAATAGCAATGTCCCAAACAGTTCCTGGGCATAGTTCAGGAGTTAGAATGTGCTGTCTCCAATCGGCAACAGCAATCTGCATGTGGAGAGTTTAATAGTACAGGCAGAAGTTTATTCTGGGACTCTGCTCTTTATACCAGAGCTTACTGAATTATTCTCTCTTTTCTTGTTCTCAGACTCACACCTCCATTCCCCAAATCAAACCTTTGGAGATAGCCTGTGAAAATTATGTTTTCTGTAAATACATCAGATAGAAGTTTCCCAACATGTAAAGTAAGACAGAACTATGACCTCTTTTGCCTTCTTGTGGATGCTGAAATCCCTGGAAAGACGCAGCAGGAAAAGAACATTGGGTATCATCTTAAGGGTTGCTGTCGTATGCATAATCCTTTTCATTCCCTTGGACTCCAAGAGGGACTAACACTGTTGTATACAGAAAATTTCAGTTATTCCTTTCAAGTTAACTTTGAAAATTAACCATGGTACGCTAACTTTGAAATTGCGTCTCCTTAACACTTACAGAAGAAAAGAAGACTGGAAAACAAAGTGAGGTAGAGAAGGCAGGGAGGGAGGAGAGGAAAGAAATATGTAACAGGAAGCAGGAGATAGGAGTGCTAAATTAAGTGCACTTGCTCCTAGAGAATTATCTTTCACCACTTTAAGATTATATTTTATGCTTTTTCTCATCTTTCTTTTCAAATATGAATATTCAATTTACATGTTCATCCAAACAATATCTTGAGGGTGCTTCCCATTAAATGAGCCTTCAGTCTCAACCAAAGATATGATTACTATCTTATAAACAAAAACACCCTGAAGACATTGTTTTAATAAAGAGATTTCTTTATAGGAAACAATTTTTTTCAACTCCTTGCTATCATTATGATTTACAGATAATATTTTACTCTTTCCTCCTAAAGGCAAATACCTTAGCATATGCATCAAGGTGCAGTTACCTGAGAACACCTTCTGCATCAGCACCTCTATTCTAAGGGAAGAAGAATGAGCCTTCGGCTAGCAAATCTCATTGAATGCACTCAGACTTGGTAGATTGTAAGTGTAGAAAACAGTTAATTCCCTTTAATAGTCTGAAGAAAATATTTTGCAACGTCCACCAACAAACTGTACTAGCAGTGAGAATGGCTTGTTTATGCCATTCTTAAGTTGTTTTTTCACTTTTTATAACCACTGCCAAAAGAATATTCATATTGTGATTTTTTTTCTGGTCTTCTCATGGTGCTTGATGCAAGAACAATATGGAATTTAAATGCCCAACATACACGAAGCTCTATGTTTAAATTTCTTCATTTGCCTTCTCCATCATTTTCCCTACATCATTTTCCACTACAAAGAAAATAGAATCAACTAAGCAACCAGACAAAAAAAAAAAAAAAAAAACACCCACGAAAAAATAAAAACCCCACAAATTAAGTAGTAAAAACCAGATAAGTTATTACAAAGTTTGGGAAGTATCAGTTCTCCGTGTGTAACTGTAACTTGGCCATATACAAGAACAGTTTGCAGAAAAATCTAAAGATTTACAGAAGAGGATTCCAGCAATTCTTCAGATAATTTTGTGTATTTCTTTCCTGTTTAATCTCAGCATACATTTTCATTAGTTTTGTATTGTTTATTTGGAGGCTGACTGGTCCTCTTAGAGCACGTTTTTTTCAAGGAATTACAGGAATACTCAGGAATAATCTTCTCTGATTTGTCCATCCAATCTAATAATCTGTGTAACAATTAGAAAGACTGGCATTTACCAAAATAATGAATTTTCATTTCTATAGAATCAATCATATCTTGGGCTCATCAAAACATCAAAAGAAGTGTGGCCAGCAGGTCAAGGAAGGTGATTCTTTCCCTCTACTCTGCTCTCATGAGACCCCACCTGGAATACTGCATTCAGCTCTGGGGCTCTCTGCACAAGGACATGGACCCATTGGAGCACATCCGGAGGAGGACTATGAGCATGATCAGAGAGCTGGAGCACCTCTCCTGTGAAGAAAGACTGAGAGAGTTGGGGTTGTTCAGCCTGGAGAAGAGAAGGCTTCAGGGAGACCTTATGGTGGCCTTCCAGTACCTAAAGGGGGCCTACAACAAAGCTGGGGAGAGACACTTAACCAGGGAGTGTAGTGACAGGACGAGCCATAATGGTTTTAAACTAAAAGAGGGTAGATATAGATTAGATCTTCAGAAGAAATTCCTTACTATGAGGATGGTGAGGCACTGGAACAGGCTGCCCAGAGAAGTTGTGGATGCCCCACTCCTGGAAGTGTTCAAGGCCAGGTTGGATGAGGCTTTGAGCAACCTGGTCTAGTGGAAGGTGTCCCTCCCCATGGCAAGGGGATTGGAACTAGATGATCCTTAAGGTCCCCTCCAACCCAAACCCTTCTATGATTCTATGATTCAGTTCTAGATCTTGATAAATGATGCACAGCGTACAGTGAAAGACAATAAAATATTGGCATGTGTGAGATATACCTGCCTCCTGAATTTACTGAGTACTATAGGAATGAAAGCAAGGGTATTCATAATATTGTTTTAGAAAACCATCTCCGAAGATCCTGTGGAAGCTGTTTGTGATGCTAACATGGACTGCCTGCTGAAAAGAGGATATATTGGAAGAAAAAAAATGTGGTGGCCATTTTCTCTGTTCTTCAGCTAGGTCTAGTTTTTATTTAATGAAATAGTGATACACTATTCATATATGTCTCAGAACTTATATAAAGACACTTACTAGAAAAACAGTGTGCATGAAAGGACATATATCTTGGAAACCCTCATTAATACTTAATTTTTGCCCATCTTTCCCTTTATTTTGATGAGGTGGTTTACTTCCCACCTCACACTTAGCTAGTTATGTGGATTGACACATGGGGAAGGAAGTAAATATGGATTTCTAACCCTACCTCTTCCTTGTCCTGACTGAAGCATTTGCTCAAAGAGAAAGATGCAGCAAGCAGGCTCTGCAGCTTCCTCAGTGGGGATGTATCAGCTATAATTGTCAACACTAATGAATAGTTTTGACTTCTCATATTTATCTACAGCTTTCCCAGCACACATAGATCATTCCCACTGAGACTATTCATATTCACTCTTCTGTTCCATTCTCTCTCTCTGTAAAAGAAATTCACCTGGCCTCAGGAGAGAACACAGGTTACAGGTAGAAACTTGATCTGTATCCCAGTAATTTCTGAGAAAAACTGAGACAAACAAATTTTAAAATCTTCAGAAATATTAACAGACACTAATTAAGGTAAGTTTTTCTCTGCCTTCTATTTCCTTTTGTCAGATCTCTCAACACACGATACTTACTGCGTATGATCTAGGGTTTGGATTACAGTTTAGCTAACTGGAAAAAAAAGTAGGAGTAAGAAGGAGTTACTCAGGAGTTTTGGAACTGGTAAGGTGAGTGAATCTCACTGCTATGCTCTGCCTGACCTGATTTAGAGTTCAGATTCAGAGAGAGCAAAAGTTCCACAGCCAGGTTAAAGCAGTGCAATATGGCGCTGTTTTTAAGATGCTTACGCTACTAACTATGCCAAGCTTCCTGGCAGTTACATCTTCAGCTGTATGGGTATTGGAGCTGACTCTGCCTCATTCTTCCTTTGTGGCAACTTCATAATCCCCTGGCAGACTGGAAAGGAAAAGGGGAAAAGAAAACCAAACAAATACAACCCTTGAAATGACAGCTACTAGAAAAACTAGGAATACTCAGCAATCCAAGTTTATGAGGAATTCAAACCTCTTCCAGAAACTGCCAAACACTGTAAGCATGATTGATCCCCAAAAGAAGGTTCAGGCCAATTCTTATCAAACTGGTTCACACATTCCCAATTATATAATGTACCAATTATGTTTCCTATTCTCTCTTATACTAGCTAGCCTCACGGTGATCTGTTCAGTCATGCATGATTCATCAGGTTTGCCTTCTCCTTCTAAACAAGAGCTACGGAAGAGAGCAGCCCTTGAACCCTAGCCAGCATTATTAAAGTGTGAGAAGACAATGACATTTCCCTGTCTTATGGCATCAGAAACTCTGCAGCCTGCTACTGCTCCAAATCACCATGCTATATGTGATCATTTGCGTGCTGAAGCAGTGCGGGTTTTATAAATAGTGCTACACAGGGTTTCAGTGTGCTTGCGCAAAGGACCTTGTATTTGAGGGCTGGCCTCACTACAGACAGCTTTGTTACAAGGGGTGAAGTTTATCGGATTAGAAGCAGCACTGTTAGTATTCAGGACACATTTCCAAGTGCACATGACATGTCAGCTGCTTACATATCTTCCAATTCTGCTTCACATATTCCTTTTAAAGTTAAACATGAAGTGACAGAAGTGCAGAAATATCTGTATCCTGCACTCTGTGAACACAACAGCTCAAAAAACCACCTTGACATGCCAGCTGACAACAGCAAAAAAATCCCTGACCTCTGCTGAAGCGTTCTGATTTTCCTAACATCAACCACTTGTAACAGAGAGGAGGGCTGAAAATACATGATCATGAACTCCACAATTAAATATATATAAAGAAAGCATGAAGAATAGATTTTGCATGCCTCCAGATGCACTTTCAGTCTTCACTCCTCTTGCTATATCTGTACGACAGCTACCTATTTTACTTTACAGAGGCATCCCACAGAGATCTAAAAATAGGGCTAGTTAGTTGTTTATTTCATGTATTTGTAGCTATTTTCTTTTAAAAGATATTTTCCTGCATCTTCTGTTGACAGATACAATGCTTTGAGCAGATAGTTCTTCCTTCATTTAAATAAACAGATCACTCTCTGCAGCAATACATTTTTCTCCAGAATTAATTCTCTACTACTTCATTCTCTTTCTGTCCTTCAGATTCCTCCTTTGACACCTCTCTAGCTCTACCCTCAGATGTTGTTGCCAAATTAAGGCCAACTTGGTCACCCTGGGTTCCTGTGAGGACAGATTTTGTTGAACTTAGTTCAACAAAAGAGGATGACCCTCCCATGAAACTGATGCTACATTACATTTTTCCTATTAAACTGATTCTGCATTCTGTGTTTATAAACTATAGTTTCTAGAAATACAGGGGAAACAGGTATACATTCTTTTTTGCTAAACAAACACATTGCATATTGCCAACAGTTCTCTTAGCGTTATTCACATCTTAATGTTACATTCAATTAACTACCAAGAAACTTTTGACCATTTAATATCCAGTATTTGAGAAGTTATATGATGAAATAAGATTTTCAATTTACCTAATAGTTGGATGAAGGGGCTCGTCATGATTTAAATACTCTCAAGGGGGCAAAAAAAAGCTGTAGCTTTTAAAAGCCACACGTGCTGCCACATGACCTTCAACATCCTGCACATGCAGTGAATTTCATGGGAGACATTTATGTACCTTGAAAGGTGAAGAGCTTCAGCAACCTTGTCATGATTCTTATCTGTACTGAGAGGATGAGGCCTCATTTTAATCTTGCTTAATTCTGCATTAATCAGAACTGGCTACACTGAGGACAGTAAAACTGGTCAAGCTTAAAACCAGTAGGAGATCAATATTTTGTGGCAAACCAGGTACTTGAAACTCTTTTGCAAGTGCTTCTCAGATAATGGGTCATGATGCCTAGAGAGGTCACAAAGAAAATCAAAAAAACTGCAGCAAAAATGTCACCTCTATTATAATGCAAAGAAAATAAAATTAATGTAACACTTCTAAGGAGGTAAAAATCTTCAAATTCAGGTGAGCCAGAAATGTGCCCTTGCCACGAAGAAAGCTAATGGTATCCTGGGCTGCATTAGGAGGAGTATTGCCAGCAGGTCGAGAGAGGTGATCCTTCCCCTCTGTTCAGCACTGGTGAGGCCACCTGGAGTACTGTGTCCAGCTCTGGGCTCCCCAGTACAACGGAGACATGGACATACCAGAGAGAGTCCAGTGAAGGGCCAGGAGGATGATGAAGGGACTGGAGCATCTCTACTGTGAGGAAAGGCTGAGAGCTGGGACCTTTTAGCCTAGAGAAGAGAAAGCTCAGGGGAAATCTTATCAATAAATACCTGAAGGGAGGGTGTAAAGATTGAGCCAGGCTCTTTTCAGTGGTGACCAGTGCCAGGATGAGAGGCAATGGGTACAAAAGGAAGCACAGGAGCTTCCTTCTGAACATAAGGAGAAAGTTTTTTAATGTGTAGGTAATGGAGCAGTGGCACAGCTTGCCCAGAGAGGTTGTGGAGTCTCCCTCCTTGGAGATCTTCCAAAGCTACCTGGACATAGTGCTGGGCAACCTGCTCTAGGTGGCCCTGCTTGATCAGGGAAGGTTGGACCGGATGACCTCCAGAGGTCCCCTCCAATCTCAACCAAACTATGATTCTGTGAATGAGATATTAGCATTTAACAGAACAAACAAACCAGCAAGCAGAGCTAAAAATTACTGTATTTCATAAACGTAAGGCAGAGTTGCATCTTTCAGTCTATAAAAGGTGACTAACTCTAGCTAACTAACTAAATGCAAATTGCAACCCTTGACTGAAGAATGTGCATGAGAGGTTCTAGGCAATGTATTTTTTAAAGAGAAAAAAAGTTGTGGGAGAGGATTATTTTATTTTGTTCATGTTGGGGGTCATACATATTAACTTCAGCAAGGACAGTATCCTTTTCCCTCCCATGAGAAAAAAAATTGCTTGCAGGGCTCCTCTGTACCCTTGTTTAATCTGTGACACTGCAATTGGAATTTGTCACTCTAGGAGCTACATCTGATGTTACAGCCTGAAGCAGAGCTAAACCAAAATAAACAATCTGCT
>VXAL01011260.1:39334-53321 GCA_013399475.1 Chauna torquata
CCGGTGAGCTGTCTTCATCGTGGCGAGCATGCAAAATCTTTGCATGCCTTAGCCAAATATCCTTCTATACATGAAATAAAACTCAAGGAACACCATATTTGCATATATGGTAAAGTTATCTAGTAAGGTGTTGAAAATACACTGGAGAGTAAGGACCATCCTGATGTTCAAGTTAAGCACATTGCATGTTTCATTGGAGAGAATTTGGAAGCAGTGCTGTGCAAGCAGCAGAGACTTTGTCAACATACAAGGGAATACAGAGTTTACCCATGGTAGGAACTCAGCTAGCTTGATCTCTCTCTCATACATGCTGGAAAACTAATGAATTGGGGTAAGGTCACATTCGGCATGCAAACAGTTCAACTGTATTTATTATTTTTGCTTTTTCCAATTTGTCAACTTGTCAAAAAGCAAAGCCCTTGGAATACAGTTTAACATTTCCACTGAGAAATTTAACCAACCAACCAGCAACAACAAAAAAACCTTTTTTTTTCTTTTTCTTACTCTCTATTTCCAATCCAAAGGTGCAAAATGCAATCAAATAAAATAAAAACTTTAGCAATGCAAATAGAAAAGTACCTGTTGAGGAGCAGAGATACCCCTTAACTATTTGTCTTGACTATCTGTATGTTTGGTGTAATGATTTTGTCACTGTTGTTTTCCAAAAGATACTGTATATATCATACCAAAAACACGCTGATTATACTTGAGTCTTTAAATGCAACAAGAGCTGGCTTAAGGTTAACTTAACTGTTCTAACAGCATAAAGTAGTAAAGACATGCCAGTGACATTAAACTGTTCACAGTATTTATTATCTGAATGCTGCTGAAAAATACATTTTTATAGCTTCAGCACTTGGTAGGCATTAAATAGCTGTCAGAAGAGATTTCAAGAGTAACCTTGTTAGGTTTTAGCACAGGTTTCACAGTACAGCTAGCCTGACTCACCAGAATTGCCCATCTCAGATACAAGCAGCTACACAGACAGTCCTACATATGTCACTGTACCCTTCCCTGTCTTTATAGGACAGCAGAAATCCCTCCCACCATGTCCCTAGAGGAGACACAAGAGACACAGCAGACACATACCACCTCATTCTTTGTCCTTCGGTACCCTGAACTCCCCATGTACCTCTCTGCATATGAAGGAGCTAAGGAGGTCACTGGAGAGCTGCAAGACCTGATGTGGTTTAGTTACCACCCTGGACAGAAACCGTCCACATTTTCAGTCCAAGTGAATGTTCATCTGGCCATGTGACACTCCAAGCTGTACCAGCTGAAAATATGATTTCATAGAAAGATATTGAACGTATACACACTATACCTAGCAAAAAGTCTGGACTAATTCTTCACCAGAGACTTAACCTGACATTAAAAAAGGATATAATACTAGCATATATCAGTGATTTAGTAGTGTAAATAGCAGAGGTGGGTAAGTTTTCTAAAAATAGAGAAAAGAGAAAAGAGAGAGTACATATGCTTCCCCTCCATATCAATATATTATTAGCTGCAACTGGCATAGAGGAAAATACAGAGTTTGAAGAAACTCCACATCTACAGGTATCTGGTTTGCAGTTCACTGGAACTCACTATGGCTGCTTTTCATTGCTTATAATTCACCGGTTCGAAGGACTCAATTAAAATAATCAATGATGCTTCAAACTACAGAATGAAAATTCATAATGATAAGTATAATTGGAATTAAGAGGGGAAAAGCACAAATTCTTATTATTTGGTCTGACTATGTTTTGCGTCTGTAAACATACGGGCAAGGCAAACCTGCAGCATTTGTAATCGATCCTCATAATTATGTCAATATATTGAAAACTGAAACAAAAACCAAATGAACTGAAACTGAACTATTTCCACTAATCCCCGGATAATATGTTACCATAAAATACTTCATCAAGATCCTATGACAACTGTATATAGCCTAGGTTTTGTTTTGAGACCCTAAACACATTGCACAACAGAACGATAGGAAAGATTATTTATAAGCAATACTCTGAAAGTATTTGCTACAATGAAAAGATTGATAAAATCATAGAGAAGGAGATTACAGCTGATAATACTGGAAATATTTTCAGCATGTCTCAGAGATTCAGACAGTAAAACAGAAAGGAGCTGACATGTTTTCACTGATGAGGAAGAATGAGCAATACGACTGGATCTAGACTGCTGTGGTATATAGTCATTTTGTTTTAACAGAGAAAAATTACAAATATTTGTAACCCAAAACCATGAAAACAACACCAAAATTTCAATGTTCTGTGAGAGAGAATACAGAAAAAATCAGCAAAGCTCAAATTCTGGCTTGTGAGAAAAGCAGATTTGGATACACAGAAAGCTGGGTGGGCTGCAGCTCATGAGAGCTGGGAGCCATGTAGACAATGTTCAGCAGAATTGTTCGCTAAAATTAACTTAAAAAACAAAGTTACCTATGTGAAACGTTTCATTTTCCACAGTACTACAAACTGTTTCCTTAGTGAAATTTTAGACAATTTTGATTTTAACTTCAGCTCTGGGCAAGCCCCACACATTGACTGATTCAGGCCAAGGCTGTTGGAGAGAAAACATTGTCAGCAAAACTGGTGGACAATCTGAAAAGCAAAAATCTGGATTACTTCGGACCCTAGTTATTACAGGAGAAAACAGAAAATTTTTAGGTGAGCTACTGAGGACTCTCTGGGTTTCTCCCATTGGAGACAGATTTACAACAAAGAAATAGTCTTGGAAGTTATTAGCAAAGATCCCTGCAGATGAAAGCATAAAATGAGGAAACAAAAATGGCCAACAGCAAAATCTTAACGCATGGTAAGAAAGAGAGCTTATACAGGAAAATCTTCAAGAACAGCCACTAAAGAAATGGGGTGAGTGACAGCAGAGCCAAGAAAGGACTCTCATGAGAGCCAGACGATGAAGGTGCCAAAGAAGAGGGAAAGGAAGTAGCCCAGAACAACAAAGCCAGCCAAAAGTTGGCATGAAGTTAGGATAGACTAAGACACTGGCACTGAGCCAGAAAAACATAGTAAATGGCTTCACTGAGAGCAGGTTCTCTTCTGTGGAGAGTGTGGCATCTGCTGAAAACACACAGGGCAACATGGTCTAATCAGCTCGGTACAGGTACTTACACCATGCTCACCACCATAATGCAAATGTCCTCCAGCAGTGCATTAAGCTATATGATTAACATCTGCTAGCAGTTGTGCTAATTTCCATCATTCTATCAGGTACTGCAAAACCACTGAGAGCTAAAGAAGCTCTTAAAAACAGGTCTTTTCAAGATAGGAAGGCAGTTAATGGATATTCAGGTTAATATACATCCCACTGAGTTCTGTCAAGACTGTAAATCACCATCCTCAGGATAAAATTCTATTTATCCAGAGACCACAGTGTTCCTTGCAGGTAGCACCATGACACAGTCCTTGAAAGGGTAAGAGTTACTGTAAATAATTTTCCAAAGTCCAGGTAGCCTGTCTACAGTTTACAGCAATATTTTACACAGACCCATTTTAAAATGGCAACAGTTCCAGTCAAATCCTTGAGGCCTTGTTTTTCTTTCATTTACATCTAGTTGATCCTTATATGACACCGATTACTTTCAGTACTTTATCCTGATTTAATTCCATATAGCTAAGAAAAATCAGATTTTCAAAATCATGGCCAACTCCTCCCAAATTTTTTAAACTCACAAACCATAAGCAGTGATCCATGTACTTTGAACTATATGAAATAGTATTTCAGTGTATATAACTTGAGATCAAGGAACTGGACAATGCCAGATAAGATTTGTCTTATCAATACCATGTAGGTTGGGCCACTCTAATGTGAAAAAAAGCCTATAGTCTGTGCTGGCATTAAAGGCAGGCGCTATGGCCTGGAGAAGATAGAAGACAACTAGGGGCACAGCAAAGTCATGGAGGCTATGCTTGTTTTTTTCACTACAGTTCTAAAGGAAATATATCTCCATTGCACAGATTACATTTCCTTAGAACAGCCACAGTATGATTTATGAAGGTACACATATAGGTTGACTGCCTACTACCCATGATGCACCTTCCAGTAGTCCAAAAATGGATTACAACCATTACATTGGGATGGAGACTGTGTATTCCTCTTAAGTTATCATCACTGAAATGAAGATATATTCTGCTTTGACAAGTTTTATTAATTAGTCAGCATTAATCTAAATGCAAATATTAGAAACCAGCAAAAGTACTTTCTGAATGTTTCCATTGTGCAGCTTTACAGACAGAGCAACAAATGCCCAATTTTAAGTTCCAGTACTGATTTCAGTTTCAGTACTGATTTCCAGTACTGATTTACAACTTTCTGGTCTCTTCACTATCTGATTACATAAACATGACTGCATTTCACATGTTAAACCACCGGGCAACAAGATTCCCTCTCCCCCCCAGTATTTTGTTTCAACTTATAACAATGATCTGGACTGCTACTAAGTGCTCGTCAAGCCCTGGCTCCGTGAACCCCAAACTGTATGACACTGCTGATATGTTTACTCGATGTTCCACCCCTTGACTTCACAATATTTCTTTAAATTTCATCTGAACCCACCAGACGTCTGGGGCCTACCAACTTAGGCAATTTTCTGCTTTCCATCTGTTCTTAAGGCCAGATGAAATCCCTGTCTCAATTCATCTCCCAGCAGCACATTAGCACAGAAAAGTGTTCGCAGAGTGACAGTCCAGCATAAAAGACAGCTACGTCACTTATTGAACAGAGTTACATAAACTGTGACAAGAATTAAAAACACTTTGGCCATTTTATGTCTATCAACTGAATGTTTAAGTGTTGACAAGAATTAAGAGTAACCACAGTAGTTTTCTTACAAGGTTTCTGCCTACTACATAAGATACAGCTATTCCCTTCTGTTATGATTCAGCTGGTATTTTTATAGTTCCAGGCTCCAGACATAAGGTTTTCTTGAGCAATATATCCTTTTCCTGATGGGGCGGGTACCATGCAGTCATACTTCTAAAAGCCCTCTCCTTTCAAAAGGAGACAGAATAGCATTGTGACTGTCTTTGGGATCAGTAAAACGTGTGGGTGGCTGCACGGAAACAGCATTATATGGTGTGGGTAATTGCTTAGTCGTGCCTTTCAGTTAACTAAGCTTAGGCTTGTTTTTTTTTTTTTTTGTCTTGATTAACCATGCAAGTCAGTTTGAATGTTTCACTTCTGGGAGAAATCTCACAAGCACCTCAGTCTTCATTTTACTGTATGAATAGAAAACTGCTACTGATAACGAACCTTGCCCAGGCAAAAGGGATTAAAACCATCCCTGAAAATCCCAGAACCAGCAGCTTTATCATTTACAACGAAGGAACCATTTCCATAACTAGAAATATTAATAGGCAGTTACTGAAGGAAAAGTGTTGAAGATTTATGTATCCTATCATTGAAGGAAGCTTGTTCCTCTCATTCTGAGTTGATACCAGTTAAAATATCTGTACAGTACACCACTTCACAATAACACTTTTTTCTACCAAGTCCTAGAGAGAAGGAATTCGAACCCAGACAGAAACATTAGCAGCAGGCACACCAGTCTTTACAATAAATTTATTGTTGTAAACTCACTGGAGGCAAAAGACTTCTGAAAAAAAATATCAAGAAATATTATTATTCTGTAAAGTTCATATACATAAAGAAAAATCAGCAGATTTGATGGTGATCTACTCCATGGAATAATTTTAATATTTTTGGCACAGTATATCCTAATACCTTAGCAAAACAAAAACAAAAACAAACAAACAAACAAAATCAGTTTCTAAAATAAAACCTGCTTCCAGTATTAAGATCTATCTCTACTCCCCTCAGCCGTCACCTGTGATAAGGAAAAGAAAGACTTAAAGTCTTTTTCTTCTTCTTACAGCTGCTATTCCACAACAGTCCAGCTATCCTGCCATGGTTTGACATCCCTTTGTCAAACAGGCTGCTTCCTCTGCAGGAAGGCACCTGATGCTGCGAAGACCAGATTGAGGACTAGCTGCAACAGCAACACAGCCACAACAATGACTAAGGACGGGATTTTCAAAAAGGCCTGAGTGATTTATGGTCACAGATTGAATTGAAAGCTAATGAAGCTTGGGATCCAAAATACATATATTTTAAATGCAAACAAAGTAAATCTACAATAATAATTAAAAAAATCATTATAATCTCTTCTCTAGCTTATAATGAATATAAGGATGAACACAGAATAGAAGACAGGACAGATTTCGCAGCTGTGAGATGCTAATCTTCCTAGTTTTCATTTCTTGCACCCTTTTCCAAAAAAGTGTCTTTATTTTAGACAACTCAACTCCTTGTTGTAGACAGTCTTGTCCCTAAACACAGAAAAGGAGATTTTTCATTCTGTAGAGCTCACATGAAGATTTACAAATTATTTCCAAACACCTGGAAGTTTGGGTTAGGTATGATGATAGACATATTTCTTTAAAAAATCCTGCCCTTGATTCCTGAGGCAAAGCTATAACCAGCAGAAGAAATAAAATCATGAAAAGGGGACTTTCCACCACTTCTGTGACATGCAGGATTCTCCAGGTCTGTTGAAATAGGCATAGGTTAAAGAAGCGTAAAGGTTTTTCAGAATAATGCCAAAAAGCTGAGTGCCTCAGAAGACAGCTGGGAATTTCTGGACAGCTCTGCATTTCAGATGTGTTCCAGCCACATCTCTGATGGTAGCTTAGGAAGGGGAGGCTGAAAGAGATTTTTAGCTCTACGTTGCCCTTATATGACAGAAGAAACTGAAAAACCTAACTAAAGCACTTGGCCACCTATTTTGTGCTACTAAGACAGCAAATGCAAGTGGCAGAACGTAACTTCAGCATGGACTCAGAATAACTTGTATAATTTTCCTTGCAGAAAACCTTGAAAATGTCTGCTGTGCTGCCTTACGTCTTTCTCTAGAATGTCAAATGCACTAGAGAGCACAGCAAAAGGTCAGAAAGAGTTTGGGGCAAAAGTACTGAAGATTTAATCTTGCCCACTTAGTTGAGTTTGGACACATAAAACCCTTTAAAAACACAGCATCTCCTGTGCAGTTCAACAAGCCTGTATTTGTTGCCTCTGGTAGGCAAACAGTACAACTTAACCAAATCTCAATTTATGGTTGTGTGATAGACAGCTTCAGCTGCTGTCAGTCAAGCATCCCCTAAGGAAATTAATCATAATCATGATTTTGCACAGTGACTCTGCAAAGACTGTCATTAAAAAGCTTGATTATCATTGTTAATAAGGTTTTTAAGCTTTTACAAATGACAGTTCTCAAACTGTGGTATAGCAAACACTTGCTAAAGATTACTAGCCAAAGTGTTAACTCACCCTTTTTGTTTTCTCTGTTAGAATAGCTTCTTGATTCTAATTAATTAAAGTGCACTTCATGTCATGAGAGGAACCACTGCAGCTGCCATAAGGATATTATATATTTCTGAACAGAAGGAAAAGGTCTGAGTCATCTTGACATGAAGAAAGAGTTTTTCTATTTAGATGTCAGAGATACACAATCAGTTTTGAGACCCCCTTTTTTACCGTTTGGCATTTCAGATGAAGCGATCTGGAACGGATAAAGTGATTTATACCTTAAGGCGGCATTGCTAGTAAATAGCTCAGACCAGGTTGTCAGAAAAGTAAGGTTAAAAGGAAAAAAATCGCCAGAGAGCTGATACAGTTCCTCAAGTACAATGGAGCTGCCAGCTGGATGGCTCGGCTCCAGTCTCAGGCCAAACAGTGTGCAGATGCTGCGGCCCCACTTTGCAGCCAGACCATGGCAAACTGGCACAGGGAAAGCAAACACCAAAATCAGAGCTGTGCAGACTGGGGCCCTGGGGACCTGCAGCCCACAAATAGGGAACAGAAGCAACAGGGTTTGTTATTACCTGTTTCTATCAAGTACGGAGCTCACCTTTTGACATCTAGGAGTCGACACAGAGCTAGTAAAATCAGGTTCAAATTTTTCTTGTGATATAACAGAATCTGGGCTTGAGGGTCTGGAACACGGATACGCTGAGCCAAACAAGAAAGCTACAATAGCAAGGCAGTCCAGTCAGGCTCCACGCTGGAGGGAAGCACTATGCAAATCTCCTTTTTTGGGTGATGCTGCATCCTCTTTGCTGTTGTATTTCTTTATTTATTAGGGTGGGCAGATGCAAAGTGCCAGAATGATAGAACTAAAGCAGCTGTATGGAAAATGTGAAAGGAAATATCATCCGTATGCCTACTTTAAACTTGTGATCTTGTGTGGAGCCACTTTACACTTAAGTGAAACTGTCCCTGACCAGAATTTTCTGCAATAGATAAGGGGGGGAAATCGTATGCAAAAACACTTCAACAAATGCAAAGGTCAGAGAAGAACCAAACTGTTTTCAAGATTACCTTATCAGGAAAGACTCCCAGAGTGAGTAAAACATGAATCAAAATAAAAGAGTCCTGAGAACACAAGCTGAAAATTGTTTGCTTGCAATTATTCCATTTATTTTTGTGATGTGCCTTTCTGTTGACACATTTATCCCAAAAGGATACTCAATTTTCACAGTAGAAATATAATACAAAGAATGTGGAATTCTCTTGCAATGGAAGCACACACTAAAAATACAGAAAATAATTTTCTGATGAAGACGACACATACCGAATCTTTATTTCCCTGGTTACCTCTGTTACTCAATGATCAAACAGCAGTAGGACTAAGGTATTGGTATTTGGAACAAATCTTGCTAATAACAAATAGTTATTAGTAACCTGATCAAGAACAAACAAAAAGTACAGAAACTAATTTACCAATGGAAGAGGGGGAGAATGTATTAAGAATTAATTTATATTCAGCATTTATTATTTTAATATGCAGGTCTTTTATTTTGCAGTCTGTAAAATTCTCTGCATTAAAAATTCCAAAATATATAAATATATATTCATGCCTTAGAGACATTTTCCTGAAAATGCATTTGTACATAGTTACAAACATGGGCAAGCATTCAGGTTACTGTTTAAACCATTTTGTCTAAATCTGCACATATTTATTCATCGAGAATGTGTATCTATGTATGTAGATCAGGCAACTCTGTTACCTTTTTGCATATGTAATTACCCAACTTGCTCACCAAAATATGTATCTTTTATTTCTGGTGAAACAGATAATAGATAATTCTTCATAATTTAGTTATTTCGGCCCAAACCTAATAGTGCAAACATGAGCACCCATGAATGATTTTAATCACAAGAGAAGTGCTTTTGATAAAAGCAGCCACTCATGCAGTAATGCTTTGCCAGACAAGTCTTTTAGCGAGGAAAATGTATCTTATCTAATAAGACATTAGACTCAAACTTTTCTCTCAGCCAGTCACACCCAGAATTGTAAAGAAATAAACTGCCAGTTAATGAATACTGCATATTAAGGTGATTATTTTATCTCTTCTGCAGATTTTAGACAAGCAGAAGAAATTACAGCTGAAGCCTGATGCCTGTATTAATATGGAATCTATCTGCACTTTAACTGCTGTGGATCACGAACAAGTTTTTTCAGAAAGCAGTTAATGATTTTTGAATGCCCCAGTTTTGACAGGACCCAAACAAATCCCTTTCATGGATTTTCAGGTCTGAATTCATTGCATTTCTTCAGAAGATGAGTTTCTACTATCTTCTAAGGATGCTCATGTCAGTCACAAATTAAGGAACCCCTTCCCCAGCCCCCACATTTCTAAATATAAACTGTACATTGGGAGCAAACGAGGCTGCTCTACAAGAGACTCATCCTTCTGTACTCTATACTGCCAAAGAAAGCTGTCAGTCACTTCTCAGAACATTGTTATCTGAAATGCTACAAGATTTCTTCATTTTCCTCACTATTGACAAATATCAAAGAGTATTTGGGCAGCTGAAAGATAAAGCAAGGATGCAAAGGTTCTAGTGCTCACTGCACACTGCTGAAAAGCAGCTGCATAGCCTGTTCTTCCACCTAACCCACAAAATGCTGTCAAATAGGTTACAAAGCATCTGGTCAAGACTGAAGCGTATAGTTGAAGACTAGTTGGTAAAACTGAACCTCAGGAAAATGTATGTGATATGAGCAGAGTGGCAGAAGCTATCAGAATTAATGTCAAGATTATACATGTCCCTTTTATGAGATGGCACCTGCTTAATATTCAAATTTTCGATTTGGGAATACTCTATCTCCTGCTGCTATTAGAGAATTAAACTACTATGGTGTTTATGCAGGATTTTTCATTACTGTGTGACCAAAAGAGTACAACCACTTCCATCAGCTGCAGTACTTTCTACAATAATCTCCTATCAGCGTCACCTCAGGATAAAATGCTATAACATAATGCAGCATGGGATGCCAACTGAAAATAGACTAGACAGAGAAAAATGCAAAATGAACAGGCTTGCTTATTTGGTAGTCCATATCCTTGACAGACATAGCACCTTTACTCTATCTTCTAAAACTGCTATTAGATTCAACATGAAGTTTAACTGCTAAGGTAATATCTTCTGTGTAACTTGGGAACTCCGTACCAAAGTGACTTAAGTCCCTCTTCTGCAATACCATGCAGGCACAATCATTTGGCACATGACACACATTTAAATGTTTTAAAAGAAAGGTGTGCCACATGGATGTTGTTGGCATAGAAACATATATCTGGAGATTTGCCTTTATTCTCTTGTCCTAAAGAGAAAATTCTCATTTTGCTTGACATTATATATTATTGATCTAAACAAATAAATAGAGTGAAAGAAAAGGGAAGAAAAATAGCAACCTTGCCTTGTATAGAAGAAATACACAAGAGATCCTTGGCGAATCTCATTTATGTTTTTTCAGAGGTGTTCTGTTCTTTGGGTTCTTTTGCTCCAACACATAATACGTTTCTAATATATTCCTACTAGTGTTTCCTATTGCTTCCATTTGCACTGAATTCCCTTTCCAGTGGTTTCCAGTGAGCTATCCCAGTCATGAGTTTTATGTTTCCCTTTAGCTATAACACTACACCTGCATTAGGTGCATCTAAAACATCAAATAATGATAAATGACTTCCATTAGTGAACACTGGATTGCAACTATGACTTATTTGCATTACAGTTGTGCCTAATAGTTTGCACTAATATCAAGGCTCAGTTTTCTTAAGTAGTGAAGAAAAACACTGTAAGACATAACTCTTACTTCAAAACACATGTAAAGTAAGAGATGTCAAAAGAAAGAGCAACTCAGGAACACAATGCTGCTGGTAAAATAGCATGCAATAGAAGAATGGCAAGAAGCAATTTCCAGCAGTCATGTTTTCTTGCCTTGGGTGAGACCAATGCCTCACCCGCTGGATCATGTTGCATTGTCACGAATGATTCCCCTCATGCAGCTTGCAATGTATGATTAATTTTGCATAAGCCACTTACAAATACTACGCTAAATCTTATAAAGCAGGGACTGCAAGGTAATTGCTGCAATTTGATTCTTCATTGAAAGCACACGGAATACGCATTTAGAAAAAAAATCCTGAATCCCGTCAATGATTTGTGGAACATGATTATCATATCCAAAATTTGAAACCACTAAAAGATAGAAAATGAAAGTAGAATATAAATTATCTAGCATTAGTGTCTCATTATAGGGAGAAAAAATATTTAGTCACGTATAACTTGCTCCTCACTACCACGGAAAGGAGCTGATGATGCCCGAGATTCGCACTGATTTAGTCTTTAGCCGGCTGGCATGTTGTATTTTATGGTATAATGTAATCACAGTTGCACTTTTTCATTGTCCAGCTCTTTCACATCCTGTAAATGGCACTAGATAAGTCTATAAATAATAATGTGGTAGCTAATTGGGCCACAGCTGTGGTTTTTTTTTTTTTTTAATTTCCTTAATGCATTCTATCTGATTAAAACAATGTGAGTCTGGTAACACCAGGAAAAAAAAGATCAGGATTTGCCCTCCCTGTATGCAATTCTATGATGTTTCAAGATCTGGCTAAGTGGGCTGGTGTTAAGAGTTTACTGCCAGAAGTTCAAGAATGTCAGATCATTGAAGAAAGTCAAAATTAAATGTGGAAAAATCTTCATATAACACTACAGCATTTTGCATTCTGCGCTTACAAGGAGACTTCCTGATATATCACTTGTACAGTTCTCCTTTATCATTACTCTCCTCTATATCAACAATTACTTTAAGTGCTCATATTCAGCCACAGAGGGAGGATGAGAAAAACCATTTCAAGAACAGTTAAGAAAATTTTGCAATATCTTTTATAAGTATAATACTATAGAAATGTGTATGATAAAAAACTCCTAGTCTCTGATAGTTTCAGAGCAGAAGTGCTAATTATGGAGTCTATTAGCTGGCATTCCCCTTTTCTAGCCTCAGGTCAAGAAGCCAACCATTTCAGAAGGCATAATATTAAGCTCTGTGGCAATAAGACCAAATAGCGTGTCCTACTGTTTAGAAAAACACTAATAAGTTGCACATATATGGACTGCTCTAGGACTTTGAGAATGACACTCAAACTAATTACCCAACATATTATTTAACCAAACTTTAGCTATGATTTTCTGAATTAGAAGATTTAATGGAAAATCTCAGCTTATTAATGGGTAAAACCTTATAGGTCTCCATGGACTGAGAAGCAGAAACTGTAAGGTGAAGACAAAGTCGCCTTGGTGATCTTCGCCCTTGCTTCTCCTGTTTTGTTTTGTCTTTTCTTCTATAGTATTTTATTCTTCTTACTACTGCTGATAGATATCAAGCTTAATGGAACCCCAGGCCACAGTGTTTTTGAGATGTTAAAGTATCTTAAATTTTATGCATGGATCCGTTGCATTCATTAAATGAACCCTGTTGCATAATGTTCTGATTTTCTGGATTAGCCCCTAGCACTTTGTCCTCAGATGGGCCAGACTCAATCTATATGATGAAAACGCTAAGGTTCTGTCTAAAATCTGACAGCAACTACTAACAGCCTAACATGAGAATCTCTTTTAAGAAAAATGAAAAACAAACCAAAACTCCAAAGAACAAATCAAACAAGAAAGATCTTCCTTTTTTTTTTTTTTTCCTTTCCTCTTTCTCTCATCAGTTTGGCTTGAAAAAATGACACATGATTTTGTAAGTAAGCTGAGAATCTTTCAGTGGGTATCATTAACATCCCATCATTAAGAAATAAAACAGGTTTTCTAGTTTATATATATTTTTCTTGCACAGCTGGACAAAGTAAGAAGCTTAGAATCCTCTGTGGGTTTGTTAAGAAGATGAATCTCCAAGGACAAAACATTATACACAGAATACTAGGACAGAGCTGGGATCAGGAGAAGCCAAAAAGCCATCTAAACAATACAGCAACAGCATTTTTTGTCCTCATCTAGGATGGAATCTCAACATTAATTCTTTCAACTCTTACTCCCACAATTTATTTTCTTTCCTTAAAAATAAATCGTTTGGTTGTGGTTTTTTTGTTTGTTTGTTTGTTTGGGGTTTTTTTTAGACCAGAAGTCACATGCCACCATGTAACTTAGCCACAGTAGCCTTTTAGTATTTAATATAGATTTTAAAAATTGATTAAGGTTGTACAAAGTTACTGTCAGAAAATCTTGCCAGTTGGATTCACAATCTAGACTGGGTAGCTTAAAAATGGTGTCTTTTCTTGATACTGTCCTATACAACAGTCTCACAAGCAAGCTGGAAAAACAGAGCCTAGGTAAAATGTCTGTCACAATAGGCATATATCAATTAACTCTTGTGCCCAGAGTAATTATCAGTAGCAGGCCTTGAATCTTCATCTATTCAAAATTTTCAGTAACATCTTGTATGACTCAATAGAGCATATACTTTTCACTTTTAACACTAGCCTTGGAAAGATTACAAATGTCAAAGAGACAGGATCGGAATTGAAGAGCTAGCTTCCAAATTAACCACATAAAGAAAAGAGAGAAACTTGAAAAAATCAAATGGGGACTAAAAATGGAGAATAAGTTACTAGGCAGGAGA
>VXAL01011260.1:62667-83287 GCA_013399475.1 Chauna torquata
TCTATAGGATAGTCGTGATATTTTTTAAAAGTATGTAACAGGAATTAGGGCATCAAAAATACACTTTTATGATTTTATATATCCACATAAATGAAAAACAACATCCAAAATTTGTAGTAATATTAACTGCATAAATTGAAAATCAAACATCTTTAAATCAAAATCATGTTAGAAGTGGTAATTTGTTTTCTATACTGTCCAGGCTAAGATCCCAAGGCTAAGATTCCACTTTGGAATAAATGCATATTTCTATTCATATAGATTTTTCAAGCAGAATTTCTGAAAACATGAGAGACATAAGTATTTTAGTTTACTTCTTCTATTTGAGACTTTCTTGAACATCTTAATGATGACCAGCTTTCTGTGGCTAGGCAGATTGTATGGACTACTGACGTCTACTTTTTCTTCTGTAGAAAAGTATTGCAAAGCAGCGAGGTCCAGGAACAACTTAAATCAATTAGATTTCCTTTAGTGCTGTAGTGGAAACAGCTTCGAAGGAAACATAAAATTTACGCCTCCTGAACTCACAGGTGCAAGCAAAAATACAATACGAAGGTCCTATCTTTACTTTTTATCTTCTCAAGTCAATCCACTATAACTTCACTTGAGAGAAGTTATATCCATAGTTTCTTCAGTCACCTCAGTGACCAGTAGAAGATCTTTTGGGCTTATGTACTCAATTATAAGATGCAGTGGTTACCTACATAGAGAGGCATATGACAAAAATAATGCCTAAAGATTAAATTCCTCAATTCTACCTGAAGGACACTTTGCTTTTACAAAATACTCTTTTCAGTAAGGCAAATTGCTCATCATTAACTCCCCTTTCATTTTCCGCAACACTGGATCTGACCACACAAGTCAATGATACATTTTAATCCCTGTTATTTTTATACCCTCTTATTTTATTATGTGCTTCACCATGAGCACTTGATCTTTTCAATCAATGGAAGAATGCCTATTGAACTAAATGGGAGAGGGACTGAGTTTGCAGCCCTGACACCATCATAGATATTTCTGATTTTACATTCACAGGGAAGCCCCTCACAAACATGTTGTCTAGTAATGTACCATTAAAATATAAATATACTATATTTAATCTATTTATATACTATATACATAGAAATCATTGCCTTACTGAAAGCAGTAGACCAAAATTCTTTCTGTGATGCTCAAATTAATTTAAAAAGATGCACATTAAGTAAAAAAAAAAAAAAAAAAAAAAATTAATATTCTTAGAACACACAGCAAAAGTTATGTGGATCNCCTCAAAAAGGAACAGTGTCTTTAAGTGAGTGTATTTGCAAACCACAGTTTTAGCAGTGGTAATATTTATTTCTATCCAGTTCCAGTCATCTTGCTGACTATGAAGACCAGGTCACTGTCACACACAACCATGTTGCCAGAAGTGCTGCAAGGATGCAGTTATTTCTAGGTGTTACTCATTTATCATCTACTCTGAAGTATCGCTTTAGAAAAAAGCACATCCAATCAAGGAAGAGAAACAAAATTTAAGCAGACGAAACTGAGATCAAGGTCAGTTGATCTGCAAGCATGTTGAGGGGCTCAAAGCAGTTTGGGGTAGATAGCTGCATCAGTGCATGTTCAAATTGAGTATTTTTATGGAATTCAGGAAATGTTTGTGTATGTTTCAGACTCAAAGAGGAGTGTGTCTAAGGAGTCCTAAAGATATGACAGGAAATGCAACCCAACAGGTACCTCACTTCCCACATTGAGATATGATTCCAGTGCCAAAGCTGAATCAGAAATACATGTTTGAAATGATGCATATATTGTATATGTTTCACATAAAATGAACTATGAAATGCATTTTAAATTTTCATGGCTGTTACCGTTACATCAGAAAGAAATTAATCTCCATTTTAGAGAAAGATTGCCATTATAGGAATTTTAAATGGGAGAATTTTTCAAGGGAGGGTATTTTTACAATGTAAAGTACACACTGCTCTTGACTGGCCAGAAGGGTCTGAATCAAATCTCTGACAGTGCTTAAAAGCTTTTAATTTATCTGTTGAACAATCCACTACAACGGGCATCAGAATATGACTGTGCTTTCTTTATTTTGAAATAAAACAGACTTCATCCGTATCTGACATCTAGTTCATGTGGTTTTTAACAACAATAAAATTGGTGTTGGTAGGTGTTAAGTTTAATTTATGAGACAGGTTGTTCCAGGATGACATGGATTGTTAACACAGATGTATTATGACAAGGCAGATTTTAGATGAATACAGTTCAAAATAATAAAATGTATTGCGGGCAGTAATCAAAACGGAAAGCTTTATCTGAGATGTTTAACACTGAAGAAATCAATCAGATGGAAGATTTAGTGATGTGAGATATTGAACAGGTAAAAGCTGGATAGGGGTCAGAAATTGTTAAAAAGATTGAATGATACTCTTGACTAAAATATTGTACAATCTTTGTTGAGAGAACTACTTGATTAATTTGTACAGGATAATCACATTAAGACAGTAGATATGCATAGCTGCTCTAATTGAAGTAGAATAGGTTGCATGCTTGTCCCAGATGACTTGCTGTGAGTAAACTACATTTAGATTAAGGGAAATCTTTGAAGATATTTTAAAGCATTTGAAACTAGACACAAACAAACTAGATAAACCTCTCTAGAAGTCTTCATAATGGGCTGTAATATTGTGTTTGTGTACAAATTTAAGGCGAAACTTCATCTTGCAAACTTTTTCTTAGTTACAACTTATTTTCAATTTCCATTTTTTTGCAATCTGAAGTTCAGACCGTCATTTTGTGGAGCTAAGCATGAAATGCCCAGCTTGCTTTGGTAACTCCACATCTCTTAGCATGCATGCAAAACCAGAAATCATAATGTACTATTATGTTGTGCAGCTAAACAGCTGTTCATTTTTTTCTCCTACACTGACTTCTCCATTTCTAGAAGAGTACCACATGCCATTGCAAGGGCTCATGCAGGATGGAGGTTTATTTGTTGTTTCTTCCCTGGGGACAGCATTTTTTATTTTCTTCTTCTTTTAATTTTCAGTATTTTTCTGTGTTTTTCTAAGATACATGCCACTCAGAATATAAACACATATTTGCTTTTAGTATTTCAAAAACAGAAGTTCTCAATATCAAGACTGATACCAGCAGTAGTGGGTTTTACGCTTACTACTTAACCCAGAAAAACTTCAGTAATCCCTCCCAGTTAAGAAGTTAAATAACAGAGGTAACAAAAAAGCTACTTAAAGCAGAGGTTTAAGAGAAGTCCAGGTGTCAATTAAACAAGAGCAAAGTCTAATACTTTCATCCAGAACAAACATGCCAAATACGTCTGCTTGATTACACTGGAAGTAACTTTTGCTGCTGCAATAAAATCAACTGTTACTGTCCAGAAAAGCATTCCTGAGAGAACTGTGGCCCATGGAGATGCCATGATGGAGCAGAAGTGTGAGAAGAAGCCACAGAGAGACTATTACACACTGGCCATAAACCCACTCCCATCCCTCCTCCAGCCAGCCGATGGGTGGAGTGGAGTCAGGAGCGAAGGAGTGATGTTGAGCCTGAGAAAGGGCAGAGGAAAGGTGTTGCTTTAGGGTTTGTCTTTTTGTTTCCCTCTATCTGAATCAGTAATTTATTTAGCCATATATTAAGTTAGTTTTCCCCTAGTTCGGTCTGTTTTGCCCATGACGGTAATTGGTAAGGGATCTTCCTTTCTTTATCTGACCCGTGAGCTTTCTTGCTCCTTCTCCTCCTGTTTTCTCTGATGTCCTCCTGAGCAGGGGAAACTGAGCAAGTGGCTGGGTGGAGGTTTGGCTCTTAACCAAGGCTAACCCACCACATGGGCATATCTACAGGGAAGACTTTGCACTACTCTAACATGGCCTGGGTAGATCACAGAGGCCACAGCAAAACACAGTCTTCTTCCCAAGCTCAAGACAAGCTCAAGCTAGGGAAGATTACAGAGGTATGATTTATACTAGGACTATACATGGAGTTCCTCACTCCTTACGGACTTGGGAGAACTTGACAGAAGAACTACCGAGATCCTCTAGTTTTGAATATGTCATTTTCTTTATGTTCTCCCTATTATCATAACCATCCTTGTGTTTTTCTGAAGCCCATAACATATAGAAAGCTGATTATCTGTATATGTATTTTTTTCCCAACTTAAATTAAATTAACCTTTCTCCTCATCCTCTGTTGCCACATCTTTCTGCTTTAAGTTCATTCATTAGCTCATGACAAGAAGTTTGGCCAAAATATCAATTAGCAGGTCGGCTTCACTACATGTCAGGAAACCAAACAGAAATCATTTTCTGGAACAGAAATCTCTTTATATTTCCCAGCCCAAATGTTCTTGGGCTCTAGGGAGCTTACAGTTTAACACTAATAATAAATAAAGCTCCACTGGTTTATTTTTAAATGATATTATTCTTTAAAGGGATAACGGGAGTTTCATGGCTACCCCACACTCAGAAACACAGCACTGCTGGGAAAAAGCAGCAGCTGCTGCTCCAGCACTACATCAGTCCAGGCACAGCTGAGCAAGAGCTGTGCATTTGCTTTGCTATGCTATTTTTCCTTTGTTGACACATCACAACTATGTTTCTGGAAGCCCTAAGGGACCACCAGGAGCTACTTCAGCTGCTCAAAAGAATAATACAAAAGTCTTTTTTTTTTTTTTTTTTGAAAGACAGTTTGTTTGTTTTAAAAGATTTAGGTGCAAAGGGACCAGTATGCATTGCCAGCCACTCTTAACTCCCAGCTATCTCCCATCATTCAGTATGTACAGTCTAAAAAATAGGCATATCTTAGACAGTCATAGAAGTGGCAAGGACAAGATCAGACATCATGATGCCAGAAAAGATCTTCCCTCACAGACTGAAATAGATGCTAAAGAATCCTGGTAAATGAAAGGTCCAGAAAGTCTCAGCTGGCCTTTGTCTTTTGTGTATCCTAACCTTATCTTCTACTAGGAATGCACCACTTCAGTGCGACACCCTGCATTCAAATACGAGATCCAAGATCTGTGCCAGACTGTCCTGACTGTGATGCACAGTTATCATAAGAACTATAACCAGAAAAAATACCTGTTTTGCAATATAGACTAATATAAAAATATGGTTTTCTAGTGCTTAAACAATAATAGTACACAAATATCTTTGAAGAAAAATTCTATAATACAGACCTTTATTCTTTAACTTATGCTGCAATACCAGTCTCTCTTATTTGTGTCAGTTTATTTACCCTAATATGCTACTATGTCTGTAAACAGTTAAAATTTCATTGATGACTGCTATAATTTCTCTTCAGTTTTATTGGGTTTGCAGGGCTGGCATTAACAATATGGAACAATTTGTCTGTAGGCTTGATAGATATTACCAATAAGCTAATTTTTAAAAAATCTGTTAAATTATTACTTAATAGTTAGTATTGTGATTTTAAATGTTATATTTAATTTTTAAAAGTTTTGTCTTGAACTTTAGGTTTCAAGATTTTTTCTTTTTTGAGTCTCTCCAACATATTTTGGAAGTCATTTAAGACATTAACATTACATTAAGATGCGATCTGATTTTTAACAGAGCAGAAGAGAAAATATTTCTTCTCCTGCGCTATGCATTATTTTTGTTTTGCTTCTTTTAGAAAACTCTACAGCAGCCTTACAAATCATTATATCCTGCAGTAGTAAAGCTACAGTGATTTTATGTATTGCTATACATTACCACAGTGATAAGGTCTGTTTTTAATAAAACTGTTTTTTGATATTTTCCCCAAAGTGATCTTCTTTATCACAAACATTTCTGCAATTCACAATTTGTTCCAATTAATGGCTCAAAAGACTTTCCTGTACGTCTAAACATAATAACAACTGGATATCATCTGAGAGAAAAACTTCTGAGGATTAGTGCATTGCAGGAAGTAAACAGGTGAAGGCAAAGAAGGTGTTATAAATTTCCCCTCCCAATCCAGCAGCGATTTTATTTAGGATATATGACTGGAGCCTTTCTTGGAAACAAAACTAGGAAAGAAAACTTCTGAGCCTTGCTTGATACAAAGTGTAAATAATTAAACTCAATCTGCTCTTCACACATTGCTGCTGAAGAAGCTGAACAGGTGTTTTGCTGCAACACACAAAATATGCAAAGTACAGATTCAACAAAAGATGATTTTTGGGTAACTGGCTTCAAATTCGTTCTGCCATAAAGTATATAAAGATGGCTTTTTCCCACAAAGCTTGATCTAATTACGAGCAGAATTGAGATCCAATTTGCAATAAAGCACGAGAGCACAAAGAACAATGCATAGCAAAGAATTTTTTCATATGATTTTTAAAACCATACTTAGTGATATCTTGCTTCAGAAGTAGTGCATTTCCTTAGAGAATGTAAACTGAGTGCTAAGTGTCCACCTGGGGGCACAGACTTACTTTTTCCTGTGCAAGAATCCACTTTCCCTATTGCAGGTCCTTGCATAATACCTACCATTTTGACTTGGTTTGCTTTTTTTTTTTTAAAAAAAAAAAGCTAATTTGATTACAATGAACTTTTTTTTGGTTCTATTCATGGATATGGGGAAAAAAAAAAGCTCTTTTGAGAATGATCTCCTGCTTCTTCTAGGGGGAAACTCTAGCAAACATTTCACAGCTGTGAAGCAGACCTTTATAAAACATTTCCAATTAACTGATTCTTTTAATTCTTCCATCATCACAGAATTACTACAGAAAATAAAGAACACATGCTTGCCTAGCCCTAATTTATGAGAAGTGTCTTTTCAGAATTCATAGGGCATCCACATCCACTATGCTTTTACAGACTGGAAGTACTATTCTGCTCATTTTACACATGGGAACCTTAGCCTTAGATGAGACTAAGCAACTTTTTGAAGGTCTCAGAGGAAGTTTCTATCAGAAAGGGAACATGAATATAAGTTTTTCTAGATTTACATTGGTGACTTAGGCACCACCCTGTTCTTACCTCTCCTTGATGACATTGTTTACACCACCTGTGGCAGTGGGCCACAGGTGGGCATTAAGTTACATGGCCATTTCTGATAAAGAGAGGGGCTGAAGTCACAGATCCCTATTCCCAGACTGAATCATATTTTCTCAGTAACTGCTAAAAAATATCTGTAAATGACTTAGAGATTCATTCTCGTATCATGTATAGAAAATAAATAACTAAAAAAATAAAAGGAGATAAATCATTCTTACTTTGCAATCAATAAGGAATTACGTCTCCAAAGTCTATTTGGTTTTATCCGCTTCCTCTTTTTTTTTTTTTTTTTGTACTTTATCCCTGTCCTTAACCTATGCCCTAGAGAAAGAGTAAGCGGCTGCTAACACTGCCAATAACATTCAGTAGTTCATGTCCCCTTACTCTTTACCCAGACTGAAGTAACCACATTTGGTATGCATTCCACTATGCAGCATCCTGGAAACCTGTGGTCTGAGCCCGTTTTTCAATTTAGCAGCAATGCACTCTGAACAGCAATATTTTACTGAGCCAGCTGGTCTTTCTTAGCCTTTTACCCTCTTTTAATCTTTCAGTGTTCTACAGCCACCACATCTACTCTTGGCTGCTGTAACCTTAGATCATGTATCATATTTGTTGTATTCTTTTACGTTACCTTAACCTTCTCGTTGAAAAAGGTGAAGTCACTGTGATTAGCATTAGAAGACAAAAAATCTAATGTTCCATTCAATTGAGAATTTGGAAAGAAATCTGCAGGTAAAAGAATGTAAATTACCTTTGGTGTGTATTTAAAAACAAAACAAAAGCAGGGGTGAACAAATCTAGATAGTTTTAATTTATAGCTCCCTATTACAGAATTTCATTCATAAGTATGCGTTGTATATATATATATAAATGCAAGTATATGTATCTATACATCCAAGCACCTGCACAGATGTGCAAATGCACGTGAACTTATTTGAATACATGGATACACACACATACTCTGTTTGAATATGCATAGAAAAACACAATACCTAACATTAACCTTACTTTTCTTCTTTACCTAGAGGATACATATTTTACACAATGATTTAGTTAGAACAAATGTAATAGTAAGAACCGAACAGTAAAAATAGAGAAGGAAACAAAGACTCTATTTAGACATTTAAGCAAACTGGTCTTAAAGTATAGAAATTAAAATGGCTGACTTTGCAGTTAACTAACAGAATTCAAGAAAAATATGGTGAAGTATTTAAGTTAGATACGCCTTAAAATTCTCAAACATTTCAGGTCTTAGGATATAGAACACATTCAAGCTTCATTCTGTAAGTGTTTCAATAGGTCTTTGCTGTTCCTTTGGTTTAATGAAGATGGAGAATCACATGGATTTCTCTACACACTTGAACATTTGTACCAATATAGGATGTGGTATTAGTAGTGGTCACATACATGGCTGTTGTGGTCTAACCCCAGCAGGCAGCTAAGTTCCACACAGCCACTCACTCACTCTCCCCAGGTGGGATGTGAGAGTGAATCAGAGAGGTAAAAGTGCCAGAACTCATGGGCTGAGATAAAGACAGTTTACTGGGTAAAGAGAAAGCCACGCGCGCAAGCAAAGCACAACAAGGGATTCACTCGCTGCTTCCCATGGGCAGGCAGGTGTTCAGCCACCTCCATCACACCTAATGGTTTCTTGGGAAGACAAATGCCATCACTCTGAACATTCCCCCCTTCCTCCTCCTTTACCCCAGCTTTATTGCTGAGCACGACACCACATGGTATGGGACGTCCCTTTGGCCAGTCTGGGTCACCTGTCCTGGCTGTGTCCCCTCCCAGCTCCTTATGCACCCCCAGCCCCCTCGCTGGCAGGGCAGCACGAGAAGCTGAAAAGTCCTTGGCTCTGTGTAAGCACTAAAAACATTGGTGTGTTAGAACCACTATTTTCATCAAAAAAAAAAAGAAACACAGCATTGTGTGAGCCTCTATGAAGAAAATTAACTCTATCCCAGTGAAAACCAAGACAATGGCTTTATTTAGTAAGATAATTCCAATGCCATTCTCTCAACTCTTGCATTTTCTGTGACACACCTAAAGGAAAGGATATCCAAAGAAAGAAGTATTTGTATCATTGTACTTAGCCAAGCATACTAATTACAGTGGAAGGTAGTCTAGTATGGTTAGACTGCAGCAAAGATGGAATAAAATTTGATTTCATGTTTCTTTCTGACTTGCTTGAGAAAGTATAAGTTGTGAATAAACACAAATGTTTGCTTTTTATTTATATTTTCTACAGAGCAATGTGAATCAGGAATAGTTGGCAAATATAATTTACATTTTATAAATTCAGAGCATGGTCCTTTTTCTTATGCGGATTAAAACTACCAAGGCTTATATGCAACTTCCACATTAAAGTTTGAAGTTACTTGTGAGGATTCAAGAAACACAGCTAGTATGTTTGAAATAAGGTGAATGTCTCTCTTCAGCATCTGCTTGATAAGTAAGAGCAGTGAACAGAACTTCCCCCCATTAACTAACAGGTGACACTGTGTAAGATCTAGCATTGTCAGTTTATACTCTTAGACAAAGTTCTCAAACCTTCAAAATTAGAGCACACTTGATTATGTGTATGTGTAACACAGAACAGTTTTAAGCCTGAAAAGCTTAAGTATAAAATAAAAATATTCACCTTGGAATCTCAGAGATAAGCCTATGTAGCATATTTTGGATTAAATGCTAGCAGAAAATAAAAGAAGGATTTTTTGTCCTAATAATGTCTTTTCATGTATTATTTTAGCCCAACATCTGGCATCACAGCAGATTTCTCCCACCTGCAAGGTCAGGAAAATGCAGACAACTCCTACTGACTATATCTAGCATTATTGCAAAGATTTTTGTATGGGTTGGATGGCTTCTATTTCTTCCCAAGTGTCTCACATATATAAAATAATAACTATGCAAAAGGTAGCCTTAAAAAGGTACGAAACTGGAAACCAGAGTTAAAATGATCTTCCTGGTTAATGAAAGAAAAAACAATTATGGTATACAAAACCTCTAAAATCAACTAAGTCAGAAAGCCATCATAAAGCCAGAAATGAAGGCTTCATAGTTTGGTCTTCTGCCGTGGTATACATTACCCTTTACCTGTAAGGAATGCAGTGTGCCAAGAACAGCTACTTTAGCTCGGCAGAGTATTGTACGCAACCCCTGTAGCGCACACAGATCCCATCAGCCTAAAGCCTTACAAGCAGATTCCCCTCTCCAGCTCCTACTGAAATACATCATCATTGTGCTACAAGGTATCTCAAAAAAACAAAGAAACAAACAAAACAACAAACTCATACATTTCTGGAGCAAATGAGCTTCTGAGTTCATGAAGCTTAAGAAACCAACTGTTTCACTTGCCATCTACTAATTTACTATATCCTGAAGACTTGCCTCAATCTCATGCACCATGGTTATTGGAATATCATCGGTTCACCTGCAACCCTGATTGGTTGGAATAAGAATATTTTTAGACAGCAATTAGTAAAAAACATTTCTAAAAGAACTCTCTTTGTCTTTGTCCTGCTGTTTATAACTCCTCAGCTGTGGACTACCAGAAAACCCAGCCCCACTGAAGCAGCAGAGACAGGAACAACCATGATAATGGAGTAGGCAGCCAAGCCTAACTTGGCACATTAACTGATGAATCAGACCATGTACTGCAGTCACACGAGACTTCTCTTCATAATGCTGTTTGCTTTCCTGCTAGGATAGTGAACTCCGTAACATCCCTTTAAGGATGATATGCAGCTCTTTCAAAGAAAATAAACAGCAGATATAATTCCTCTTGTTCTTCTTTTAAAAATGTGATTGTCTTCCCAACGTCATTTAATAAATATATAATTCAAAATGTATTAAAATCCCTCTTCCAATATCAAAGTAAAAAATCTTTCAACTGGTACAGCTACTTCTTTTGTTTTCACTCAGAAAACTGACTTTAGGTTCTTGTAGGTTCAATGGGCCAAACAAATTCTTGCCTGATCACTGGAGCTCGGCAAAATTACACCAGAGAAGAATGTGAACCAAGCATTTCTGTCTAAAATACACCAGCAGGAAGATGCCCAAACACTGTAATCTAGCCCATATTTTGCTCTTCAGCTGAAAACACAAAAATCTTTCTATGCTACCAGTTTGACTCTGGATACATATAAAACTAACAATTATGAAAACAGCATCACCCTTCATATGCAAGCAATTTTTCATACTACTGAAGTGCAAGGGACTGCAGAACGTGTGCCTGTGATCTATCCTGGCCAAAGTCTAAAACAGATGATTCAGTCACCAGAAAATGTATCTGAAGTAAACACAGTTTCATTTACTGAGTTATTTTCAGTTTCACTTTATCCATTCTCCATTCCTGCTGCTTGATATGTAGCTGTAGACAAAACTGCACATCCAGATGGACTGAACAGTCTTGGATGTTGCTTTTCTTAAATTCATGTTACTCCTTACTCAGCCGCAAGAGGCATATAAGAAAACCACGGCACACCTTCTATGTTAATATTACTGGTTATTCATAGTATAGCAGCAACCCGCTACCTCAGTCAGGGAGGTACACTGTTGTTCTAGATGAAATCAAACGCAGAGGCAGAGACAATATTTCTCTTGAGGAGCTGAAGAACCACACAAAAGCAGGATGACAGAAATGAGCATCCTGAGGTTTGCTCAGAGCCAGGGACTGATCTCTTTGCCATCTGCTGCCTGCAGGAGCTGCCCGGCAGCTGCCTGCCAGCATACTGCTGCAGAAGCCCCACGGCCGCACCACAGCACAAAACAGTCCCGGATCCCAGTGCCAGCAGAAGTAGCCTGAAGCAGAGAAGGCTTTTGTCCCTGCTCTACGATTCATTGCATCAGTTCTCTAGACCAGTAGGTTTGGACTCACATGCCTAAAGACTACCATTTTGTTTACTTGATGAATAATCTGACTGATAACGGTTTTGAAGGTATTTAAGTTCCTTGTGAGTAAATGAGACTCAGGAGTTCAGCAGCCATCAAACACACACGGTTGAGTACCTAAGCGTTCACTTGCAAGCCCATAGGTTTGGATGTGCTGGTTCTAGCTCCCCTGTTTCATAATTATCTTATCTACAAAATGGCTGCATTATATACTCAGCTAACATGATAGTTTGGCTTGCATTAATTATCACAAAGCATTAGAAAAAAACTAAATACAGCTTGACACAACATAGCATACTTTAACTGTTAACTATTGTTGTTCTTTATTTTGCACGTAGGTAAAAGCAAGCACACCTTCCACATCTAAAACATGAGGGGCATGTGACTGAGGACTGTTATGGCTATTCTAAATAAAATAGTAATTCATCAGAGACTAGAACTGGCAAAATATCTACAGAGGACATGACTACTGTAAACAGTTACTCAGTTAAAGCCACTGGGACTACTTGCATAAGTGTCACTAACATATGCTTGTAGAATCAGGATCTAATTTCTTACACAAAAGCATCACAGTATCATTGTTCCAGTATCTTAGTTTTCTACTCTGTGGGAATATGATTATTTTGGGCAGGACTTCCCCTTGGGGTGTATGTTCTTAATTTATTGCTGCAGGGTTGAGTAATGTACCCATCACAGAGCCATTCATGTTTTATTAAAATTAATTTCAAGGGAATGTTGTTTTTAGGAAGTGTGTAAAGGACTACTGAAATGCTTTAGCAAAACAATACCAGCAATAAGGAATAATGAAAATATTTCCTTTTTCATTCCTTTTACCTTAAGATAAATGTTTTATAGCCTCAAAGGATGCTAAGAAAAAGAAGAAAAGCAACAGGAAACTCCTGCTATTTTGTCCCAGTTCCTCTGAATTTTCCAGTCTGTCTGTCTTACATTACTTGTCCTGGAAGGAGCTCCCCATTGCTAACACATCACTTAGGATCTAACTGCAGATCTGGGTTAGCAAAAATAAAATAAAATTGTTTGTGAGACATGGCTCTCCCTACCAAAATATAGATTTTTTTTTAATGTCATCTCTGATCTTCATTGGAGAGACATAGATTTGATGGATGGACCACTTGGCGGATAAGGAATTGTCTGGATGGTTACACTCAAAGAGTTGCAGTCAATGGCTCTATGTCCTAGAGGAGACCAGTGACGAGTGGCATTCCTCAAAGGTTGGTATTGGGACTGGTGCTGTTTAACATCTTTGTCAGCAACATGGACAGTGGGATTAAGTGCACCCTCAGCAAGTTTGCTGACAACACCAAGCTGTGTGGTGCAGTAGACATGCTGGATGGAAGGGATGCCATCCAGAAGGACCTTGACAGGCTAGAGAGATGGGCCCATGTGAACTTCTTGAAGTTCAACAAGCCCAAGTGCAAAGTCCTGCACCTGGGTTGGGGCAATCCCAAGCACAAGTATAGGCTGGGCAGAGAACGGATTGAGAGCAGCCCTGAGGAGAAGGACTTGGGGGCGTTGACTGATGAGAAGATCAACATGAGCTGGCAATGTGTGCTTGCAGCCCAGAAAGCCAGCCATATCCTGGGCTGCATCAAAAGAAATGTGGCCAGCAGGTCAAGGGAGGTTTCTCCCGCTCTGTACCACCATTCTGAGACCCTACCTGGAGTACTGCATTCAGCTCTGGGGCCCCCAGCACAAGAAATACATGGACATGTTGGAGTGAGTCCAGAGGAGGGCCATGAGGACGATCAGAGCGCTGGAGCACCTCTCCTGTGAAGAAAGACTGACAGAGTTGGGGTTGTTCTGCCTGGAGAAGAGAAGGCTTCAGGGAGACCTTATAGCGGCCTTCCAGTACCTAAAGGGGGCCTATAAGAAAGCCAGAGAGGGATTTTTTACAAGGTCATGTAGTGATAGGACAAGGGGTAATGGCTTTAAACTGAAAGAGGGGGGATTTGGATTAGATATTCGGAAGAAATTCTTTACTTGGAGGGTGGTGAGGCACTGGAACAGGCTGCCCAGAGAAGTTCTGGATGCCCCCTCCCTGGAGGTGTTCAAGGTGAAGTTGGATGGGCTTTGAGCAACCTGGTCCAGCGGAAGATGTCCCTGCCCATGGCAGGGGAGGTTGGAACTAGATGATCTTTAAGGTCCCTTCCAACACAAACCATTCTACGATTCTATGATTCATGCTAACATTTCTTTCAAAGTGCCTTTCTTCAGATCTTTGCTAAGAGTGTGGAAACAGCAGAAAATAATTGCTCTACCTGGTAGATCATTTATTGTCTGAGAGACCATTTTAAGGTGAAGAGATGCCACCTGCTATAAAGTTGCCTCATTTGGAAAGTGATAATAAAAGACTGAAACTGGAAATGTCAAGAAAGAAATGCAGGTGGTTCCTTGGAATACTTCAGCTATTTTAAAGGCAGGCTGATCCAGAAATTCCTATCTTAGCAGGGAGAAAGAGAAAGAAGGGAGGGGACAGAGAGCATATGCATCTGTACACGTGCTGGGTGTGGGTATGCTCAGGGAAATACTCAGAAATATGATTGTGACTGTAACTACAGGCACAAAAGACCTAACAATTTGTATGACAGGAAGCAAAAAAGGAAGAAAAAGTAATAAAGCTGCAATCTTATCACAAGAGCTAGAAGGGATCAGACACTTTCTATTACATGGATAGCATTGTTTCAAACATACACCACAAGCCACAGTTCATACATCATCATGTAGAAGCACATGCCACCACTGGGATCACTTCACATGAACACCAGAGGTGGTATCAGGCTGGCCCATGTAGAAGCATCCTTCACTTGTCAATGCAGCATTTTCTGAAAATAAAATTTAGTGTGGTCCACAAACTTTGCTATAAGGAGAGCAGAACAGTTAATTTTGTTATTGTGTCACAATACTGAGAAAAAGGAATAAAATTAAAGTATAAAATGACCTATCAAATTTGCTTGACAGGTACTAATTCACTTTGATCTATCTCTCACCATAATTTCATTGGCAGGGAAACCATACATATTTATAAAAGCAGGAGCAGGCTGCTGTTGTTCTGTTTGTAATTTACAGCAACAAAGAGTTCATTTAGATTACCATACTTGAAGTCCCAAGGTGACTCTGCTGTGGTTACAGGCCCCCTGCTATGTAGGATACCTAACATAATAAAGAACAAAGCAAAACAATGCTACAGTGAGACCAGGGCTCCTGGGTAATCAATTCAGGTATTTACAGCTGAAACAATAGCACTGTGCAAATCAGCATCATTACTACAATTTGCTGATAGAAACCCCAGGGAACTCAGGAAGTGTCTGACTGCAAAGCAGCTGATTAATCTGAGTTACTTATGTTTTGTTAAAGCATTATTGTTTCCCATCATAATTAACAGTAAATGATTGTTTATGAAAAAGGCAAAGGAAGTGCAACCAAATGTGCAAGACGCACATCTATTCTACCCCTGGGACCTTCCACACTGGTCAGCAAACCTACCTGTCACAAAAAGGAATGAAGCAAGTTTAAACTAAGAATAGTGAAGCATCTTACAGATTTTTGAATAAATGCAAGCATGGACTCAGGGAGAGCCAACTTAATCAGTTTTTAAATTAAATCAATTTAATGCTTCTCCTCTTTTTCTGTATGTACATAGGGCTTGCTGTCTCCCCACTTTGCTTTTCTTCTTTGAAAATTTCAGCGTGGATCCATTCTCTTGCAACAAGCAGGACTCTAAGGCAAGGAAAGAAAGTCTGGAAATGTCATTGTAAACTAGGGAGTTCCTTCTTCCAAAGATGATGCCAGTCCCAATTTACAGGACTCGGGATCTGAGAAATGTACAAATACTGGATGGAACTGAAGAATAATGGATAGCGTACAGGCAGTCCCTTCACATATGAACAGTCAGGCTCCTTACTGAGAATTTGAAACATTTTTCCTTGAAATGGGAAAAGTATATGCTTACATTCTTCTTGCTGTGTTTATGGGATGCCCATGTGCACACATCCTACAACCTGGGCACCAGAGAGTAACACAGAAATGATCTTTATGCAGCCACTACTGGTAGCAGCAAAGTGCCTTAGTCAGTGACATTGTCACTCCACGAAGAATATGCTTAATGGGATCATAACATATCATGGACTGATAATGAATTGAAGTATGACTGTAAGCTTCCATGAGAACACATCTGAAAAGTATCTTAAAGCAATAAGAAAAAATACAACAATAATATAAGCTTAGAAACATTTTTTTTTTAAAGGCTAACAAAAAATAAGCAAGAAACCAACGACTGAGCTAGGGCATTCAAGTTCTAAAATACAGGTGACAGCGGTAACATTTTGTGGGATAATACTATTGTTCGAGCCCAAACTTTAAGTGGGGCTGGGAATTAAGCTGCTGTTTTCTAAGCATACATTAAATGTAAAAAAAAAAAAANAAAAAAAAAAAATCTCCTGTTTGAAGAAAGGGCAAGGATTGGACAACACTGTGAGACATATAATTAAAAAGAGAGAGAGAGAGAGAGAGAGAGAGTCAAGGTAGCTTTGTTTCCATGTCCATTCATAGCTCTACTGTCTACTAAACTGAAAGTGTGCAAACATTCAGCTCAATCACCCAAAAAATTACAACGCTTAGGAAGTCCTTCATATTTTGAAACTTTACAACTAAACAAGCTGAAAAAGAACTACTTAGTTTGGTCTTATATATATTGGATAATCTCAGAAAAAGGGTTGTTCACACCACAGCAAAACTGTTGTATTTGCTTACGTTTTGAAGAGTTTCTCTGATATGTTCCCATGTGACAGACTATCCATCCAAAGCATAACCCAGTTATAACCCTCATGATTCAACCTCAAATACTGTGTTCAGGTTTGGGCCCCTCACTACAAGAAGGACATCAAGGTGCTGGAGCATGTCCAAAGACGGGCAACGAAGCTGGTGAAGGGTCTGGAGAACAAGTCTTATGAGGAGCAGCTGAGGGAGATGGGGTTGTTTAGCCTGGAGAAGAGGTGGCTCAGGGGAGACCTTATTGCTGTATACAACTACCTGAAAGGAGGCTGTAGCGAGGTGGGGGTCGGTCTCTTCTCCCAAGTAACAAGCGATAAGACAAGAGGAAATGGCCTCAAATTGTGCCAGGGGAGGTTTAGGTTGGATATTAGGAAAAATTTCTTCACTGAAAGGGTTGTGAAGCCTTGGAACAGGCTGCCCAGGGAAGTGGTTGAGTCACCATCCCTGGAGGTACTTAAAAGACATGTAGATTTGGTGCTTAGGGACATGGTTTAATGGTGGACTTGGCAGTGCTAGGTTAAAGCTTGGACTGGATGGCGTTGGAGGTCTTTTCCAACGTAAGTGATTCTATGATTCGATGAATCTGCATTTTCTGTTTCCTACTTTCACTCATTGAGCATAGTACTTTCCCACAGACTTACAGAGAGATGAAAGCTCCTGCCATTCACTGCTAAAGCATAAAGCCAAAGCTTTTTGTTGTACATCTAATACAAAATTGTTACAGAACTGAACTTTCGGAGTCATTATCCAACACTTACAAGTATCAACTATGAAACACTTAGAGAAATATTCCTGTAGAAACTAGGAAGTAGTAAAGAACGGAACACAGTTCAATTCTGATAGAACATATGGTAGTCTTAATTTTGTTAGTAAGTTAATTTTACAAATGAATGCTCAGTCTCTGCAATGAATTTCAAATGAAAATTGGGCAGGAGAGATCTGTCAAAAAAAAAGGAAAAAAAAAAAAAGACAGAATGAAGTGTCAAAAAGTGACTAGAAGCCGGACTCCGTACAGTCTCCTAGAAGGGATTTGTTGGAGAGAAGAAACATATTTACGTGGATCTCACAAATGAAATATGAACAATTTTTTTTGTCAAAAGTTGTTCCCTGCAGCTGGTCAAATTTAGCCCCAGATTCAGATTTTAGCTTCTTTAGAGGTTCTAAATGCTGAAGATTTATGTGGAAATAATTTTCATTCACTCAGGGTAAACAGAGCTACAGGCAGTAAATAAAACATAACTGGGGTTCAACTCTAGAGTCAAAGCATTCTGCTTCTCTTAGTTCCAATCACTGCAAATTTAAGTCTTACATAAAATACAGAGAAACAAGAGAGTAAAGTAAATAGAGAAACCAAGTCTAGGATGACAATAAATAAGAAGATGCCAATCCCAGCCCAGAAAAAGAGAGTAAACGAGAGATGGAAAAGATGAAAAACTAATAGATTATCGTTTAAAAACGAAGCATGCCTGTTATTTGGAAAATGGGACTGAGAATCACCAACTATAAAATATATTCCTCTGCAACCAACTGATATTGGAAGATGTTTAAATTACGCACTGTTTTGGTTCCCCCCACAAAATATTTGTCTACCTTAGATAGATATGGTCTGTAGAACACTCTGAAGTCCAGCAGCTACCCCTTTTTCCAATATTTTATGAATTTAGAAGAATCAAAATACCTTATTCAGTAATGTACTTGACAGTTGTTCTCTGCATTATGTGATGGTTCAACATTAAGTACTGAGCAGAAAAAAAACTGTTTAAATACTGGATTTTTAAAGCATACAAAAAATAAATTATTAAAAGTGGTCAAAGACCATATAACTAAGAAATAATTAGCTAAAAAGGAGCACATTCACATTTAGGATAAACAATGAAAAATTCCCTAGAGATGAAACCTACAAAGACATAGAATATAATTATCTTCAATGGGACATTCTGCAAGTCCTGTTCTCAAAAGTTATTTAAACTGGACAAAACCTCACAGGCTTTCTTACAGAGCAATCTTACAGTAGTAGTAACAATCCAACCTGGTTAACCTAAATGGTGTTTTGTTTTGTTTTTCTCATTTCCTGAGCAAGATGTAATTAAGTCTAGTATATGTGACGATATGGAAAGGTCAAGTTCACGGTATAAAAATAGCCACATACTAAGTGGTACAATTTTGTAATTGGCACCAACCTGGCTGTAATTATGATCAGGAGAATGACCATAATTCAAGGGATCAATCTACTTCAGTTCTGCTTTTGGTGGTACCTTGTCAAGCATCACCCACTCTACTTAGCAGTATCCAAGAACTATAAGAATATCAGCTTTATATTTGATTCCCTCTATTTTCAACTATCAAGCACTTAATTTAAAAAGCCTCCACATTCCAAGGTAAATAGCACTTTATTTTAGTATTTGGTTAAAATATGCTTTATGAATTATTTATTTTATCCTCTTGAAAGGCACAAGCATTTCAATAGACATGAAACATCCTCAATTGTCAAAATATACATGTAGGTCACAAAGTAAGAAAAGCTTCAGCCACAAAGCTGTTTTTTCAGAAGTTCCCATGAAATTATCTCTTTACCTAGAAGGCATCAATAAAAGACATTTAGAAAAACAGAAAAAGAAAAAAAAATAATCATTCTGGAGATGGGAGTTGAGAAGTTTTTAATAACTCACCCAGCACAGAAAATTCATGTCATCTCCATTTAAAATCATGACAGTAATAAAGCTATACTCATAAAATCAGCACATAAAATATTTCACTCCACAACTCTTTCTAATTGCATTATTTAAATCAAACAAACAAAACTGAAGGTTGCCAATCAAATAAAAATAAGCTACAGCTCTGGGGTGCTGAAAAATGAAAAAAAAATGCAAATCTCAAAAGAAATGAATTCAGGAGTTTCAAGGTAGACTGAGCTGGAGAGTTACTTGGTGCAGAGGGGGCAAACAGACTTACGTAACACAGCACGAAGAATTTGAAAGTGGTGAAGAATCTAAGGAAAACAGCATCACTGGAATAAACGTTGTTATGAAGACCTGAAATTTACCATGGAAAGAATGTAACATCACAGTGACAAAGATAGCCCTATGGTTCTCTGGACAAAGACAACTATTATTCTCCTGTGGGTTTGTGCATTTTTTTGTTGGTTTGTTTGTTTGGTAAAAACCTCAAAACTTTAAATCATTCACTTTAGGAAAAAAAAAAAACACCGGGGAAGTATGAGAACTATAAGTCAACCCATTTCTCCAGCCTGTCCATTGACTCTAAGTCATAAATTTTAACAGAATTAAATAAAAATAGGTGGAAAAGGTATATTAATAAGAGAAATGCAGTTCAGTTCAGTTGCAATTTTAATCTGATCGGAGTGGCCCCTGTAAGGCTTTCTGTGGAGGTGTCTTAGAAGACATAGCTGATGGCATAGCATGCTGTCACCTCAGATGCAACAATGTGTTTTGGAAGCTGCTATGTCAATACCAGTTTTATAGATACGTCTTATTTTTTGCAAGTTGCATGGACTACAAAACTGAAAGCCAAGGTCAGAATACATAGTTGCTTCTCAGGAGGAGAAAATATAAAGGTTTAATTCTAAAACAATAGAAATCTAAAATAGGTTTGATGAAGGGCAGTGTTAGGAACTTCAGCCCATACTACACCCTTTGTTTCTGCACCAGTTGCGTGATACAGAATGACCCGAGTAAATCTGCTGGTGTTGACTGAGGGGATAACCTACCCAGCATTCAACCAGTATGTGAGAGCAACACCAATTAACTTCAGAAGATAAAAGCATTTTGTCTGCCACCTGGTATAATTGGTCAAATTCAAGAAAAGCAAAGAGTTTGGGTATAAATTGTACCACTGCTGTCCAGAAACCACTCGTAAATTTCCTGCAATAGGGAAGGGGGGGGGGGGGGCGCCAAAAATAAACGCGTCCAAAAACAACCTCA
>VXAL01011260.1:85735-95757 GCA_013399475.1 Chauna torquata
CTTCCAGTATACCTTTCAACACAATAAAAGAATAAGTTGAAAAAAAAAAAAAAAAAAAACTGAAAAGTATCACATTTCTCAATAAAAAAAGATCAGGGCATTTAGAGTGTCCAACTACAGTGTCTGGCAACCTGCACAAAATGCCTGAATTACTCATTCCATCTAGCAGTGTTCAACAGTATGTAACTGCTGAGTGACTCAGTCTTAATAAGAGGTGTCAAAAAAGTCTCTGAAGAAACTCCCTGCAGATACAGTGATTCCAGACACATTTGTGTTCTCCAACACTGTTGAAAATTTCAATTAGTAATGGGCAACTGAAAAAAAAAAGTTAATATGAATTGTTCTTCTGGTGAAGTATTTACCCACTACTCACATGTTTAAAGGTAATCATATGTTTAAAAGACATGCTGTACTCATGTAGCACATGAGTACTCAGACCTTTGCATAATCAATCTTTCATTGACATCTGGCTATGTGTATGGTAAAAATTAAAGAAAGAAAGAAAGAAAGAAAGAAAAAGCCAAACCCAGCAGCTAAAATAACTGTGAAACGTAAAGTTAAAACTATAGCTTTAAAAAGTAACTGAAAACAGATCATATTACGTACATGACACTTTTCAATCTTGCATGTTGGGAAACATTATGACAGAAGTCAGTAAATGCTAAGTGGAAAATTTTCTTTTGAGATTACCATTATTTTTATGGAATATTTTGCCCAATGGGCAAACACCTATTTAACATTGGTATTTAAAATTGAGGACAATACGATAATGGCCAACCCACATCATGCTGGATTTTTAAAAAATCTTCTAATAATACATTTAATTCATCCACATGATTGGTTACTGCACATGTAAAACATCTAATGAAAGATGCTTCTTTTAAAATGGAGAATGAAACAAAAAATGCTTGCTGGTACTAAAAATATCCTCCTGCACATTCTTGACAGATCTGATGTTAAGCCTTCCTTCTATTTTTCCTTCCCTGTCCCTTCGTCTTTCCATCTGAAAAAAGTTTAAAATTCTTTGCAGAATCTAATAAACATAGCAGGGAAAAGGAGAGGGATAGGTGAAGAAAGGACTTCAAAAGGTTGCCGGATATTCTCCTGGCTTCCTTAGGAGCTTAATACAATCTTATGAATTCTGTGGGAATGGAAGAAATAACATAATCTTATATTTGTGAAAGAACAAACCAACTAAAAGAAGGGAAGGAACATGAACACAGAGTAAAAGTATCCCAGTTCTTGATCAGCGACTAATATCTGAAGGAATGCTCACTTTTCTGTGATACATTTTGTAGGCTCTTTGAAAGGCCAAAAATATTGCCCACCATGCTGGGAAAAATATTCACTTTCATCAGAAATATTTTCAACATGTTTAATAGCAGTGTTCATACTTTAACTCTTAAATAAATACCAGCTGAATTGCAAATGTGTATAATGTATTTTCTGGAAAACAAGCAGCTCTGATGCAGCATGAACTAAAAGTACGAGTACCTCCCCCAAAACAAAGGATCATCAGAAGGCATCAGGATAAGTGGCAAAATGAAGGATAAAGCATATACAATAGATAATATTGTGTGCATACAGATTAGCACAGATTATCAGAAAAAATGGCAAGTGGTAAATGAAACAGCCTTCTCTAGTGATACTCTGGTTCTCATGACTCCACACATTTCCAGGAACAACTGTCTTGTTCTCACAAAAAATATCTGAATATTCACTATTAGCTCTGCTTTCAGTGATGAAGAACATTACAAATTCCACCTCAAACAAACAGACTAATAGAAAGATATTAAGATATTCCATGACTACTTTTTGGATGTAAAGATATCATTCAGGAAAAGTAGAAGGATTAGATGGGATGAGTCTAGGCCCTGACTGAGCAAAGCATATATACCTGCATTTAAATCCCATTGATTTTAAGGTGATTATTCAGATGCAGTAAGATTACCGAATTGAGGCCATGATTCACAATGGTGTACACCTGAATGTTCTGCAGGACGTCAAACACCCATAGAGACCACTCACGTTGTTATGTTGTCAGCACAACAACACCTCCACCTAGAAATATTTCATTCTCTGCTATTGCAAGCAACACTTAATATTGCATTAAATGAAAGACACCAGAGAAACAAAAATGATTTCTCAGTGAATTCAATTGCTGTTCTTTTTCCTGGGATAGGGAAATGCACTATAACTGGAGCAGACATTGTTAAGTGGCCAGCCACATTGCCACAGAGGCACACGATGCAACCATCTGTTGCAGGTGCACAACACTTTTAACGCACTCAGCTCATTTCTGTATTTTCTCCCAATTCTTTCCAGTTCCAGGAAGACTTAAATATCTTCACTCTGACAAAAGCCTACAAAAATGTCTGAGTTTTTGTTACTTCAAATTTCTAACTGCAAGGTGTACAAATCAGGAGGTGGGGAGAGAAGCCCAGCATTCAACAATTCCTGTACCTTACTTGGCACATTACAGTGTTTTCAAGACAAGCTACTATACAACCTTGCCTTCTGTTTTCATTTTGTCACTTATAATTTTTTTTTCTACTTATCTGCCTGTGTAATAGGAATTTGAGTTTAAAGTCACAAAAACTGGCAGCAAGACTGACAGGGATGTGTAGAATGCTTTAAATCATTACTTTCAATTGCTCAGATTTCTAGAAGGTGGTGTTTCATTAACCAAAACATAATTCAAATATAAATGTAGAGAATTAGAAAGTCAAAGGTACAATAATTTACAAGCCACTAAATAACAGAAGTTAATTTTGGAACAAGATTTTCACAGCTTGCCAATGTCACTAAGTAACAATAAATGTACTACCTTTTGCATGCAGCAAATGGTGTATTTTCAAATAGTACTCTTTAATTTGTGAAATAAATGAGGTCCTAAATCCAAAATAAAGAACGCTGTTGAAACAGCCACTCTTCTGATAATTTAGCTGAGTATAGCTATCTAGCTGTTATTGATGTTTTGAGTAACATTGAACTTGTACCCCAAAGTGTTTTGAAAGAAGTACTGATATTTGAACATGATTGAATGAAAACAACTCATTTGTTCTGACAGTCTCACCCTTTTACTTTTGTAGCTGGACAGCAGAAGTCCTAAAAAGAAACTCTTTAGGTGAGACTCTTTTCACAGTTTCTTGACTGCATGGGCCATGAGAGAGAATTTGTAGTACAAAGGACAGGAAAAACATATAAGAAAACAATAGCACAACGGTACAAGAAAGCAGAATTAGTGTCCATAGACTACCCTTTACTAAGTCTTGGAGTTCCTAACTACTTAAAGGGCACTTGAAAACGTATACTTCCATGTATACAGGCAGTTGATGAAGTTCATGGAAAACCACCCAAATTCAAGAGGTGACAAACTCCCACCAACTTCCGTTGAAAATTAAGAGCATACACTACCCAAGGAGTGCTAAGCAGGTGCTCCAGTCTGCATCTGTGAGCTCCCCAGAATCTCTATAGATACAGTGATCCATATTTGACTACTTTGTATGATATAATTTTATGTACCTTAACAGAATAAAACATGTACACAAAACCACAATCCTATGGAGCTATTGTACTTGTGTTGAAACTTTTTGACTAATTCTACTGTGTTTCTGAAGTAAAGGAAATGTGTTTGAATAACTTTTCTCATTATCAAAAAATAAAGAAAAATAATAATCTTAAAGCATATTTATCAAACTGCAGATAGCTTGCATAATAAGAGCTATGCAACATGAATTTATCGATAATAAATTCATAGTTTCCTTATTGTGCATTTAAAATAGTATACCTAAATTTTCTCATCCAGCTTTCCCCTTTATAATTAGGTAAGGAATAAAAACAGCAGACACTAACAGTAATTCAGTTACAAGTCCTGTCTCTTAGATCATTAAAATTTTCTTGGTCAGACTTTCTAATATGTCTTCATTTCTGAATGGTTCTTCATGAATCAATGGTCAACAGATGTTCCAAACACATTGCAGCTGTGCAATGAATAGCACAGAGATCACAGATCTACTACAGTATATGCTAGTCCACCTGCTGACCTGCTGGACTGTGGTACAGACGTTAGTAATGACTAATCACTTATTCACAAGTCTACTGAATATTTCTCAGTCCTCTCAGAATTTTTTATGAATTGAAGTTTAAAATAAAAGTGTGAACCTTTTCCTTAAGGCATCACATACCTTAAAGAATGCAAAGGAAAGAACAAACTTTATCTAGTTTTACTCTGAAGAAAATTACAGATTTGCATGAAAGATTAAATGTGTCTTACAAGGTACTAACATGCCCTTCACTGATGTTTAAGTCTGCAAGGGTTAAGAACTTGAGCAATACTTTAAGAGGGGTCCTGTTCAGATAACATTTCGAATAAGTGAATGGGTCATTGACTCAGCAATGATCTTGTATTGCTGAAGTCAGGGAGTTTTGCCAATGACCCCGATGGGAACAATATCACCTTCTCAATGTTAAGGTTAATATTTTTCCTATCTTCTGTGATCCATTTAATAATGTGATGAACTACCAATATCTAAAATATTTACTAAGTTCAAAGGGGATTATATGTTTTGCAAGACTCCTACAAAACACTGAAAATCTCCTCTAAAATTTGATCTCTTATCCTGAGGTTACATATGAAAAAAGTATTTTATTTCTATATCCAGCATAATTTATTCTAGTTTTAGAGGCCTACACACATACACACACACACAAAAAAAAAATTCAGAGCTGATACTAATATTTAGGAAATATGAATAAAGCTGCACTGCTTCTGAGGATTTAAAAAAACTCCACCATTAAAAGGGAAATATTCCTTTTGAGACCACTGAATACCACTTTGTGATGTCCCTCAATAGCACGGCTTCACATCAGCTTTTTGTCAATTTGGCAAAAGTCCAATACATTGTCTTGGGAGTTTACTGTAGCTCTAGAGACATATATACATGCACATAACTATACGTGTACACATACATATATACTATATGTAAAATATATTGTGTATATAGTATATGTGTAATACATACATTGCATACATATTGTATACACATATACAATATATGTATATATGCATTATATATACGTGTATATCTATATTTACACCATATATACACAATATATATAACACACAATATATACTATGCATACATATATATTGTATACAGTATATTTTTTGTGTGTTTTTTTTGTTTTTTTTTTTTTAGAATTTATATTGTGGTACATTCAAGATTGCAGGCAGCTGCCGGAAACATTGCATTAGACACTTGCGATGAGTTACTTGACCTATTTGCCAGCACACAAAGGGTTTTTTTTCTATGGACAATAACATTATTAAAAACAACAACAAAACAGAACAGTAAAGGACAGTCATCTCCCTTACTAAGTTTAGACTTGTAGCTAGATTTCTGATTCCTTGCCTTATAAAATAAGCGTTAACAAATGGAGTAAATTGACCACAAGATCTGCATCAGGAATTAGCATCTGCTTTTTAAGTAATTTATCAGGTTAAAGGATAAAATGATAAAATTACACTTCCACCCCCCCACCCCAATTCTTCATTGTGCAATAAACTACTTTATTTTAAAAATAACATGCTGCAAGATAAGTTAGCCTTATCGGGGGATTGTTGTACAGGTGTCCATCATTTTCAGGGTGGGATTCATATATGCAAATGTTAGCAATGAATTTTGTAGTTAGCCATGAAATAGTTAGCTGTGGCTTGGAAGATGAGGGGAGAGCAGTGGATATTGTCTACCTTGACTTCAGTAAGGATTTCAGCAATGTCTCCTATAAAATGTTCGCAGAGAAGCTGATGAACTATTGGCTGGATGAGCAGTGAGGTAAAGAGAAAATGGAATGGCCGGTCTCAGAGGGTAGCGGTCAGTGGCGCAAAGTCTAGATGGAGGCCAGTAACCAGTGGAGTACCCCACAGGTCAATACTAGGTCCAGTCCTGTTTAACAGCTTCATTAATTGTCTGGTTGATGGGGGCAGAGTATACCCTCAGCAAATTTGCAGGTGACAAAAAGCCGGGGGGAGTGGTGGACACAGCAGAGGGTCCTGCTGCCATCCAGAGGGACCTGGACAGGCTGGAGAAATGGTCTGACAGGAACCTCATGAAGTTCAACAAAGGGAAGTGCAAAGTTGTGCTCCTGGGAAGGAACAACCCAAGGCACCAGTACAGGCTGAGGGCCACCCAGCTGGAAAGCAGCTTCGCAGAAAAGAACCTGGGGGTGCTGGGGAACAGCAAGTTGAACACAGGCCCTTGTGGTACTGTGAGGGTGATTGAGCACTGGCACAGGTTGCCCAGAGAGGCTGTGGAGTCCCCCTCCTTGATCTTCAAAAGCCTCCTGGACATGGTCCTGGGCAACCTGCTCTAGGCAACCCTGCTTGAGCTGGGGGGTTGGACAAGGTGACTCCAGAGGTCCCTTCCAACCTCAACCAGTCCGCGATTCTGTGAACTGCAGGCATGTCCAGGAGAATTTAGCCTATGTCTGAGATGATACCAGTGGCTCAGACTGCTGAGGTAAGTAAAACCGTTAGATGAATACCAGTCATTTAATTTCAGATATCCACAATTTCCCAGTTTTTTACATTCAGGATGGAAATAGAATTTTTCTGGTTTTATAATGAGATACTTCACTCTAATGACAATCAATTCACTTGCCCGCTTGAAATTAATTAAAATAACAAAATAATACTTTTATTTAAATGAATCAGCTTGGCAGGAAGAGCATAAAATATAAGAAAAGTTTCAGTGCTATGAAGGTCATATTATTAAATTCACAGATCCAGGTTCTGTGGTCCCCCCCGCCCCCAACACTCTTGTAAACTGAAGACACTCTGGTTTTGACACAACCATAATGGAATATCTAAATTCAGAAGCAAGAAATGAATTATTCTGCCTCTAACCAAGGAACTCCTTAAGGCCTTTCAGAGGACAGCAGCAGCAGGTCATAAATTTTTTGTTGCTTATATAGGCCAATCTGAACATCTCATACTGGGTGGAAGCCTATTGAAGTGCTGCCTGACTTATGTGTAGGCAGCACATGGACTCAGAGACTATTCCTGTGCCTGTATTACCAAGCAGGCATACTAGAGTCTTGATTTTCCTCTCTCTAGAACTTGTGGAAAAAAACAGGCTTTTGTAGTACTCTAATTTTCATCAGAAGCTCTACAAATGATGCCTACAACACTTCCTGAGATTTTGGGAGGGCCGGGGAGGAAGCATTAGATTCAGCATCTAAAAGTTACTGCATTAAAATGGAAAAAATGCCAATGAGTTGAATGTAGAGTGCTTTCCCTTTTAGTATTCTGTACTTAGAGCACTGCACACTTTTCACAAGCACTACTTAGTTTCCAAGTTTAGCTAGTAATAACTCTCTTTAACATTCCATCTTCTTACTATGCCAAAGTTTATAACATTGTAAAACCAATAAAACAAACCCAAATATCTGAATAGCTGCAGAAGATGCTAAGCATACCACACATACAGAGCACTTTGTCTTTAAAACATGGAAGAGGGGTTGTAATAGGACAATTCATAAAATCTGTAGCCCAGAAATTAAATAAAGAGAAAAGTGCTACAGATTGCTGTAGGACAGAGTCACCTAATAGCATTAAGGAGACAGGAATGACCATTATAGTCTATGAGATACTCTAAGTACCCCCTCAAGGGCCTGTACGTGCTTCACTGCTTTACGTGAAGCCTTGTGTCCCTTAGAGTACAATCTTGTTAATCGGTTCTCAAGGTCACAGCTGAATGCAAGAAAGACAGGCTGTGCATCTGTAGAAGATATTTATTTCAGGAAAAATTATAGTTCTCTTTATGTGAAAATGATATGCCGTTACACAGTATATAAGTCCAAACTTGCAAACACTTCTCCCCACTGACATCATAAAAAACATTCACAAAACTGTTTGCAGAGTCAAAATCTAAAGGCTCAGATGAGAGCTACCCAAGGTGCCTGCACCACCATCATTGCGTCTCCACCTGACAGTAGAAAATGCTGAAGATGAGAGGAATTGCACCTACCATGGGAACTGTCTTTTCCATTCAAATCTGGGTGACCCTGGAATAGTCAGGATGGGATGAGGAATGGTAGTAGATTTAGTTTTGTTTTCTTCCACCTTTGCATTGCCCATTGTAGCTAACTCTTGCAATAAAGAAAAAAACTTTTGGGAGGAGGTGGGAGAATGAAGAGAGACCAGCCAAGAGGGCATAGCACAGAGCACACTGCAGCTCCAAGCAGTCATTCAGTTTCTCCTTTGGTCTCAGGACAGCACAGCTACACGCCGTCTTTGAGTAGACTTACACATGAAGAGAACCTTAACAAGTTATTAGGAATCCATATGTGGGCAAACAGCACTAAAATTACATTTCCAAAAGTAAAGTTCTCATATGACAACATAGGCTTTAGAAAAACCATGGAATAACTATAATCCAGTAAAAAGAGGGGACAAAATAATTTATAAAAAAAAAAAAAGAAAAGCTGCTTTCCAGACTTTTTTTTTTCTAAAGAGATATGCATGCCAAAGAATTACAATGAAGCAAACAGCTGAAATTAAAACAGGTCACATAGTAAAGAAAGAATGGGAGAGACTTACCCTAGTTTTACATTACTTGAGAACCAGTTCTCTCTCAAGAATGATTCAAATGAGAAAATTTTACTGCTGGAAAGGAGCTCTAAATGGCTGTTAATATCATCCCTACTTGTAATCTCTAACAGTGATTACGGAATTTCTACTGGAGGGCGATTTAGGGGAAAAAAAGTCCAAAGGTTTCAGCAGAGTCAAAAGAGATGAATGGTTCTGATGCAAGATGAAAACCACCAGAGTGACTGAGGCATGAGAAGACAACCAGTTCTTCCTAAGTAGCAGCTTAACAATCTTGATACTCACACCTGTAGAACCTGGTAGGTACCAGTTAATCCAACTACGTTATCATGAGCATTCTTCACTAGCCCTAGAGACCATGAATACTTAGAGTCACAATGCATACTCAGAACTTCAAAGTTCCTCTGCTCCTAAGTACCATTAGACTTACACCTTCAAAAGACATTCAAGAAATAAAAGTTTTTAAGAAAAATTAGTTTGATTTAATATCTACTACAGGGTTTTTATTTTTAAACATGAGTACTTCAGCAGATAAACACACACACAAATGTGCCCACACAAAACTATAAAAACTATTTTGGCTTAATTTATGAATGTATTTGAAACACAAGACAAAAACATTTCTTGAAACCTCAATGAGTGAAGTCTTCAAAAACATTTTTTCTCCCCCCTTACTTTGGTATTTTACTTTAAAAACAAGATTAAATTAGAATGCATTGGACTGAATAAGTGACTTTCTGAAGCTTTTACCTTTACATAACCAGACTGAATAATCTGATTCCTTGTGAGGCATATATACCAAAAGTGAATAAATAATTCTTTTGTCAGAAAATCCAATGCAGTTTGGAGGCTCTTTTTGGAGTAAAAGCACAGACTTGCTCAAGAGTATAGCTCTAGATTGACATCAGCATTGTCAGTATGCTTGCAAGAGCAGGTTGGCCAGATTCATAGAGGTAACATCTCTGGGTGCAGTCAATTTTGCTTTACAGTATATCTCAAGAGGCTGGTTCTAGGTTTCTTGACAGTTTTTTCTACAATACTGGCTTTAGTGATCACAGAGAATGTACGTTATGGGATGAAGTCTGACATTTCTGTTGCTGCTAACAAAACAACAAGAAAAGGGAATATAACTTGCATTTGGAAAAATGCAAATGGCATTCTCATGCCAAGAGATCGCTATCTCTAGATCCCACTTTTTGTTCATATTTACCATATTTGTCTTCTGCCAAGTGAAATAAGAATAGGGTAATTAGCGGGAAAGAAAAGTGTTCAAATTTAAAAATGCAACACACTTCAAATAGCTAAAGACTGCTTATAAAGAAGAAAGCAAGTCATGAGATGAAGCAGGAAAGTACATACATGCATGTGTATATATATATGCATGTATGCATATATACACATGCACATAAGT
>VXAL01011262.1:0-24925 GCA_013399475.1 Chauna torquata
GAGGTTCCATCCAAACATCAGGATACACCTTTTCTGTTTCAGGGTGACCAAGCACTGGCACAGGCTGCCCAGAGAGTCTCCCTCCTTGGAGATCTTCAAAAGCTGCCTGGACGTGGTGCTGGGCAATCTGCTCTGGGTGGCCCTGCTTGAGCAGGGGGTTGGACCAGATGGACCCAGAGGCCTCTTCCAACCTCAACCATTCTCTGATTCTGTGATTTACTCTATGAGAGAAAACTATACCATGAAAACGTTCAATCATTAAAAAGTTACAATTTAAGCTAATTCTAGTAAGATCTACACATACGCAGATGCTGCAGACTGATGGAGAAGAAAAAGCTTACGAGTAAAAGGTAAGAGCACACAAAGTTAACAAAATCAGGTGCAAGGTTTAAGTATGTAGCAACTAGAGAATATTCACTTGATATTCTGATGCTTAAAAAGTTGAGAAAGAGTAAGATGAGAGTGCAACTGTTCTTCAGCTGAAGGAAGTCCAAGCAGACATTACAAAAATAGCAAGTTGCTTATAAAAAAGAAATAGGTGACACATGAGGCTCTAAAGTATTTGACAGGAAATAGTTTTCTCATGGCACAAGGGGACTGCGGAGTCTAGCAAGCAGTGTAAATGGCTCAGGAGGATATTGGGAGTGAGAGGCTCAAAGAATGTCATGGAGACACCTCCAAGCTATCCAGCCTTAACTACTTATGTATACTCAAAGAAATTATTTATTCTGCATCACACTTCATGGATTTAACCTAAGCTGCCTTTTACTGAGCACAGCACGTAGAAAGTCAAATTAACCAATACTTTCTTACACTGAGAAATTTTCAAGCGGAAGAAAACTATACATGTCTCTTCCTAGAAGTCCTAGCTAATGAAAGGCACTCCTACTAGCTTCCAGCATTTCTTGTTGAGCATTTGTCTTGGTTTTTTGGGACTAAAACACACGCCTTCCGATGATCACCATACAAGGCTAAAGCAGATTGTACAGTAGAATCCTTGGTACGTTCAGAACTATGAGTCACTGTTACATAAAGTGGAACACTGAGCAAGATGTCCTGAAGCAAAGTACTCAAGGAAACAGGATTTATCAAAGCAATGCTTATCGAGCTCGCTGTTTTGATACTGACCTCATGTTTCAGTTATATTGTCAGAGACGCGTTGAGAGCATACCCTCGCATTATTCTTATGCCTGAAGGCAGTTTTTTTATTTCCTGACTAAATAACATGATATACCTCTTAGTGGTCATCAACAGACGAAATAAAGTATAATGACCTGTTGAATGAATGCACATCTTTACCTTCGCTTTCTTTGAAGATATACATGCACCAACCACTGGGCAATAAATGGCCATACAATAGCAAAAGCTAAAATACCAGGAGAAATTTCAAAGGGCCACCATGATGGTTTCTAAGGAAAACAGAAAAAATTCTAGTTAGCAATCTGCATGCGTATATAGAATACCACGTGTACTTCATGAACACTTCAAATGCTACAATATCAAGGTAGAAAAAACTAGTAAGACCAGAAAAAAAGATTCATCTATCAAATAATTTTTTCAGATACAGATTATTTTTTATCTCCTAGTCAAGAAAGAGACAACATGAAAAGCACGTACTAAGAAAGCAAGATATCAAATATTCATCTCATCTTTTCTCACCATTCACACTGCTTTTTATAAATATAAAAACCAGTATTTTACCTTAACAGAGGAGGCAGGCTGATAATTTGACTGTAGTGTTGCAGATCTTGCCTTTAAATACAAACAAGGAGTGGTAAGTATCAAAAAGAGAACTGCAGTTATAATATTTCTGCTTCACCGAGTGAGAATATTTAGTTCATCTTGTGAAGGCTTTGCAGTCTGTCTATACAACAGCTTGAGGAACAGTACTTAATGCCCACAATCCTATCCCAAGAACGGAAGCTTTTCCTTAACTTTGTTAAAGAGTAGAACCATCCCCCATGCAACCAACTTTCACCACTTAGTTTCCAACTTAGACTCTCATGCTTCCGTTACACTTACAGCATTTTTATCACACTTCTGTGTGTTAAAATATAAATCAGTGTCACTGACTGAACCTCTCTACTGTTTTTCAAGGCCCCCCTGCCCAAGCTGTCATTGCAACTTCCTCATCTCTGGTCCAGTCCCAGCAGTTGCAACCCAGAGTTGAAATCCCAGCAGCTTAATTTGCCTAATTCTTTAAACACTGGTCTGTATAAAGGCAAAAACCATTCCTTCAGTGTGCCCTGAGCTACAGCTGCAGGCATGTCTAACAGTATAAGGAAAGAGAATACTGTATCCCGAATCTTATAACCAATACAGAGAATGAGAAGTACCAGAAATGTTTCAAGCCTTTCCCCACATGCTATTGTGGTGCTTCCACAGAAAGACCTAGAATGCTGACTTCTTTGTTTCTTAATGAATGTGAGTGTGAACCAGAAGCTTCTTGACCCTGTTTCTCCTCAGAAAAGGACAGCAAACACAGACTGAACTGCTGGGGAAATATCTTTCACTGTTTCTTCATATATTGCTTTGGTCCCCCCTCAAAATTTTAGATCTGTATACAAACATCAGATCCTCGAACAGCTGTGATGGAGCAAAATCATGGTTTTAATAAATTCTTTTTCCCTGGCTGCCTCAGATTTTGAGTATGCGTATGCCATAGGATACTGCTTGCACAGCTCTCCAATTCTCAAGTAGATCAAAATATATCAGTATGCCAAAGAAAACCAAGTATTTTTGATTGCTGGTTTAACTATATTCACAGCACATTCTGTCCTCTGGCATATAATATTATGGGTACCAGTATTTCCACTGAAATAGAAGGAAAAAGAAACACTGCATCAACAATTATCTGGACTTAAGACTTCTTTTGCCTATCTTGTACTCATGATGTGAAACTCCAAGGAAGCTGGATTACCTCGCAGTAATGATTGAAAAAAAGATTGAAAAATCCATCTGCTAACCAAGTAAGGGACTCGGAACAAGTTCTGCCTGCAAACATTTACCAATCTGGAAAATTAAGGTAATCTCACTTCCTTTGACAATGCTTTGAGATCTACTGACAAAGACATATAAGATCATGTGTTACTAACATTAGCTATGGAATCTCTGTATTGTGACTGCATAACATGTATTGATACCTATGGCTGAAATTAGTCGGATAACAGAAATCAGTAAAATAATATATGGTTAATTTCTAAGTTAAAAATGCATGTTTTTGTTCACAGGTTCACAAGTCCTGAATTGTACTCCTGAGAGTAGGTACCAATAAGAAATTTTAAGTTGAAACAAACTACAGAATATAATTGAAATTTCTTTAAAGCTTAAGAAAATACTGTTTGACATTATAATCTGAAAGCATAAAAATATCCAAGAAAATTTAATAACAATGAAATCAAGTAACTTCAATGAATACCTGTGATGCTGTAACCGCCTCCAGCATATGCAACCTCTGAAGGACATTCTGCATGTCTTCTTGCAACCGCATCAGCACTACCGCAATCTGTTCATTGAGGCTACCCCTGGGTCCTCTGTCTGATCCCCAGCGCTCTCCATCCCCTCCACTACCCATCTGTCCACCTTGTGAACCGTCACCTAGAGGCTGAAGTCTGTGCCCTATGTTGAGAGGGAAAAAAATAGATATATAAAACACAGAATGGGCCACCATCTCTATTGTAAATGTTTGTTTCTAACAGTTGTTTAATTTTCTTCCTCCCAAATTGAGTGCAGTACTCCTAATAACAGGCTATATTCAGGCAGTTCAAAAGTGCTGGGAGGTTACTGCAACATCATTTGAGACAATTCCCTACAGCTTCAGTGTAACAGCATCATTCAAAGTCCTGGAATTGCATAAACATTTAGAAAAAATTATTAACTCACATCCCATCAAGTTCCCCAGTAAACTCTGCCCTACTGAAAAGGAGATCTGCCTTATTATCAAAGGTAGTTTTACGTTTTAAGTTTGGGACAGTCTCCACACGGAATCCAAAGAACACTGAAACAGAGTGATGAGAAAAGACAATTGTTTGAAACCTACTATACTCCTTTAAACTATGTACAGCTAACCTAATGCGTTTCTGCCTGCTTGTAGCAAAGGTAAGTCAAACAACAAAAGAGAGAAGGGGAGAGGGTTAAACTAATGTTCATTCCTATAACGTGTTCTTCGTAAGTCTTATAATGTATTTGTCATAGTAATTTTCAACATAAGTGCTTTTTTTTTTTTTTTTTTTTTTTTTTTTTTTTTTTTTTGGTAAGNAGTTTGGCATCTGACCACATATAGGTGCCGTACAAAAAGACATGGTGTATATATAAATAAAACTTTCTGGCTTTATTTTTTTTTAGTACAAGAAAAGTAAACTTTATCCTTGACTTTATAGAACTAACAAGTGGAATATGGTGCTGCTCCTAAGTGACAGTATTAGAAGTGTTATGGAATAAAAAGAACAGAGGTCCAATATAAATTGAATGCTGGACTACTAAGTGATTAAGAATCATTAAGCTTTAAGAATCATAACAGATAGTATCAGAATAAATCAAAGGTGTGACTAACACTCCAATTATATAGAAAACAATGCATCATTGATACCTTTCCAAGATGTTCCCCGGTTTCAAATAAGACATAGTAGTGCTATAAATGGATATGCATTTAAAAATAAATACGTAACTTGCAAAGAAACTCTTCTCATGCATAGACAGGTTTTGAAGATTACACTTTTAAGAAGGACAGGTGCCATAAACAGCAGCTGGAGTTTAAGGTAAGCCAAAACAGAAACAGCCAATATGCTTATTCAAGACCTCCATAACACAATAAAATCCTTCTGTAATGCTTATTATGAATGAAATAAATACTTTGAACCCAAAACTGATAGCTACTTACTGGTATTAGAATTTTATTATTTACTTTTACTGTGAAGGACAAAGGCACTATATAGTATGACTGTCTTACTGGACAATGTTGACCAGTGCTTCTTAGGCACCGGTAACTTACGGCAGTGAGGAGAGTAGAAAAACAAAAGCTGTGTGGACAGTACCTCTCCCTCTTCTGACAGCATAGAAATCTGCTTTTTCTCCGCCTTTCTTCTCTTTGTGAGGGCCCCCATTACTGGCTTTGCCATCTTCTCCTCCACATTTGACTTCACCTTTTTCTTGAACTGCTCCTTCTACAGTATTTCCAAGTTGGAAATTCCCGTAAGTCATGCAAGCATGCCTTGGAAGATCCGTATTTTCTAAAAGAAGACTGTGATCTACCTCCAAGAAATGGGATGAACGCTTTAAAGATCCTTTATTTGATGTGATGATCTCCAAGGGCTACAAATTAACATTAGCAAGTAATTAAATTCTGTAAAATGTAACAGTTAACCAATTAAAAGGAAGAAGCAGCATCTCTTCTTTCACTTTAAGAAAATACGTTGCTCTGCAGTAAGACTTAACAGGAGCAGTTGTTTCGCTATAGAACGTGCTTACTATTGTCTAAATGCTCTTTTCAGACTGAAAAGGTTAGACACTCATTTGAGGCACATATTCTTAAAACAGTGATACCACCTGGAATTACTTTAGATATTTTCAGTGTACAGTAATACTTAGTAGTCATTAAATTGACCCTTCAGAAGATCTCAAAATGTTCTGTTTTCCCTTGTATAATCGGCTTTGCCTCTCAGACAGTGAAGACGTATCCTAACTCAGATTGGTGAGCCACACTGTCAAAAGTCACACGCTATTAGCAACTTTGAGCAGGCAGTGTTTACACTTACTGCAAAGAAATGACAGTGTTTATTATCAACCTGTTCAAAACTGCCTGAAAGCACCCTGTACTTTTCACAAAAGAAAAAAAGGCATTAATATTCTACCAACCTTCTCAATCCAAACCTGTGGTACTGTAGAAAGACATTAAAAATAGATGACATGCACAATTACATGTTCTGCAACAGGACTGCCTTAATGTGGTACAAGCACCCATTGTTCAGTGAAAGGACAAGCATTAGCGCAACTACATGTTGAAGCAGCCTGGGAATCTCAGCTAGCTGAAAAATAACTCCATGAAAAAGCCAACATAGCAAAAAGGAGGGGAAAAGAAACTGCTGCCAAAATCCTGTTTGTCAAATAGCAGTTCATAAACTTGTATCATCAGAACTGTTTGCTACATCTTTTGCAATAAAAAGCTGTATTTATTTTTTCAGTGAACCTTTTCCAGTCTCAGTTAGTCCATCTGTAGTTCTACTTCTATATTTATTTATATCTACCCGACCATTTGTTACTTTGTTCAGAACTAGAACTTTTCTCATTCAAGTTGGGAAATTCTGACATATCCACCCACTTCAATTAAAGAGTCTCAAACAAGCTCAGACAATACACAAGACAATTGGGAAATCACCTACATAAAAGACAGCTTGCAGCACTTCTACCAAATCCACTTTCCCAATATGCTTCATTGCCAGGTAAAATGTTGATTTGCTAAAAGGAACTCTCCAGATCCTCAGGAAACAGACAAAAAAATGATGCAATCTTACAGTGCTTGCAGGTCTTTCTGATCCCAAGCATCATTCACATATTCCTCCCCAGAATCAGAAACTAGGCGTTTGAGTACCGTCTACAAAGTCCACGCTTAAAATGGATCTCTGAAGGAAGTCCAAGTCAGTAGTTCAACTAAGACCACAGTTAATACAATGAACAGTTCAGTGAAAACTAAGGCAGTGCAGTTGGTGCCCACCTTTTATATGAAAGTCAAAGATGTATTTTATGGCTGAAGAGAGTACAAGAGCACCTGGAAATCGTCATCTCCCACTTCTCTAGACCTAGGCCACTTTCTGCTACTGGCCTACAAGCCACCTGCTTAGGCTTATTCCATAGTTATTCTAAAAAATAAATGCAGGATTTATCAGGCCAGAAACAGCAAAAAACACACAGTTACAAAGATACTTCCAGCTTCTGAGGGATAGCTGGATTCTGATCCCTACATATGTTATGAGACCCAAAATTCATCATGGACACAACCCTTACTTTCTTTGTACTGTTGTTTTTGATACCCTCCCCTCACATAAATTCTCTGAGGGCAAAAATTTTGAGGCTTTATATCAGTAGTTACCATGTTGTAAAAGACTGGCAACAAAAACAAAAGAATGATAGTCCAAATAAGAGAAAGGTATGTGTGAGTTATGTCATTCACCTCTGTACATCCAAGTTCACCTAACAGATAGGAACCTATTTAAAAATAGACATACCAGTTTCAAAATGCACCTAGTAATACTAAGCCCTTACCTCTTCTAGTCCAAGTTGCTCCATAGAGTCACAAAAAACTTCACTGTCTGAATCACTAGTTAAATGCTGAGTTCCTGAGACCTCTTCAGTATTCTCCTCACTTGCACCTGTATGTAAAGGAGGTATGCACACATGCTTTGTAAATATGAGCCAATCCTAGCAAAGAATAAAGCAATGAGTTAAAATATCTAGGTGAACTTCAGCTCATGCCCATTTCATCTACTATTGTCAACCTAAAGTCAGACTAAGAATAAAAATGTTATATTAATACAGGAATTATACAAAACTTTCGCTAATGGGAAATTCAAATATCATCTTGGTATTTCTATGTTATAAGATGAAAATTTTTTATTTTAGTTTGTTCATTCTACTCTCCTTCCTAATGTCAGTATAAAGTAGCTTTGCCCAAAGTTATCAATTGGTTCTAAAATGATAGATTCAGACATCAGTTTTGACAAGCTGGCATTTATAATATGTTCAGCCTTTGGGAATGGCAAACACAGATATTAGTGATTTTCATTTCATTACATATTAGCTTTCAAACGCTGATAGTATTTACATAGATAGTACAATTATTTTAAAATAATTGCATTTCTGTATATTTGAGCCTCTCTCTCTCTGAATTCACCTCTTTCTGTAAAAGATCCTAACAGAAAGTCTTATTTTAAACTGCTATTAAATTTGATTAATTTTTAGTATTCTTTCTTCGAGTTTGTACAACTGAAAGACGCTACTGCTAGTCTCTGAATCCCAGGATTAAGCATTCAAGAGAAGAAATATTTCCCAAGAAAAACACATGCAAATTAAAATACGATCTTGCAAGGAGAATACCTTGGTGAGCACTGTTATTAGCTATTTCTAGGCTTGGCTCGGTTTTCTTTATTTCTTCCTCCATGTTCAAGCCATTCAGGGCAGATTTGGTCTGGATACCATTCTGCATATCTGGGATAAAGCCATCCTTGTAACAGCCATTAGCAACAATACTTTCCAAATCCTTAGCAGCTGCTGATTCTGTTTTCTCACTCTTATATTCTGTAAAAGAAAAGGAAAACTTTGCAAACAGAAAGCCAGGTACATAATAGCTCAAAACATATTTCTTAAAGTAGCTAACTTTCTATGGATTATATGTATAATGTACATGCAGAACAAAAGAAAAAAATGCTCCTAGAGCCACATTTGCAGGGATTGCTCTGTTCTTGTAAAAAGTATAAATAAATAATATTTTAATTTGCATAAACAGCAGGTGATAGTTAAAACATAAGTAAGCAAATCCACTGTAGGTCCCCTCTGATAAATTAAATAATTATCCTAATGTCCTTGGATGAAAAAAAACCTGCGAAGAACTCTAAACACACAATTTCATTTGGTTTTCACTTGATACTGGTATTTCTCAAAACTCTTTATGAACCTCCTAAATGAATGTCATTGCAAGTTCTGTTTTATTTTCTCTGAAGAGAAGAAATGTGATTTTTCAATTCTACTGTTATAGCCCATGTGGCCATTCACAGCTCTTACAAATGACACTGGTAACAAAAACCACAGGGTTGTTTTGAACTTTTACATGACACACACAACTTTCTAGCCAAATGAAAAATTGAATGGCATAGCTCACAAATTTGTACTAGTTCTTAATCTTATAACAGAGGTTGAGATGTTGCCATTTTTCACACATCTACATTTATTTGCATAAAATTCTCCTGAAGAAGTACAGCATTCATGATCCTTTGGGATTTTCTGACACACAGTTGAAAAAGATTTTGGAAGAATCACAGAATGGTTGAGGTTGGAAGGGACCTCTGGGTCCATTTGGTCCAAATCTCCTACTCAGGCAGGGCCACCCAGAGCAGGTTGCCCAGGTCCATGTCCAGGCAGCTTTTGAATATCTCCAAGGAAGGAGACTCCACAACCTCTCTGGGCAGCCTGTGCCTGTGTTCTGTCACCTGCACATAAAGAAGTGCTTCCTGAGAAGTTTCCAAGAGACATAGGTCCAAGTGTAGAAAACATACCCTTCACATTTTGCTGTAGTTCTTTTTCTTCCTCTTCACGAAGCCCTTCTTCTTCTGATTCTGCTCCACTATCACTACTTTCAGCTTTTCCATTCACAGCCTTTATATTTGGAGTGGAATTCATGACGTTACTAAGGTCTAAGAAAACATTTAAAGAGGAAAATATGCATTTTACAAGAAACAAACACACAACACCTCCCCCCCCCAAAATCAGGCAACTGTTCTACAAAAGCATTTCCACATTAGAAGATGTACCAAATAATGCCAGCTTTATTTCTGAAAGCTCTTCCTTAATTGTTTTAATGTTTCTCCTTTGTGGCTCACCACAGAATGCCTTACTACTAATGAATGATTCTGAGGAAGCCTACTGGAAAAAGACAGCAGGTTACTTTCACTACAGTCTCATACCAAGACTATTACCCATATTTATGGTATAGCTGCAGTAACTTTTCTAAGACTTATATGGCCATTTTCTTCTAAATCCAGAAGTCAACATTTTTTATAGAAGTTCCCTATCGGGCTGAAATGCTTCAAAATTGCTCTCAATTCAAAGGCAAACTTTGAAACATTCTACTCAATTATGTAAGCAACAGGATTCTGTGGAAGAGATACATAACATCCCATTCATCTTCTCCCGCAGTGACTTAAGCAAACACAAAATGTGGTAATAAAGTTTATACAGATCTTTATCTGGCAAAGTGCACATAGAAATAAATACACCGATTTCAGTGAAAAAGATGATGAAATAAATACACAGCGCATTTGTTTGTTGTCTAATTACATAAGTATTTAAAAAAAATCTTGAAAAAGACAAAGTAACTGCTAAGCCCTTGTTTTCCATATCTGTGATCACTCCAAGGATCACAACTTACTCAATGTACAAAGTATTGCAACATAAAGATTCTTAAAAAAAAAAAATTTTTAAAAAAAAAAAAAAAAAAAAAGGGGAGAATTTAAGGGACATTTCTACCACCTCCTGAAAAAAAAATACAGTTAAATACATACTGATGATTCAAGCCTTGTACATTAGCACAGAGTGATTATGGTACAAAGTGGACACAGTTACGAGACACTCATACATTTTACATGTTGACCACAAGGCTGGATTCTGTGTGTTTTAATTGTCACCATAGCATTCCATTTGCATAATTTTTATATCCTCTTGTCAGAACCTTGAAAGATTAATTCTTACATTTAGGCTTAACATCGAGCAGCAAAATAATATACAATTATACTGGAGTTGCCAAACCAGCTCTGTCACTTTCTTTGCAGCATGGTAATTTAGAGCTAAGGGTTTTCTGCTTTAATCTTGCAATGAAGAAGCAGGCTGCCTTCCCACGTTCCTCTAGTTTCAAAGCTTATCCAAACTGCTTTAAAAAAAAAAAAAAGGCAAAAACTTTTATGTAGACTTAATGAATATGTTAATTATCCTGTTCACCTTAGTCTTACTGTGAAATAAGGCTTCTGTGGGCACCCTGCATCACTATTTTGGATTGATTTAATCGAACTCTTACCTGAAGGCTAAAAAAACAAAAAGGTTTGTTCGTTGTGAAGAGAACTGGAAAAGCTATCGTCTATTTTGTAAACTACAAGAATGTAAGCGATCACAAGGTCATTTTCCCCTCATTGCAGAAAACATTATTTGCAAGAAAATGAGTTTCACAGAAGGAGAATCCCAACATATTTACAGTTTATTTCTCATAAATGTTTCACTTACTGTGAAACTCAATTCTAGAGGTGTTTTTCTGAGAAGAAACAGTTCAAGAAGGATAATGTAACAGTTACGTCCTTTGCGGCATGAAGAGAAAGCGCATACACAGCTCCCTTGCAGTGGCAAAGCAGGCATCACCCTTCCCTTTGAAATTAAAAGGGGGTGGGGGCACAAACATCCAAGTGCCTTACCCAGTTGTGGGAGTAAACAGGAAAGACAAGACTTGGAGACACATTTAGCTGTAAAGGCAGGCAATTAAAACTGTAAACCTCCTCACCCTACTGAAGATCCTGTAAAAGGCCCCAACCATACTATAAACATATTCTGTAAGATTCACTTTTTTTCTTTTTGAAGAGAATGTCTTTGAACATTCAAACATGTTTTCTCTGTACTTAATTTCAGCAAGGAAATTATTCATTTGGGGAAACTTCTAGGTGATACATTGCATATATTTAAATAAAGGAAGTGGTACTGAAGAAAAGTATCAGGAATAATGGTAGCATGCCATGGAACACCCGAATATCGGAAATCCACTAGGATCATATTTCTTCCACAAAGTCATTCTTAGCAACAGTGCTCCTGAAGACCACAAGGAGACATGGCTTCGATGCCGGCTCTGAAGAACACAGTGCATTGTACAGAGTCATGGCTGTGCTGAAATACGATGCTTGATTTTACATTTTTCCCCAGAACCCTTATGTTGCTATCCTCACCAGGTCCCCAATTGCTTCTACTACTTGCAAACAGCACGGTTTGCTGTACTCCTCCTTGCTACTTTGTGTATCTGCTAAGAAACCAGCAATGACAACTAATTCAGGGTGATACCATCAAACCATGATTGGACTCAACTAGTACTAGAACTTCTACAGTCCTTGTTGGCAGGATAATAGCCGCTCCCTGAGGAATGTATCTTTTAAGGTGAATAATAAGAATCAAGCAAGTTATTGAAACCTCATTTGCTTTGTGTAACTCCTTCCTCTTACCCACTTAGCAGACAAACTGTCAGTAGCTTTTTCTGTTGTTCTGGTTTAGATAAAGAATCCCTCTTGGTTTATTATTTTCCCCTCATTGCCTACAACACCAAACTATGAGATTTGTGGCTGAGTTTTCTAAAACAAAACTGTATTACTCTGTAGCAGTATGAGGAGCTACATTCTACTATAAAAGCCTGGGTATTTTTTAAATACTATACTGTAAGAGCTATTTAACAGTGACAACACACAAACTGAAAGAAGATTTAACAAAAGAAAATGAGGAGATGAAAAGGATGTGAAGAACAGAGAGACATAGCCTCCCTACAAGATTTCACCAGATGTTTATTATCTTGTCAGATATATTAAGAGATTTCCTGAGAGCAATTCTAAATATGTCTTTACAGGCAGCGCCACAATTCTTCTCAATGCCCAGTATAACGGGGCCAAATTTCACAAAAATATGTACTTGATTTCGAACTCCCCATACATTTCAATGTAAATGTTGCTAGCCAGTTGAGAGTTAGGAGCCTAAATGCCTCTTTGGATCTGCCCCAGCTCAAGGGTCATTTTACAATGAAAATCTAGAAGGCTTTTTGATCTCTCTCAAACATCTTGTATTTTTGGTTTTCTGAACAGGCACATAATTCTTATACACAATTAACATGCACTGCTGGAGCTGCACTGATGGTTGATTCAGCACAACACAGTATGCTCATACAAGTCACACAGCCTCTTTCATTCTGTGCAAACACCAATGATCAGGATAGATACAATAGCAGATGAAACACATCATAAAACATTTAAATATCAGTGTATGCTTTCCTCATTTAATGAATATTACTATGTGCACTTGTAAAATGCCGTAACTTTACTACCAGCTTGAAGGCTGCAAAATCTTAGCCACCAAAAGATTATATCCATGACCTATACATATAACAACTTATATACGGACCTCTTTGCACTATGTTTAAGTCAGCTCCAGCTCTGTCAAAATTTATGTCAAGTCTCACAGAGACCGGCACGCATATAAGCTGTACAAAGTTATTTTGATAACCAGGTAACTAGAATTCTTGTCTTGTCATCATAACCTGATGTTTCACGCTTGTCACTGATCCAGGTAGACTCCCTGCTTCAATTCCAAGTTTACACAACTATGTTCTGCCATTTCCCATTCACTTAGTTACGCAAATCTCCACCTTCTTTTTGAAACGGATGTATTCCCATACTGTACTACTGCAAGGAGTGATTGCTTGCCATAGGGAAGGAGTATGCTCCAGGGTTCAGTTATGCTTTGGAAATCTACCTGATATTTGTCCTTTCATATTGCCTTTCCAGCCAAAAAGTCTCTCTGAACAGTCTATGAAACAGGAACTACCAATTTGCCATCAGAACTGAGGTTATAAACAGTATTTCAACATGTGGTTCAATAAATTAGAGCGTAGATATACATGCTTCCTCAGCTACAGCTGTGCTGCCTGACATAGCCTGTACTCAGCCTGCATCCCTGTGCAAGACTACACCACCTTCAAGTTTGGGTTTGCATAAATAACCCATTTTAAAATAAATAACGGATCTCTACTAGCCCAGCCTATTTTGACTAAGAAGCACCCAGATGAGCAGCTCAGAGGGCAGACTGCTGAGAATGATGCCTTCTGAAAGCTTCACTTGTTGTTTCCACCCCCACCCCCCCACCCCCCTCCTGAGGGGAAAGAAAAATGACAGGGTGTACATGCAAGCACCTGGGAGCCATAAGTTGTTCATCTAGAAGAAGAGTTCCTATACCCTTACTTCCTTCCATTCTTTCTAGTATACCACACTACAAAGAAAATTTGCAGGGGCCCAGGCTACTCTATAACATCTGTTCTACAACACACAAATGATCTGCCATCACAAACAGATAAGTTTTAGAAGGGCATGCCAGAAATAGAGACAGAAAAATATAAAATCCCTTACGTTAACTACCATTGTTTTATCACTTTCAATTTTAAATGCATTAAGTTCTTTGGGAAAAGTATTCCCTAAGCACATAGATCTTGGCAATCAGATTTTCCTCTATACAGTATTCCTTTATTGTTATTTAGTCTTCCTGAATTTCACTATAACAGGGGAAAAAAGCCCCTCCTTATTAATACACTTCAGGAGACTACAGCCTTGTTTTGCCTGCACTCCTCTCTGCTTAAATGCTTCTCAAGCTGTTACATGCAAAGAGATGCCACTTGATTTCAAAAAAAAGTCATCAACAATAGTCGTCTTTATTCACCATTTATAAACATCAAAACAATAATTTGTGCATAAGAACAAACATGAAGAGCAGTTCTTAGACATTAATATTAACTTGCAAGAATGGCATTTGGGGTTACTGACTTAGTCATCCTGGACATTTACATTTCTGTTCAATATCGATGCTGGTACCTATTCCCCTGAATTCTCAGGGCACCTTTCACGTAAAAATGAGGGTACTGAGTTTTTTTTGGATTGAGTTGGGTACTTTTCTCCCCACTATCCTGAGACTTCTGCCAGCAGAGAATCTGCCCGGGCTTTCCTGACAGAGAGCAGCCTGGTGAGAACAGCTGGAGACCCACAGGCATTCCCAGCGCTGGCAGTAGTTCCACACAGGCCACCAGACAGCCAGACTGCAGGGCCACCAAGCGCACGCACGCAGATCAGTTACATGGTGTATGTGCAGCGAGACCAATGGATCCAGGCTTCGCCAAGTTACTGCCAACACCTTAGCAAATGATCATGCATGAGAATGAACACGGAGAACAGCTGCTTCTTAGATATTTATAGTAACTCGCAAGAACCATAAGATCATTCCAGGATCCAGGATGTCCCCATGTCTGGTACTACGTCCCCCTGGGAGAATGAGCAGGACTCACTATGTTCTCTTCTGTTAGGAAGAGATACAGTCAATGTCTGGAACTTTTGCTTTGTGTGGGAAGTAGAGAGGAGTTTTCTGTACTAGTGTGGTAATATAACAAGTACATATTATATATATTTATATATCCATCCTAGGAACCACAACAAAACATGAACATAGCTAAGTCAAAAGGAAATTGAGTTATGTTTGAAAGCAACAGAAAAACATATTGCTAGGTCACCTATAGTCCAGAAACTCTGGTCAAGAATAATGCAGCCTTAATCAAAAATTGTTTTGCCCTGTACAAGAAAAAATAAACAGGAAATAACATTATATACCCTCAAAACCTACTCCAACCCCACCAACTGAACAGCCTTTTATAATGCTCATATTAAATACAGCCTCATAGATAACACATGGCTTTTCCATGCATCTTTGAGACTATGATTAAAGTCATTACTTTTCCTCTAACAAAGTTACACTTGAAACACTAACTCATTCCCATTGGGCACTTTTCCGAGAACAATCAAGGTATGACTACCTACATCTGTTCTTTACCAGCCTTCCACACCTCTGTCTACTTTTTCTTCTTTGTAGAACACAGTAGTGAGAAATCTGGATTTCCATTCTCTCATTACATGATTTTAACTATAAGACAGACATGCAAAATGTAAGACACCAACACTTCTACAGAAAGTGGGTACATCTGCTAGTATTTTTGTTATTGTTTTTATTTATTGACAGAACCTGAAGAGCTTTTGACAACTCGTTTTCCCTTTTGCAGTGAACTGGTCTGGACAAAGAAAAAAAAGTACAGATCCAACAACCAATTACACACAAAAACTATTACTGTTGACTCAACCCAGCATGAAACATAATACAGCCAGGTTTCTCTTTTTGTGCAAGAAAGTCTCTCATCTACCTCCGCTTTGGAAGAACTAAATTTTATTCTTACATTTTAACATTTGAATACTCTGCTGCTCACCCAGTGCTGGTGCGTAGTCCCTACTGCTTTGTATGACAGAGAAGCTGTTGATATACTCAGGCTTTATCTATACTGATGCTGTGCCTAGTTTCCAACATTGTTAGAGAGCACTGGCATAAAACCATCAGTTTGAAGTTGAACCACAAAGTAGGTCCAGATTTGGACTGGAAAGCCTAAAATAAGTATATATTGCAACAGGACAAGCTGCAACTTGCTGGGACACTGACATATCTCAGTGATGTTCTCCAGTGACTTTCATACTTGCTGGCCCAGCCCTTAATCCTGCAATAACCCCCTCCTGGAATGCTACATTCTAGATGCTTCTGAAAGTAAACTATTAAGCTACGGAGACACCAACAAAAATATTTGTAAAATAAGATTCACACTAGACTCCCTGAGTATGATCTGTAACCTTCACAGAATGGTTGAGGTTGGAAAGGATCTCTTGAGGTCATCTGGTCCAAACCACCTGCTCAAGCAGGGACACCTAGAGCAGGTTGCCCAGATCGATGTCCAGGTGGCTTCTGAAGATCTCTAAGGAGGTAGACTCCACAACCTCTCTGGGCAACCTGTGCCAATGCTCCATCACCCGCACAGTAAAGAAGTGCTTCCTGATATTTAGACGGTACCTTGATTACAGCTGTTAGGTTGTGATAGGAAACTAGAAGAGGAGAGAAAGTTTAGAGCTCAGGACTGAAAACTTCTCTCATCTACCTACCAACTGCTCCTGCCCCATGCTTGCCCTGCCTTAATGCACCTCTCAGCTATGGTGCAGCCACCCATTCAACGTATCCTACTAAAGCACAGCAATTCTGAAGTAACAGGGATTGTAGTTCTTTTCCCCATTCTTACAAAGGGTTAGGGATTCACAGCCATTGAGCTCCTTAAAAATCCTAGTGAGGAAAAAGACTGAGGAGGAAGGAAATCAGTTTACAAGTATCTTTGAAGTCAAGCACAAATAAGAAACTGAGCTTATAAAGCAAACAGAGGGTGTTTCACAAGAAGCCCACACAAGCAGAAGAGGCATGCCACCAAATGCTTCATTACAAAGCAAAGATGTTGAAAATGAGATGAAAAGCTCTATATGAAAACTACATGAAAAAGAGAAACTAATCATATGCAATCTACAGAAGCACAGTTGGAAAGTATATTGCATTAAGAGCAAGAAAAAGTGTTTCTAACTAGAAAGTAATAATTTAGAACAGACTCACTTTTTTCATATGCAATCTCCCCCTCCAAGCTTACCTATGTCCTGCAGTAACCACTGTCTTTAAAATAGAAGTGTTGGAATGTACTTATTTTGTCTAAAAGCACGCAGACCTCAGTGAATATTTTCTTTTAAACCTAGCTCTCATGTCCAAGCAAACTGTATCTGCCTGCGAGCCATGCTAGCTTCTGCCACTCACACAAGCTGCTACTGAAGTGGTGACCTGTATGTGCTCCCAGTGCAAAAAAATGCTGCACTGCAACCGGCACTGCCCAAAACCAGCATATGTGGCAGTACAAGTCCCCTTGTGTTGACAGGGTTTAATCTGGTGCAGTGCAATACAACTGGGAGCAAAGGTCTCAGGAGAGAAACACTCAGCAGCATGACAAAAGTCAGAAGTACTATGATGCTGAAGCTTTCCCCATCTCCACAGAGCATAACTTGTCATTACTGAAGGCAACATCTAGTCTTCAGAAAGGTTTACAAAGAGTACTACTGCTCAGCATAAAGGCAGAGGGTCATCTTTATTTAGTAGGACTTTTAAAAACAGTTAAATGCCTTGTCACAAAATGTAAAGAGTACACAGGAAAATTCTACTGAAGAACTTTTGAACAAATTCTGGACAATTCACTTAGTTGTTGAGGTGCCTTACTGCTGGCACGTCAAGCACGGCTTTTCTTTGTCCCCTTTGGATTTACTCACATTCAGAATAAAGACAACATCGACAAACACTCTCAAGGAAACATCTGGAAGAATGATGTGGCTTTGAAACTTTCAATATTTTTCATCCAGTATCAGATCATTACCGTGCCAATTCTAGCCGCCTTTGGCTTCTTCAGGTATAACACTACACAAAAGCTTGAATATCTGTTCTGAAAGTTTCAAATTCACTGAATAACTGTATTTTGAAGCTTCTTAGACTTTTTTTAGACAGTGGGCTGGACATCAGATTTCTTGTTCATTTATTAGCAAATGCAACAAGTTAAAGGATTGCTCTTCTAAAGTAGCAATATCCCAGAGAGGTACAATGACCTGTCCCCACCTTTCCCAATACTCCTCCCTATACTCTTCCAGCAGCTGCAAACAAAAGGGTCCTTCTGTAATCGTGCAACAGTTACCTACTCTCTTCTGCAGCCCTAAAACAATGAAATTCTACAAAAATTCCATGTTAACTCATTATGGCAGAATTAGATGTTGCAGCTTTAAGTTGTATTGATGACTACACATCACCAGATTTATTGCAACACCAGCAGAACAGGATAAAATTGAAATTTGCTATTCTATTAGTTTTATTTACAGTACCTTATGTTTAAGCTGACTCTTCAAACTATACCTGTTTTAATAACAAGTTTAGGATACTTACCTTTTAATGTCTGTGATTCTCTGTTTGCCTAGATAAAGTCACTTTTTTTTTTTTTTAAGAAGCTGCTTTTGACAATCTGCCTTAGACACCAAGTATAAGTAAATCCTTATTACACAGATCACTGATCTGAATCTACTGATACTCTTACAACCTCGCCTATCAATCCAGCTGTTGGGCAAGCTCGTTAAATCCCAGACATGAAGTACGTACAATTTTAGTTGAGAAAAAGTCATACAGCTTTCAAAATTGCCATTTAAAAACCTCAACCACTATCTTTCCTCAAAATGAATGAAAAACTACTTCTCTCCCTTTGAGACTTGATGCCAAAACCAAAATCAAGTTTGTGTTTGCTTAAGATTGCTTAACCAGTGATTGCTACTTCTTAAATACATTAAACATTAATTTGCGCAATGGTTTGGTTTTTAAAACTGTTAAAAAGTTTTTGTCCCATGCATTTCAATAGTTTTATCTGAAAAATCAAACCAGTTTTAAATGACCAAGTCTTACATTACAACCTTATGAACATATTACCTATAACATAATAACAGTTATTATCAAAACATTTTCACAATGGCATTGCTAAATAAAAGTCACCACACTGATTTTTATACAGCTATGACACCACTAGGTTTGCCACTTGTCAGAAATAGAAAATGTTTAAATAGATATTCCCTTTGTAAACTTGAGTCTCAGAAAGCTTAACTTGAAAGTTTCACAAGCCCATCTTAAATTCTGAAGGTATTAGGGAAAGCATGACTAACAAAACCATGTGTTTTGACTGGGGAGTTATTTATTTAAAAAATTAGATCAGATGACAGAGTTGGATTACCAGCTGCAGCGTGTAGTTCAACAATCCACAGCTACATCGGTGTAGCAGTACACATTTTAAACAGTTGTTCCTTTTATTAATGGAAAGGCAAAAACTAGATTTGGTTGGGGTAGGGGTCTTTTAAACACTCCCCTTTCTTCAGAAAAGGTTTTCCTTCAGCAGCTCAGAAAGCACGTAGATAAGGACTACACAATCAGCTTCCTGGGTCTAACTTTGTCCTGTACCTCAAAATAAAAATAATCCAGCCTTATGAGGTGGCAAACCCAGAAGTTGCAAGTGTTAGCAGAAAGTTACCATAGCACCAAAACAATGGAAGAGATGAACTTATACATAATTTGTTATTCCTACCTTCCAAGTATTTAGAGACTTTCTCCATTCGAACTGCCATATGGAGAAAAGAATGAACAGAAAGATGCAACATTTAGCTTTAAAATCATTTCTAGAAAACAAGCCCCCAAAAATCTAGAGTTGTGATTATTAGTACAAAGGAAGTTATTTGTCCGAACCTGAGGTTAGGTCAGATCCTCTGTTCTTTTTATCTTCTACTATTTCATAGAACGGGCCTATTACTTGTAGTAGTTCTTCAACTTTGTCCGTCATTGGCATACTCTCAAGAATCTGCACAAGTTCAAAATATGAAGTACCTCATGAAACAGCATTTCAATGATTCATTCAGCTGATTTTAGAAACTGTCATTGTAAACTCGATAACATTTCACTAAGTCTAACACATTTTAAAAAAAAATAAAACAAAAAACAGCATAAACCTAATTTACCAGACAAGAACCTTCACTAGCTATATTAACTTTCATTGGGTGAGGAGAAGACAAGAGAGCTAATGCATTTGCCACCACTAAAGGACAGCCTCAGCACAGTATTAGTAGGCCTTGGAATCCATTATTTCAGAAACTTGAAACTAAACCAACTCAAAGTTCAACAGGTTGTCGTTAACTGATGCAGTTTATTTTATAGACTGCCTTTCCACAAAGAAAGCAAAACTGACTTTTTTTGCCAGAGGATTCTTATTTGTCAAAACCTGCCATCTTCAATAGAACGTAAGGAACAGATCAAAAGTACCCTCCTGGGTCCACCTAAACCCAAACAAACAAAGTGGACAGAATACAGTAAAACTGGGATAGTGCAAATACACACTTAGAAGAAGAGCAAACTAGAGCCAAATTCTGCTCTTAAGTCATTTGGAGCTTAAGCTATTGCTCTGATAAAAAAAATCATCTTACAAAACCAATACCTTTAATCATCTGATAAGAATACTAAGTCTTAAATCTAAAACAAACAGAAGGTGTTTCAATAATTTAGTATTATTTTAGAAGTTTTAGATATTTGTCCCACTCTAGTTTAAGTCCCTTCGAGCAATCTTTTTGCTGGTAACTTTGTTAATTCTTCATCTTGTTTAAAAAAAAAAAAAAGAAAAAAAGTCAGTAACCGTACAAAGACTCAGGTAGAAGCAAACTACCATTTATGGTATGCTTCCTCCTCCAGAAAAGGAGCAGAAAGTAACAGACGCGAGGTACAAGTTATTACAGAACAAGCTTCTCAAATAAAAGCACCAAGCACATCACTAAGTAGCAAAAGCTACAGCATTACTTCACAAGGCAGAAGCTCCTGGCAGGCTAGCACATAACAAGTCAACACTTGCAAGCCAGTCAAAGATACCAAGAGACAAAGATCCTATCAAACTGCAGTTTGATCACCAATTCTCTGATCTATTTAGTGTACGTAATTCATTCTGTATTTGTTAGTGGGAAATCCTTGGGGCTCAGATATGGAGCTGGAAACAAACCAGACACAGGACAGGTTTGTTTGTTGTTGTTTGGTTGTTGTTTTCTTTGTTTGTTTTTTTCAAAAAAAACTTCAATAGCACTGAGAGAAATAAAAAACCCACTCCAGAGTAACACACTTGTATTTGCTGGTATTTAGATCTACTGTTTACACTGTAAACTGGTTTTATACTGCACTTTCATATGTGCATTTGTTTAATGCAACTGCTCTTCACATTCTAAAGAGATGTCAACATACTCTCTGCAACCTGGAGCAATTCTTAGAATCTTACTTTTAACAGAAACTGCACAGTAAGAGCTCTGTAACTGACAGCTTTTAGGTGAGCAAAAAAAAAAGAATAAACCCCCACAAACAAAACCAATTGCTTATGTGCATCAGCCACTATGCACAACATAAAATTTTAAAATTTCTAAGTGCAAAATATTATGCATCCTGAATTACTATTTTCTTTGGATGTCAGACAATTCATACATGAAGATCCTTGTTTTAAATAAAAAACACTAGTGTTAATACTTTTTATGCTAAGATATTACTAATATATAATAAAACAATTTATTTGAAGTGTAAAGAAATTAGCCTAAACAATATTGCAACAAAGTTTCAGAAATGTGACTTGGAAAAGATATTTACCTCAAACAAAATGCACCTGAGCTCAGATTCACCTTAGCAAGGACTAAGACATGTTAAGTCATCGCTTGCCAGCACCTCAAATCTCACCCAGACACCTTTCTCAACAGCTGCAATTTTCAATGCCACCACATGAGGGGAAAAAAACAAATGAACAAAAAACCTCCACATCAAACACGTCTACAATAATGTTCATCTTGTGAATGGGTCATCTGACACATATCTAGCCCAAACACAAGTACTAGGGTTATGCCCCAGGGTGGTAGAGTGGGGAGAAATATGTCAGTCACACCCTTAAGCACAGTTCTGTTACATCAGTGTACAAACATTACCCACCACCTCGACATGGAGACCTACGCAGCAACAGTAGAACACTCACAGTAACGCCACAGGGATCAGTGCACTATGTGCTGACAGAATAACCCAGTGGATCCATTTGAAATGCACTTCTATTGACATTCCAAGTAGAACCAATCAGGTTGGAAAAGCTCAGGCTAGTATTTCAAATATGAAGGCTGAAGTAGCAGCAATACAGGGCAAATGGATGCCCAGTTTCAAAGCTGAGTAAGGGAAGAAGTCCTTTACTCATAATCTGTACACAGGTAAAATATTTGTGCTTCTTTAGGGTCAATACTTGTTTTTTTTTGGAACACACACTGCACAACTTCACTTAATTCTAGCATCCTGACAGAACTAACTACTGCATTGAAAAGAGCAGGTACTCTACTGAAATATTAATACATTTTGAAACTGAGATTTGAAAGGAAGCTCTAAATCTCATGGTCTGCATTCAAAAGAAGTTGTTACAGTTTAGTGGAGATTTTTTTTTTTTTAAACAAAATTAATGAATAACATTTGGCCTCCTGTGTTTTCTGGACTTTTTTTTTGTTTGTTTTTCATTTTAAAGCAGTAACAGTAATACCAACAGGAATGAAATAACCAAAATTACAGACAGGGGAAAAAAAAGTAGTTGAATTCCAGCTCCTTACCATGTGAAAGTTTTTTGTTGTACCAATCATTAAACATGTTAAGTATTCTAGTAAACGTTTAAGAATGTTAAGCTATTGGCCTGGGAGAAAAGCAAGTGTATTCAGAGTAGAACTTAGATTTTCCCTCTCCCTGATGCTAACCTCATTATAATAAGTTACAGATACACTTTCATCCAGAATGACAGTAAAAAAAAGTTTAAACTGGAAAGACTACCTAGAACAACTACAGTGTAAAGAACTGCAGTGAAAAGTGTTAGTTAATAAATGACAAGAAACCTCAATCCTGAACATTTACTTTAGTTAATACTTTAAAACATGCTTAATATAGTTATGAATGATTACAAATGGTTACGTTTATGTCTATGAATGCTTAGAAATTACACATCTATCCCAAAAAAGACAGACCAAATTACTCAACTCTAAGTGTCAGCTTCAAAATTTAATACACAAGGAATATTTTCATGACAAGTAAAGAAAATGCAGGCTGCTGAGTTATACCTGAAAATTCAAACACAATTAAGTTTAAATATTTGATTATACTCATCTTTCCAGTCATGAGTGAGATTCACATTCATGAAGTACTTTCTAGAAGGTTCCAGCCCCAACAACCCCCCACCCCCAAGATAAGGATCCGTTACCTCTCCCAACTTGGAGAATCGAGGCACTCTTCAGTAAATTCAGCTTTTCTTTTGTTGCATGTTAAATTCCTCTGTTTTCTCCACAGCCCCTTTTTACCATGCTTTCGATACTTCTTTAGCTCTATCATTTAAGGTTCAGATTAACTAGAACTCTCACATTTCTCCAAAAGCAAGCTAAATTCAATAGCCTTGGAAGAAACTACAGTTTTCTTTACCACACATGCCAAACAGCATAGTACTGAAGTGTAACAGCTTATACAGGGAATAATTCATTTGGAGCTCTGACAGTATTCATTGAGAATCTCCTCATATTTCCTAATTTATTTCATGGAAAACTTTCTCTAGAAGATACCTTCCACTCATTAATAAGTTTACCTTTTTCATTTCTTCAACATAGGCTATCATGGCTTCCTCTTTAGACATGTCTCCCAGGGCACTCCAAGCATCCCTAGGAAAGAAAGTCACACACGTCTTGAGAATCCTATGGGATTTTTTTCAGCCCAGCCCTCAGTAGGTCAGTTACTAATGCCCAAAGTTTCTGGATACAAATAAAATGTAACAACAATTTGCAACTTTTCAAAGAAGTCCAAATGTATAGTTTCCTAGGATAATTAAATAGTGGGACATCAACAAAAGCAACAAAATGAACAGCCTGGAGACTGAACAGTTCCTCACTAATCAACTATCATCTTGTACCCAGTAAGTTGTTTACAAGCCCAGACATTATGAACGACACACATTTCCCTTTTGATTGACTCAAGGTCCTCTACTATAGAAAAAAAAAAAAGCAGGCCCAAATACTTAGTTGGCACTTTCAAAGAGCTGTCAGTAAGTTAGAACAAGCTACAAGAAAAGTGTGTTGTCTTTCGCATCTGAGTTTAACAACAGGGGAAAGATGCACCTGTCTAATATGCAAGTAGTTTAATCATCGCCTCCAGTTACCACCATACCTACTCATGACCTAGAAGATACCCACCTCTCCAGTTCTGCAAGACAGAGAACTCCAATCAAAGTTTTTAGCATTGCAGAAAGAATCTGTCAGAACACAATATTGGCTGGAACACAATACTTCCTTACCCAGTCTTCCACCTGATTCAACACTGTCCCTATCTCTTGCTAGACTATTTGTCCCACTTCCAGCAAAACCCCAAGGCTGGTTTCTCACATTTCAACTACAAACAGCCAGATGAGTGGAAGCTTACTGCCCTAGTCATGCAAACACACCCATCTCCTCAACCTGGGGGAGGAAAAAAAAAAAAAGTCAAAGAACTCATTTCACAGATCCCAAGAAGACCCTGACCATAGAGACAGCAATAATACTTGCTCTTCAGGACAAAGATAAGTGTTCATATGGGTTTTCAAACAGATCTTAGCAGTCTGGCAAATAAGAAGTCTTCCCAGAACAAGGAAAATACTGACAGTGGGAAGTCTTGCCACTGACCAGATGAACCAGAAAGAGACAAACTAGAACCCTCCTCAAGAGCTTGAAGCTGTATTAATGGCTTTCAACGAGCACCTATTTACTTAATGCTCACATCATAAAAGATAACACAAGGAGGAGGAATTCCAGACACTATTCCACATCATGCACCCTGCAAAGCGCCTACAGTTTTGTTTTACAATATGGGATAAACGCTGCAAAGATACCATGATGGTATCTGTCACCCACCCCACCCCCAC